>NC_069424.1:21286894-21317748 GCF_026875155.1 Cherax quadricarinatus
GCCTCTCTCTTGCTCTCTCTCTCTTGCCCTCTCTCTCGCTTTTGGCTCCACTCTCTCTCTCATTGCTCTCTCTCTCTCTTGCTCTCTCTCTCTCTGCTCTCTCTCTCTCTGTTGCTTCTCTCTCGTGCTCCTCGTCTCTCTCTTCCTCCTCTCTCTCTTGCTCTCGCTCTCTCTTGCTCCTCTCTCTCTTTGCCTCTCTGCTCTGCTCTCCCCCCTCTTTCTCGCTCTCTTGCTCTCTCTCCTCTCTTGCTCTCTCTCCCTCTTGCCTCTTGCTCTCTCTCTCTGCTCTCTCTCTCTCTGCTCGCTCCTCTTGCGCTCTCTCAGCTCTTGCTCTCTCTCCCTCTTGCTCTCTCTCTTCTCGTGCTCTCTCTCTTGCTCTCTCTCTCTCTCTGCTCTCTCTCTTGCTCTCTCTCTCTCTCTCTTGTTCGCTCTCTGCTGCTCTCTCTCTCTTGCTCTCTCTCTTGCTCTCTCTCTCCGCCTGCTCTCTCTTTCTCCTTGCTCTCTCTCTCTTCTGCATCTCTCTCTCTTTGCTCTCTCTCGTCCTCCCCATTTTCCCCTTCTAAACCTCCTCCCCTCTCCTACTCTAAAAAAAAAAAAAAAAACAAAAAAAAAAAAAAAAAAAAAAAAAAAAAAAAAAAAAAAAATGGTGGGGACCGCAGGACCCAAGGATCAATGAGATGGTTCGGGTAGGGAGGAGTGGATGGAGGAGCAGTGGAAAAGGAAGAACAAGAGTGGGAGAGAAAATTAGGAGAGCTTCGAAAAAAATGGAGAAAGAGCTCTCTGTGAAATTGGCAAGTGGGTGAGAAGGGAGACAAAGAATTGGCGGCACAAGGCGAAACTGCAGAACCAAGATAAGGGTCCATAGAAAGTTGGAGATAAATAGCGCTGGGAGCGAGTTACAGGGGCATGGACCAGAGAACCACAGCAACAAATGAAAGCTGCGAGGCTGAAACAGGAAGGAAGGAATTATGGAAGTATGCTAAGGCCAATCAATCTGCCAAGGAGGACCAAGGAAGTGGAAAGGGAGAATGCAACTGTTGCAGAGGAGAGGGGTGCAAGGTCGATTGCTGAGGCACAACAAGGCTATCAAAGCCACTGGAAAAATCAAGGGAGAAACTGACCACACACAGGCGGATCCCAGAGCCACAGAGGGAGGCAATGCGAGGAAGAAAGGGCAAAATCGGTGTTTATACCATGGGGCTTCTGAGAGAGAGAGGAAAGGACACACACGAACAGGAAGCCGGAAGAAAGGAAGGAGATTGAGATATCATAACAGAATATAGGTGAAGAGAGGGACGAGATTGGTAAATTTTTCAGAGAATAGGGGGAACTCGAAGGTGAGAAACCGGACCAATTAAGCTGATTCTCAGGACGGAAACAGTGCGGAACAGGAATCCACCAAGAGAACCATGATTGACTACTCGGAAGAGTACCAGAGGTGTTCCCGACAGAGACAGAACTAAATCAGAACGACAGCAGCGAGGGAGAGGACAAAAAAGCGAAAGGAGCTAGAAAGAGACAAGGAGGGAACCAGCAGATGGTCATCAGAGGCAGGACAGAACAGCAAGGGCAAAGCACACACACAACTACTCCTCAGAACCAACACAACCTATCACACCCACCCAACACACACCTACAATCCATACCCACAGCCTCCACCCAACACCAAGCTATAGAAACCCCACAGATATTCCACCAGGTCTCCCGCCCTCACAGGCCCCCCAAACCACAGTGTTGGAAAGGAAACGGAAAGTAAAATGGTACCCAAACCTGATGGAATAAACAAATAAGTGGGAGGAGTGGCAAGAAAGAGTCAAAGAAGCATCACCGGACATCATAGCTCCACAGAAACCAAGCCTTACAGGTATGATAACAGAGGCCATCTTTCAACGGATACCAATCCTGAAAAGACAGAGGGAACAGGGGGGGTGAGGAGTGGCGTTTGCGGATCAAAAATCGCTGGAATTTGATGACTGGCGAGAGAAGATAGCGGAGAAGAAAGTGAGTACATAGTGGGAACACTTCACTCTGGAGGTCCACGTGGTAATAAGAGCAGAGATGTATAACCCACCACGAACAGCAGAGGGCCAAGGCAAGAGTACGGACGAGAGCAATAGAGCGATGGTTGACACCTGGCTAAGTGGCCAGAACGAGCTCATGCATGCAGGCAAAGCCCTGATCATGGGTGACTTTAACCACAATGAGATTGATTGGAGAAACTTGGACCCACATGGGCCAAGATACTTGGAGGCTAAGATGATGGGAGGTGGTACTGGAGAAATTCATGTACCAACCACGTAAGGGACACTACAAGAGAGAGAGGAGAGGATGAACCAGCAAGGCTGGACCTTAGTATCTCCTTCAGTATGCAGATATCGAGACATTCACATATGAAAGACCCTTGGGCGCAGGACCATGTGTTGTAAGCTTCGAATACACAGTAGAGCTACAAGTGGAGGGAGAAGCAGGAAGGGCCAGACAATGCAGCCAAACTACAAAAAGGGGACTACACAGGAATGAGGAACGACTGAACGGGGTTTCATGGGACAGAGAACTGGCAGGGAAACCAGTAATGAAGATATGGAGATATGTAGCATAAAATGCAAGAGGCTGAAGGAAGGTTTGTACCTAAGGGTAACAGGCGTAAATGAAAAAGCCAGGATGAGCCCATGGGTTTACCCCAAAGGTGCAGGGAGGCAAAAACCAGTGAGCTAGGAATGGAAGAAATATAGAAAGGCAAAGGACCCAGAGAATAAGGAAACAGTCCGTAGAGCCAAAATGAATATGCACAGATAAGAGGGAGGCCCAAAGACAAAATGAAAATGAAATAGCAGCGAAAGCCCAATCTACCCGAAACTGTTGTACAGCCACATCAGGAGGAAAACAACAGTCAAGGACCAGGAATCAGGCTAGGAAGGGAAGGAGGAGAGACAACAGGAATGACCGGGAAGTATGATGAAGAACACCACAAGAGATTCAAAAGTGTACACAGATAACAGAAGGACTCCAGAATAGACGGAGAGGTGGGCAACACCACCAAGTGCTGGACAAAGTGCACACAACCGAGGAAGAAGTGAAGAGGCTTCTGACGTGAGCTAGATACCTCAAAGGCAATGGGCTCAATAACATCTCCCCATGGGATTGAGAGCGGAGCAGAGGCGCTATGATGTGTACCCCTAACAACATACTCAATACATCTATGAAACAGGAGAATGCCTGAGGCATGGAAGACAGCTAATGTAGTCACCCAATCTTTAAAAAAGGAGGACAGACCATGAAGCATTAAACGACAGACACAGTGTCACGGACTTGTAAGTCATGCAAAATCATGAGAAGATTATCAGGAGAAGATGGTGGAACACCTAGAAAGGAAATGATCTCAATCAACAGCAGCCACAATGGTTTCGGGACGGAAATCCTTGTGTCCACAAACCTACTGGAGTTCCTATGGACATGGTGACAGCAGTAAGACAAAGAGAAGAGGGGTGGGTGGATTGCATTTTCTTGGACTGCAAGAAGGGTTTGACACAGTTCCACACAAGAGATTTGGGCAAAAACTGAGGACCAAGCAGGGATAACAGGGAAGGCACGACAATGGCTCAGGGATACTTGTCAGGAATGACAGCAGCGAGTCATGGTACGTGGCGAGGTGCAGAGTGGGGCACCTGTGACCAGCGGGTCGCCGCAGGTCAGTCCTAGGACCAGTAGCTGTTTCTGGCCATTTGTGAACGGACAATGACGGAAGGAATAGATCTCTGAGGTGTCCCTGTTGCAGATGACGTGAAGTTTGATGAGAAGAATACACTCGATCGAAAGACAGGCAGAACTACAAAGGATCTGACAGGGAGGCTGCAGAACGTCAGCAATTGGCTCTGGAGTTCAATCCCACCAAGTGCAAAGTCATGAAGATTGGGGAAGGGCAAAGGAAGCCGCCAGGACGGAGTACAGTCTAGGGGTCAGAGACTACAAACCTCACTCAAGGAAAAAGATCTTGGGGTGGGCAATAACACCAGGCCATCTCCTGAAGGCGCACATCAACCAAATAACTGCTGCAGCATATGGGCGCCTAGCAAACCACAGAACAGCATTCCGACATCTAATAAGGATCGTCAGGACCCTGTACAATCCGTATCGTTGGCCCATATTGGTGTATGCGACACCAGTTTGGAACCCACACCTAGCCAGAGCACGTAAAGAAACTAGAGAAAAGTGCAAAGGTTTGCAACAAGACTAAGTCCCAGAGCTAAGAGGTATGTCCTAAACGAGGAGAGGTTTAAGGAAAATCAACCTGCCGTCCACTGGAGGACAGGAAAGATAGGGGGGACATGATAAACGACAATAACAAAATACGAGAGGAATTACAAGGTGGACAAAAACAGGATGGTCCAAGGATTGGACACAGTAAACAAGGGGACACAGTGAAGCTAAAGACACAGATGAATCACCAGGGATGTTAGGAAGTATTTCTTCAGCCACAAGTATCAGTAAGTGAATAGTTTGGAAGCGATGTAGTGGTGGCAGATCCATACTTAAGCTTTAAGCAAGGTACGATAAAGCGCACGGCTCAGGAGAGTGACCCTAGTAGCGATCAGTGAGGAGGCGGGGCCAGGAAAGCTCGGACTCGACCCCCGCATCCTCAACTAGGTGAGTACAAACTAGGTGAGTACCACACACACACACACACACACACACACACACTCCCACACCGCACACACACACACACGACACACACACACACACACGCAACACACACACACACACACACAACACACACCACACACACACACACACACACACACACACTCACGTCACCCCACACACACAACACGCACCACACACAAACACACTCACACATACGCACACACACACACCACACACACACACACATCGAGTCCGTAACTCGAAATGAGCCATTTCGAAAAACTCTTGCATGTACAAAGTTGCCGTCCAATAGTCTAGACAGAATAAATCGTGCGAGGAGTGAGAGAGAAAAGAGAGAGAGAGAGAGAGAAAGCAGAGAAGAGGAGAGAGAGAGAGGAGAAGAGAGAGAGAGGAGAGAGAGAGACGTATAAAATTTCATCAATGAAAATTTTTTGTTATGGACACAGTAAGTTATGTAAAGAAAGAGGAACCTGAAAGGTCGTTAAAATCTTCCGTAAATATGTCAAAAATCTAGATGTTTGGGGAATAAGATGTGTATTAGTTGTCCCGTGAGGTCCACGCACCAGAAATATAATAAATAATAATAATAATAAATTATTATTATTATATTTATTTCTTCCAGTAGATGATACGACTTAAACATCAATCATGATCCTTCACATCAGTGAACTGCCAGGCTCTGTGAGGCAACAATACATGTTATCTAACAGAACTGTGACTGGGGGCAACGTTTCGCTCAGTGTAGACCTGCATCAAGATCTACACAGTGCTTTTACACAGAGTGAATTTTTCTCAGTGAAGCTGGTCTTCTCACCACTGAGCGTGCGACGTCTCGATCCTGCCGTTTGTGAATGACAAAATTACAGTGTTCACGTTATACCAAATTAAAGCAAACGAACACGAAAACAAAAGAGGAGGATCAACACTGCCGTACATTTATTACATGTTTCACAAATCATACCCCAGCGGGTAGTGCAGGATGGTATTATTATTTTAATAATCAAGGGAAGCCGAAACCCAGGAGGATTATACAGCCCCGGGGGGGGGGGTGAAGCATTCAGCTTAATTCGGGGACTGAGCACAATCATTCCTAAATCAGAGCCCCTCACCAACATCAAGGAACCTTCCTTGAGGGGGTGCAGGATGGTAGAGTAGCAACGGTGGAGAGGACAACACAGGGAGAGTTAGAAAGAGCTGTCAAAAGTGCTAGAGGAACTATCATCAAAGTTTGTGTACTTAAATCAGTTGATGTCCACTGCAGTACAGGGGATACTCCTCTAAACAACCAACTAAAATAACTCGTTGTAACTCCGCCTAACTGCAAAACTTTCCATTGTACTTTCTACAGTGACAGTTCCTGACCAGTTTTTTTTTTTCCATATTTTACGACTTATGTCTTGATTATGAACTGTCAAAATCTTATTTATATAAAATATTTCTTTATTTTTGATGGATACGCAGATTTCGATTAGTGAACTCAAATTAAGTTTTCTATAAACAAGAGTGGACGAGGGGGGTCGAACCGTAGTCCGTAAAAATGTTGTTGTGCTTACACGACATTTCGTTCAGGAATGTGCGAAACACTGTAACGTTTTGCCACTTTTTAAGGTCAGGTCCATAGGTAATTGGAAGCCACGAACTTGTCTGGCCTTTCTATTCATAACTCGACCACTTTAATGAGTATAATAAAGGGAAAAACAGTTTACAATGATTTTAGGGAAAATGATCTTGTACAATGATTAGTACAATGATCTAGACAATGATCTGTAGAGTAAATAAAATACAATGATCAGTACAATGATCTAGTAAATGATTTAGTACAATGATCTCGTCCCAATGATTTGTCAATGATCTAGTACGATGTCTGTCAATGATTTAGAACAATGTCTCGTAAATGATTTGTACATTGATCTAGTACAATGATCTAGTACAAATGATCTAGTACAATGATCAGTACAATGATCTAGTACAATGATCTCGTACAAATTGATTTAGAAAAAAGATCAAAGTACAATGTTTCTAGTACAATGGATCTGTACAATGGTTTATTCAATGATCTAGTACAATGATCTATTTACAATGATCTAGTACAATGATCTGTACAATGATCTGTACAATGATTTAGTACAATGATCTAGTACAATGATCTAGTACAATGATCTCGTACAATGATTTAGTACAATGATCTAGTACAATGATCTAGTACAATGATCTAGTAGAGTGATCTAATACAATGATCTAGTACAATGACTCGTACAATGATCTCGTACAATGATCTCGTACAATGATTGTACAATGATCTAGTACAATGATCTAGTACAATGATCTCGTACAATGATTTAGTACAATGATCTCGTACAATGATTTAGTACAATGATCTAGTACAATGATCTAGTACAATGATCTAGTACAATGATCTCGTACAATGATCTCGTACAATGATCTAGTACAATGATCTCGTACAATGATTAGTACAATGATCTGTACAATGATTTAGTACAATGATCTAGTACAATGTTTCTGTACAATGTTTCTCGTAAAATTTGATTTAGTACAATGATCTCGTACAATGATTTAGTACAATGATCTATTTACAATGATCTGTACAATGATTTCGTACAATGATTTAGTACAATGATCTAGTCAATGATCTAGTACAACGATCTCTACAATGATCTAGTAAAAATGATTAGTACAATGATCTAGCCAATGATTAGCACAATGATCTGTCCCAATGATTTAGTACAATGATCTCGTCAATGATTTAGTACAATGATCTCGTACAATGATCTAGTACAATGATCTAGTAAATGATCTCGTACAATGATTTAGTACAACGATCTAGTACAATGATCTAGTAAAATGATCTGTACAATGATCTAGCACAATGATCTAGTACAATGATCTGTACAATGATCTATTTACAATATTTAGTACAATGATCTAGTACAATGATTTAGTACAATGATCTAGTAAAATTGATCTAGTACAACGATCTCGTACAATGATTTAGTACAATGATCCTAAGTACAAATGATCTCGTACAATGATCTCGTACAATGATCTGTACAATGATCTCGTACAATGATCTAGTACAATGATCTCGTACAATGATTTAGTACAATGTTTCTAGTACAATGATCTAGTAAATGATCTCGTACAATGATTTAGTACAATGATCTAGTACAATGATCTCGTACAATGATCTGTACAATGATCTCGTACAATGATCTAGTACAATGATCTAGTACAAATGATCTAGTAAAATGATCTCGTACAATGATTTAGTACAATGATCTAGTACAATGATCTCGTACAATGATCTAGTACAATGATCTCTTTAAAATGATCTAGTACAATGTTCTGTACAATGATCTCGTACAATGATTTGTACAATGATCTATACAATGATTTAGTACAATGATTAGTACAATGATCTAGTACAATGATCTAGTACAATGATCTCGTACAATGATCTAGTACAATGATCAGTACAATGATCTAGTACAATGATTTAGTACAATGATCTAGTACAAGATCTAGTACAATGAATCTCGTACAATGATTTAGTACAATGATCTAGTACAATGTTTTAGTACAATGAATTAGTACAATGATCTAGTACAATGATCTCGTACAATGATTTAGTACAATGATCTAGTACAATGATTTAGTACAATGATCTCGTACAATGATTTAGTACAATGATCTAGTACAATGATCTAGCACAATAAATTTAATTCAGCGAGATGTGAGTTAACTACTTGACAAAGTTGTTAAATTTAGCCAGATATGCTAACTACAAGTTGTTACAACCAGTGATGCTGAAATTAACAACTGCCCTCTGGGATAAACTGAATCACAGGTCCAACAGATCCCCAGCTGTGTTGACACGAGAGAGAGAGAGAGAGAGAGAGAGAGAGAGAGGGGAGAGAGGGGAGAGAGAGAGAGAGAAGAGAGAGAGAGAGAGAGAGAGAGAGAGAGAGAGAGAGAAAAAATCTGGAGTGAGCACACAAAGAGCTATTGACCAGGTATAAACACCAAGGTGTGTGTGTGTGTTCCAAAGTTGATTTAATGTGTTGTTCAGGTTTTTTTCCCCTCCCCTCGTGTGTTTGACTAAACTTGAATTTCTACTGTGTTTGTTTTGCTGGGTCACTTGTGGCTATGTGCACCCAATAAAAATTTACAATAATAATAATAATAATAATAATAAAAATTTAATAATAATAATAATAATAATAAATAATTAATGATGATTTATTTTAAATTATTATTATTTTTCTTTTTCCCCATTATTGCTGTTTTTATTACCTGTATTAAGTGTTTGATTTTTAGATATCAGAGAGAGAGAGAGAGAGAGAGAGAGAGAGAGAGACAGAGCGAGTGAGAGAGATTGTGTAAAGTTTTCGGTCACTGCTCTCTCTCTCTCTCTCTCTCCCCTCTCTCTCTAAAACCATCCCCGTAATACATTTTCTTTATATAAACTCAGAAGAGCTGGTAGCTGGTGAGTGGTGAGCTGTAAGGGGGCTGTAACTGGTGAACTGGAGAGCGGTGAGTGGTAAGCTGGTGAGCTGTTAAGCTAAGCTGTGAGCGGGTGACGGGTAAGCGGGAGCTGGTAAGCTGGTGAACGGGAGAGCTGGTGAGCTGGTAGCTGGTGGCTTTAGTGGTAAGCTGGGGAATGGTGAGCTGGTAGCTTGAGTGGTAAGTGGTGAGTGGTGAGTGGTAAGTGGATGTTAGTGGTAGTGGTGAGCGGTAAGTGGGAGCTGGGAGTGGTGAGTGGTAACTGGTGATGGGAGTGGAAGTGAGAGCTGTAAGTGGTAAGTGGTGAGCTGGTAGGGTGAGCTGTTAAACTGGTAAGCGGGGTGGTGGTAAGCTGGTGAGTGGAAGCGGTGAGTGTAAGCGGTGAGGGAAACCTGGTGAGTGGTGAGCTGGGTAAGCTGGGAGCTTTAAGTGGTAGCTGGTGAGCTGGGAACTGTAAGCTGGGAGCGGGCAGAAGCTGGTGGCTGGTAAGCGGTGAGTGGAGCTGGTGAGCTGGGAAGCGGGAGCTGTTAAGTGGTAAGCTGGTAGCTGGTGAGTGGTAACTGGTGAGCTGTTAAACTGGTGAGCTGGTGACTTTTAAGTGGAAAGTGGTGAGCTGTAAGCTGGTGAGTGGTGGCTGATAGCTGTGGCTATTAAGCGGGTAGCTGTAACTGGTGAACTGGTAAGTGGTGGCTGTAGCTGGTGAGCGTTAAGCTGGTGGCTTTAAGCTGGTAGCTGTAAGCTGGTAATGCTGGTGAACTGAGCTGGTGAGCTGTGAGCTGGTAGCTGGTGAGCTGTAGTGGTAAGCTGTGGACTGTTGCTGTAACTTTCTGGTGAGCTCGGTAGCTGGTAGCTAAGCTTTTTTGGTGGCTGGTAGGCTGTGAGCGTTAACTGTAAGCTGGTGAGCGGAAATTGGTGACCCTGGTAGCTGGTAGCTGTAAGCGGGTGACTGTAAGCTGTGAGCTGTTAAGCGTAAGCGGTGACCCTGGTGAGCTGGTAAGTGTGGCTGGGTAAGCTGTTAGCTGGTAACTGGTTAACTGGACTGTAAGCTGGTGAGCTGTTAAGTGGTGAGCTGTGAGCTTTTAAAGCTGGAAAGCTGGTGAGTGGTACTGGTGGCTGGTGAGCTGGATAACTGGTGAGCTATACTGTAAGTGGAAAGCTGGTGGCTGTAAGTGGTGAGCTGTAACTGGTGAGCTGTTAGTGTAGCGTTAAGCGGTAAGCTGTTAAGTGGTAAGCTGGTGAACTGGTGAGCTGGTAAGCTGGGAGCTGGTGCGGTGAGCGGTAAGCTGGTGATGTAAAGCTGTAAGTGGTGAGCTGGAAAAGTTGGTGAGCTGGTGATGGTAGCTGTAAGCTGGTGAGCTGTGAGCTGGTAACTGGGAGTTTTAAGCGGGTAAGGGGTGAGCTGGTGAGCTGGTAACTGGTGACCCTGGTAACTGGTGAGTGTTAATGTAAGTGGTGAGCTGGTAGCTGTGACTGGTAGTGGTGAACTTTTAACTCTAAGCTGGTGCTGCTAGCTGGTGAGTGGTAAGCTGGTGAGCTGGTAACCGGGTAAGTGGTGAGCTGGTAAGCTGGTGAGCTGTGAGCTGTTGAGCTGGTGAGCTGGGTAAGCTGGTGAGCGGGTTAAGCTGGTAAGCTGGTGAGCTGGTGAGCTGGTAAGCGGGGGGGTGAGCTGGTAAGCTGGTGAGCTGTTAAGCTGGTAAGCTGGTGACTGGTAAGCTGGTGAGCTGTGATGGTAAGCTGGTGAGCTGGTGAGTTTGTGAGCTGGTAAGCTGGTAAGCTGGTGAGCTGTTAAGCTGGTAAGCTGGTGAGCTGGTGAGCTGGTAAGCTGGTGAGCTGGGTAAGCTGGTGAGCTGTTAAACTGGTAAGCTGGTGAGCTGGTAAGCTGGTGAGCTGGTAAGCTGGTGAGCTGTTAAGCTGCTAAGCTGGTGAGCTGGTAAGCTGGTAGCTGGTGAGCTGGTAAGCTGGTGAGCTGGTAAGCTGGTGAGCTGTTAAGCTGGTAAGCTGGTGAGCTGGTGAGCTGGTAAGCTGGTGAGCTGGTGAGCTGGGTAAGCTGGTGAGCTGTTAAACTGGTAGACTGGTGAGCTGGTAAGCTGGTGAGCTGGTAAGCTGGTGAGCTGTTAAGCTGGTAAGCTGGTGAGCTGCTAAGCTGGTGAGCTGTTAAGCTGGTAAACTGGTAAGCTCACTCTGTCTCTAATCGTCAACACTCCTGCATCATGGTCCTCTAACTCACAGCTTCACCTTGATAACATAGCTATATGAAGAATTTCACTCCAGTATTGATGAGTTCCCCTTGATGCCGGTGAAGGGCTCTACATCCAAGGGATGTGAAGCTCCTCCTCCCTTACCCTTCAAGACTGTGTTGGCTTAAAACTTATGGTAACTCAAACTGAACGGAATTAAACTTTGAAATTAATAATAATAATAATAATAATAAATATAATAATAATATATAATAATAAAAAAATAATAATAATAAAAATAATAATAAAACAACAAGAACATTAAACGTAGTCTAGACTACATTTGGAGTTTTTTTCGATGCAGTGGACGACCTACAGAAGGGTACAGTTTCAGTCACTCTAACCACCTGAAGTGCGTCTGGGCGTATGTTTTACCCACTGAGGAAACACTTAACGATGAGCTCCAAGCAATTTACACAAAGTTTTCTACCTTGAAAGTTCAAACAACCCGAGGAACTTTTTTTCCGGAGTCTTTGTTTCCAGTGGATACCCGAGGCAGTGCACTTGTCTGGTGTTTGGTTGCGAGGTTCGAGTCTCGGCTCCTGGCTGAGTCGCAGGCGACGAACTAGCTTTTGTGTGTGATTTTGGAAGCTGGTTCTTCACCCGTGGGTTATTCAGCGTGTCATACCTGTTTGTTAAGCTGTGTATATGGTATCTGGCGCAAGTTTATCTAGGGTATTCCACTTCTTGACTGCAGTGTGGATGTTATGTTGCTTAACTACTGACAAACGTCTTAATGGGAGATTTCAAATGGGTTTTACAGCATGGATGATAAGGATAATTAAAATTATCAGTACCATACTGTGTGTGTTGTGTGTTTTGTGTGTGTGTGTGGTGGGGTGTGTGTGTGTGTGTGTGTGTTGTGTGTGTGTGTGTGGTGTGCGCGTGTGTGTGTTACTCACCTAGTTGAGGTTGCGGGGGTCGAGTCGAGCTTCTGTGTTGTGTGTGTGTGGTGTGGTGTGTGTGTGTGTGTGTGTGTGTGTGTGTGTGTTGAAGATGGTGGTGGTGGTTTTAGCGATGATGGTGGTGGTGGTGGTGGGGCGGCAGTGGTGGTGGTGGCGGCAGTGGTGGTGGTGGCAGTGGTGGTGGTGGTACTGGTGGTGGCAGGGGTGGGGGTGGTAGGGGTAGTAGGGGTGTGTTTTGGGTGGAGTGGCAGGGGTGGTAGTGGTTAGTGGAAAGTAGTGGTGGTGGTAGTAGCGACAGTTTATGGTGGGGGGTAGGGGCCCAGTTTTAGTGGTAGTGATGGGGGCAGTAGGGTGGGGGGCGTAGTGAGGTGACAGTGTGGTGGTGGTGGAGTAGCGGCGTTTTAGTGTAGTAGGGGGCAGTATGCTGCCGCGGCAAAAATTTTACACAGTGTTGACCCTCCAAACAAATTGAGTGTAAAAACCCTATCAACCTAAGCCTTTTAAACGGGCCGGGCCGGGTTGTTTGCCCACCTGTAAAAAAAGGGGCGAACAAGTTCCCAAACCGCTCTCTCCCCCCGTTTCCACCCCCATCATTTACGTTGTACACACCCACAAACCATTCACACAGCTCAGGAACCGGGTCTGCGACCCTCGTGGGGGCCGTCTGCAAGCCCGGGCCCGGGGCCACTTTGTGGGGGCCAGAGTAGCAAGCCTGGTCTGGGGCCACTTCGTGGGGGGCAATAGAAGCTTATCTGGGACCCCTTCGTGGGGGGCCAGAGAGCAAACTTGATCTGGGCTATTCGTGGGGGCCGAGTAGCAAGCCTGGGCTGGGCCGCTTTTTGTGGGGGCCAAGACCAAGAAAATCAATTTCCCCCTGAGCATAATTTGAAGGAAAATCTAGGATAAATACAATAAATTGGGAATCAAAAACAGAATTAGAAATGAATTATTAAAATAGAAAAGAAATATGTAAAAGAAAAAGATAATTTTTTAAATAAAAAAATTAGGTATAGGGAATTTTGAAATAGATAATTGCAAATAAGTTTAGGTTACTTTAAAACAATAGATAATTCAGGTAGATATTATCTACCTTATTTGCGAATAAATAAATTATTCGCGAATAAACATTATCGTAATTTTCCATTATTAATGAAAATTATAATTTTAGAACCCATAATTATATAACTTATAATTTAGGGTTTTTTTTGTACCCGTTATAATAGGTTACAGTTATCGCTCTGCTAAATTTTTATAGACAAAATTATTTAGAACCAGTTTATTTAAAGTGCTTTGTTGTTTAGGGAATATTTAAAAACAACTCCAGCTTTGTAAATATTTATGTTTTGATGCACATGTTGAGAGGGGGTGGTGTGTTTTTTTTGTGTGGGTGTGTGTGTGTGGGTGTGTGTGTGTGTTGTTTGTTTTGTGGGGTTGTGTGTGTGTTGTGTGTGTGTGTGTTTGTGTGTGTGTGTGTGTGTTGTGTTGTGTGTGTGTGGGGTGTGTTTTGTGTTGTGTTTTTGTGTGTGTTGTTGGTGGTTGTGTTGTGTGTTGTGTGTGGGGTGGTTGTGTTTTGGGGTGTGTTTTTTTGGTGTTTGGTGTGTGTTTTGTTGTTGTGTGGTTTGTGTGTGTGTGTGGTTTTGTGTGTTTGTGTGTGGTGTGTTTGTTGGTGTGTGTGTGTTTGGGTGTGTTTTTGTGTGTGTTGTGTGTTTGTGTGTGTGGGGTTGTGGGTTTTTGTTGTGTGTGTGTTTTGTGTGTGTGGGGGGGTTTGTTTGTGTGTGTGGTGTGTGGGTTTGTGTGTGTGTGTGTTTGTGTGTGTGTTGTTTGTGTGTTGTGTGGGTGGGGGGGGGGTGTTGTGTGTTGTGTGTGTGTGTTTTGTTTGTGGTTTTGTGTGTGTGGTGTGTGGTGGTGTGTTTGTGGTGGTGTGTGTGTTTGTTTGTGTGGGTTTTGTGTTTGGTGTGTGTGTGTTTGTGTGTGTGTGGTTGTTTTGGTGGGGGTGTGTGTGTGTTTGTGTTTGTTTTTGTGTGTTTTTTGGGTGTGTGTGTGTGTGTTGGTGTGGGGGGGTTTGTGTGTTGTGGTGTGTGGGTTTGTGTTGTGGGGGTGTGGTGTGTGTGTGGTGGTGTGTGTGGGTGTGTGTGTGGTTTTTTGGTGTTGTGTGTGTGGTTGTGGGTGTTGTTGTGTGTGGTGTGTGTGTGTTGTGTGTGTGTTGGGTGTGGGGGGGTGTGGTGGGGTTTTTGGGGGTGGTGTGTGGGGGGTTTGTGGGGTGGTGGGGGGTGTGTGGTGTGGTGTGTGGTGTGTGGGGGGTTTTGGGTGTGGGGGTTTTGTGTGTGTGTGTGGGGGGTTTGGGTTGGTGTGGGGTGGTGGGGGGGGGGGTTGTGTGTTTGTGGTGTGTGGGTGTGTGTGTGTGTGTGTGAGAGAGAGAGGTTTTTTCCCCTGAACTATGAGCATTGTTGGGAGGCTAGGGCTCTTAATCAATAACATCGCATTAAAACTAATTCTAGTCTATATACATCGTATAAGGACGTGAATCTAGGGCTATAAACATTGCATGATAAATAGAATCTAGGGCTATGAACATTGCTCGAGGAATAGGATACAAAGTATAAACATTCCAGAAGACTCACTGCGCTATTATTATCATTAACATTATTATTATTATTATTATTATTATTATTATTATTATTATTATTATTATTATTATTATTATTATTATTATTATATTATAGTAATTATTATATTAAAAGGAAAGCACTAAGTCCGTAAGGAGTCATGCAACTCCAGAGGAACCGGAGGAGACTAACTTCAATTTGAGGTCGGGGAGGAATGCTCCCGTTCCCCGCATCAAGATCCCTTCACAGCACGGGTTAATTAACCCTGCAAGGGCTAATTAACCCGAGGCTGAACCACCACTTGTAACAACCATTAAAAAAATTCAAAGTGAAAATTTGCAACACTTTAAAAAAAACTGGAAATTACAGTGGCGGGTGATCCTGAAGTTCTTAATATATATATAATATTATATAAAAATATATAATAATATATATATATAAAATAAATATATAAAATTATATATAAATATATAATATATATATATAATATATATATTTTGTAACCTGTTATTGTTGCCGGTCTGCTGTATTCCGTGAGGGGGGGGAGGGAAATCGTGACTCAATCTTTAAGCGAATTTCGTGTTCAGGTCGTGGGTTGGTCGGTGTGTTGGGTTTACAGACTATCGACTACACTTGGGTCGTTAACACAGAGATTAAAGTGAATTTTCGCTGTGTATTCACTGAGATACATAAATCTTGGTGTATTAACACTGAGAGATTTTTTACTTGATGTATATACACTACGAAATACACACCACTTGGGTGTGTATACACTGCGAGATACACATCATGGCGTATATATAACTTTCGCGTACTCCGCGTAGATTGTGCAACGATTTGGGCGGAAGTAACATATTTCTCAGCTCTGGAAATCTTAAAATTTATGAGAGGAATCATTGCTACGCCCAGCCCTTGGGAATATAAAAACAATAGCGTAACAGTAAGAACACTAGGTAAGAGCATTAATAAAAATACTAGTAAGAATATCAGTGAGAACATCAGTAAGGAATGAGTCCAAGTGAGAGGGAAGGAGGAGTGTGGGTCAGTTCCCTTTGGGTGCAAGATGCGCAAAACTCACCTGTTTCCGGGAAACGCCACACCTGTTGACAAAACCTGGCCTTCCGGTGTGTTGTGTGGTTGTGTGTGGGGTGTGGTGTGTGTGTGTGGTGTGTGCGGTGTGTGTTTGTATAAAATTTTTTCTAACGTCCCCAGATTCCTTTTGTGTCTCCATCTTCCACCTGCGTCCCCTTGTTCCCCTGGTCTGATCATTTCCAACACTCGGGTTTTACCATGACAGGACACAGGGTAACCACAGCATTGCGAAGATGCAATAAATAATTAAAAATCAGCTATTGAAAGATAGAAAAAAAAAGAATACCTCATCTCCTCCTAGTCTCGAAGCCCATTCGCTTCATCTAAAATTGACATCACGAAACTAGCAAAGACGGAGACCAATTCTTCCTCAAGAAAGCAATCACACACTCCATCTCCCCCTCATCTCCAAAGGGCTTGTAACAGCCCTGCTGTCTACTGCTTAATGCATCCTGCTCTCTGCTAACTATCACGTCATAACCACCGCAATAATACAGACCTGCCGTCACGGCACCCAATTTACGACGACACGCCGCGGTTGAACGCCACTACCAGGAACAGTGTGATGGGCTGTCCACGGACGAAATGAGCTGTCCACGGACAATCTCATCTCTCCACGGATAAGCTCATCTTTCCACCGACAAGTTGAGCTTCCAACAAGATGTTTTTCATCCACAAAGGATACTATCTTCCAACGTTTTAACCCAGGCTCCTAATCTCTTCTTGGCCACATTACCTCTTGGACAAATTCTCCTTGGACATAATCATGCCGGACATAAGCCACAGCCTAGTTAACATCCCAATGGACATATTCTTTTCCCTAATATATTTTCCCCCATAACATATTCTCTATATAAAATGATAAGTACGAGCCCTTCTTGATAACTCACCAGTCTTGTTTATCGTCCCAGAAATTCGATCGAAAGGGCGTTTCTGCGAAGAAAAGGGAGAAACTAGCGGAACAAGTTGTCGTTGGAAAAACGTTTAACTCTGTGGAGAGTTTAATCAGGTCTTAGTAAGCCTAGTGCAAAGTGGCCACACAAAACATAACATGGGGCCATGTAGTGTATAGTGGGCCCCACACATAACTTGGGGCCATGTAGTGTATAGTGGCTACATAACTTTTGGCCAATGTAGTGTATAGGGCCACACACATAACGTGTGGCCATGTAGTGTATATGGCCACACACATAACTTTGGGGCCATGTAAATGTATAGTGGCCACACCACATAACTTTGGGCCAGTAGTGTATAGTGGCCACACACAAAAACGTATGGCCATGTAGTGGGATGGTGGGGCCCCATACATAACGTGTGGCCAGCAGTGTATAGTGGCCACACATATGACTTGGGGCCATGTAGTGTATAGTGGCCACACACATAACTTGGGGCCATGTAGGTATAGTGGGCCCCACACATAACTTGGGGGCCCTGTAGTGGTATAGTGGCCACACACATAACGTGTACCATGAAATGTATAGTGGCCACACACATAACGGTGGCCATGTAGTGTGTAGTGACCACACACATAACGTGTGGCCATGTAGTGTAAAAGTGGCCACATACATACCTTGGGGCTATGTAGTGTATAGTGGCCACACACATAATGTGGGGCCACATAGTGTATAGTGGCCACACACATAAAACGTGGGGCCCATGAGTGTATAGTGACCACACACATAATGTGGGGCCATATAGTGTATAGTTTGGGCCCCAAAACAAAACATGGGGCCCCAAAATGTATAGTGGCCACACACATAACGGGGAGCATATAGTGTATAGTGGCCACACACATAACGTGGGGGGCATATAGTGTAAAGTGGCCACACACATAACGTGGGGCCATGTAGTGTATAGTGACCACACACATAATGTGGGGCCATATAGTGTATAGTGGCCACACACATAACATGGGGCCATATAGTGTATAGTGGCCACACACATAACGTGGGAGCATATAGTGTATAGTGGCCACACACACAACTTGGGGCCATGTAGTGTATAGTGGCCACACACATAATGTGGGGCCATATAGTGTATAGTGGCCCCCACACATAACATGGGGCCATATAGTGTATAGTGACCACACACATAACTTGGGGCCATGTAGTGTATAGTGGCCCCACACATAACGTAGGGCCACCCAGGACTTAATATCCACACGTCACAATCAGGAAGCCACCTGACGGTAGTGAGAGGAGTTATGAATGAGAGAACATTAACATGACGTGTATTTCCCACTGTGTTTAGTCCAGGTTTCGTCATACTTCGCTGTAGCGGAATTGTGCAAATGAGTACATGTGTGTGTGTGTGTGTGTGTGTGTGGCTGTCTGTGTGTCTGTGTGAATTGGCACACACACACACACACAGGTAAAAATTGACTACCGCTTCTGTCATAACCAATTTGCTTCTCTAATCCCCAATTTTCAACAATCATCACAAACTTCCTGTATTAGTGACCAATTTTTTCCATGTTTACATATACTGTCATCACAGTGTTGTTATGAAATCATTCAAAGCATTTAATAAACCGCTTAACAATACTTTGTTCCATGTCTGTGGACAAAACACAAAAGAATAGAAAGTCACAATACCGTGACTGGAAGAATAGAAAGTCATAGTACCGTGACTGGAAGAATAAAAAGGCACAATACAGTGACTCGAAGAATAAAAAGGCACAATACAGTGACTCGAAGAATAAAAAGGCACAATACAGTGACTGGAAGAATAAAAAGGCACAGTACAGTGACTGCAACAATATACAAATAATCCGCACATAAGAGAAGCTTATGAGGACTTATCGGTCCGATTTTGACTATTTACAAGTCACACTAACACACGAAGGTGAGGGAGTCGGTGTATATATAGGAGAGAGAAACAGGGACGGGACAGAGAGGACGTGGAGAAGTAGTGGTAGAGGTAATGCTGGTAGTAGTGGTAGTAGTGGTAGTAGTAACAGCAATAGAAAGTAGAGGGACAAAATAGAACTTGTAGAAGTTTTGAATAGGAACAACGTTTCGCCCTGTCTCGAGTTCCGTCAAACCATGACTTGATAAAGCCCTACATAGAGCGAAATCTGTCTGTCTGTCTGTCTGTCTGTCTGTCTGTCTGTCTCTCTCTCTCTCTCTCTCTCTCTCTCTCTCTCTCTTTCTCTCTCTCTTTTCTCTCTCTCTCTCTCTTTTTTTTTTTACACAGGGTTTGACAAGGTTAAGGATCCCTAGCTTTATTGACAGCTATTTACAGGTTAAGGATTCCTAACTTTATTGGCAAGCTAAGAGCTGTTACCTACATCAGCTCATTTGAAAGCATTTTTATTGTTATGAGAAATACAAGTAGGGAACAGGATGAAGTTGGAGCCATCTGTGGGCCAGCATTTTCATTTGATCAACTGACTTTATCTCGTTGACATCATTATGCTGTACGAATGTGTTCCATACTCGAGTCATCCTGGGTATGTATAATCTCAGATGGAGTGATGTTCTGGAGAAGGGTACAGCCAGAGTGAAGTTGCTGCTTTCTGCCCGTCTTGTGGCACAAAAGCTTGTTTCACAAGCTGTCCCTCGAAGTGGATCCAAGTGTGGGTATTTGACAATATTGGCCTTGTACATAACAGTAAGGCCACCCACATCCCTCCTATGTTGAAGGCTTGCTGAAATGACAGATCTATCCAGGATGGGTCCAGGCGAGAGATGAGACGTCTTGCTCTGTTCTCTACTCTGTCAAGCAGTCGCAGATGAGAGGGGGGGGGCAGGCAAACCAAGAAAGTGGAGCATACTCAAGGTGTGAGCGTACTTGTGCGCTCGTACAGATCTTGCAACCCCTACTGTCAAGCAGATGCGAGATACGGCGAAGTGCTGTAAGCTTCCTGGCTGCCTTGTTTGCAAGATTTACAACATGGTTCTTCATGGTTAGTTTGGAGTCAAATTTCACCCCAAGGATATCAACTTCTTCTCCAGGTGCCAACATCCTCCCATTCATCCTTACTACTGCACCAGCATTACCATCATGGTGCTAGAGACGATCATCATTTGCGTTTTCTCAGGTGCAAATGTTACTTGCCATCTATTCCCCCAAGCTGATATAGCTCTCAGCTGGTGATTGATGTAGCTTAGAGCAGCTGGCATTTCTTCTCTTGGATAAGTGAATGTCAGTGTACAGTCGTCTGCATATGCATGTGATTCTGGGATGAGATGAAGAAGGTCGTTGAAGTAGACATTCCCATAACAATGGACCCAGCACGCTTCCTTGTGGAACACTTGCCCCAATAGGATGCCTTGCTGATTCCGTTCCATTGAGGACTACACTTAGAGATCTACCATGAAGATAATCACTGAGGAGACATAGCGTAGAGCCTGCAATTCCCAGTGCTTGAAGTTTTGCTAAGAGGCCCTGGTGCCACACCCGGTCGAAAGCGCCAGCAATGTCCAGTGCTACCACACAGCTGACTTTGGATTCATCCAGTGACTGGTGCCACTTAGTGGAGAGGTTTAACAACAGATAAGCAGCAGAGTAACCTTTCCTGAAGCCATATTGATGATCACAAAGTAGTGAGTGATAGTCAAAAACTCTGTCATTTGTCTTGAGATTATTGTCTCATTGATCTTACCAGTGATTGACAGGAGTGACACTGGTCTTTAGTTGCTGATTTCTGCTCTGCTCTTCTTTTTGTGAACAGGGACTACATTTGCCTCTTTCCATAGAGAGGGCCATTTACACTGTACTAGGCAGTGCTGAAAGATGCGAGTTAGAGGTGCTGCTAGCTGGTCTGCACATCTTCTCAACAATCTTGGGCTCAACTTGTCTGGGCTCACAGCCTTTTCTTGGTCAAGCGATTTAAGAAGGAAATGCACCTCCTCCTGCCTTATTGTCACCACTGACAGTTTTGACGTAGTTCTTGCAGCTCCTCTCTCTCTCTCTCTCTCTCTCTCTCTCTCTCTCTCTCTCTCTTACTGCAACAATAAAGTTTACTCTCATTTGTTGTCTCTAATATTTTTCCCCCCTCTATTTTTTTGGGTCACTAATGTTTTTGTCAGTCGAGATTTACGTCGGGGGAAAAAAACTGTCTGTCAGTTTGGCCCTTTACAAAATCTGGACGTTTTTATTTTATATAAAACATTTCAAATTTTCGTCATTGTGACAGTGACATGCAACTTGCATTGTTATTGTTATTATTATTATTATTATTATTATTATTATTATTATTATTATTATTATTATTATTATTATTAGTAGTAGTAGTAGTAGTAGTAGTGGTAGTAGTAGTAGTAATAG
The DNA here is from genome assembly GCF_026875155.1 of Cherax quadricarinatus. Taxonomy (NCBI): domain Eukaryota; kingdom Metazoa; phylum Arthropoda; class Malacostraca; order Decapoda; family Parastacidae; genus Cherax; species Cherax quadricarinatus. The sequence goes on from NC_069424.1 coordinate 21,308,189, forward strand.
TAATAGTAGTAGTAGTACGATCGAGAAAGTACTATCGTAGAAGGTACTGATGTAGAAAGTACCAACGTAGAAAGTTATGAGGTAGAAGGTGGTGACGTAGAAAGTACTGTCGTGGAAAGTGCTGACGTAGGAAGTACTGACGTAGAAAGTAATCTCGTAGAAACTGATGAGGTAGAAGGTACTGACGTAGAAAGTACTGACATAGAAAGCAATGAGGTAGAAGGTACTGACGTAGAAGGTACTGACGTAGAAAGTGCTGACGTAGAAAATACTGACGTAGAAAGTACTGATGAAGAAGGTACTGATGTGGAAAGTAATGTGGTAGAAGGTACTGAATTAGAAAGTACTGACGTGGATGTTCAGCTCAAGGGGGGAGGGGCGCTTTAATTAATACTTATTATGAGCTCTTGATCCATGGAACTGAAGGCGTCCTCCTTTTCCACGGATCAACACCTAATTTGGAGGTTCACAACCTGGCCAAATAAATGATTAAAATCTATAGTTACAGGAGTCTGAATTATTGTTAATATTGATTAAATGTGAAGCACGAAACCTGTATGGGTCATGCAACAGAGTGGTCTGAAGACGCTGGTCTGGGACCTTTGTCTAGACCATTGTTCGAATCCCCTGTGCACTCCAGATACACATCTCATGGAGGGATCTTGATTCAAGGCACTGGAGACATCCTCTCCTTCCTCGAATCAAACCTGATTATCATTCCCATAGACGTAATAATAATAATAATAATAATAATAATAATAATAATAATAATAATAATAATAATAATAAGACGCAAATTATTCCACGTCACTGATGAAGAAAAATGATTATTTGGCAGAATTATTAATTATTATAATAATTATTAATATCAATATGACTGAGAACATCATAAAAGTGTTTGTAAAACCTTGTAAAAAATTGTGAAAATGTTTAAAATTCTGGGAGGCTTTTGTAAAACTGGTGTTGTGATGCGTTTGTCTGGGTGTGAGTCTAGGCTCACTCGAGGCTCTGAGATGATATGTGATGACTCTGGGTCCCAGGGATGGTCTCTGATCACTCTGGGTACAAGGGATGATCTGTGATAAACTCTGGAACCCAGGATGATTTAAGACCACTCGTTCTCCCCGCAATGTCTAGGATCACTGCCACTCTGGTCCCGGGATGGTCTATGACCAACTCAGTCTCAGGGATGGTTCCTTCGCTTACTGTGGGGTGCAGGTTCCCCGCTGACGCCGTGCGAGCCATATTATGCGATGCGGAGGAGGCGGTGTCACGGAACCACGCCACTCTGGTAGTTCCCAGACGTTCTACTTCGGCTAACGGGGGCGCCGACGGCCAGGCCTCCTCCGGAGCCACCCCTGTCCTGAGTACGGAAGTTGTGGGCCACAGTGTGGGTGACACCCGGACAATCATCCTTCATTCACGCATGCAACATTAACGATCGAGAACTCTCTCTAAGTACACCAATAAAAAGTTTTAAAAAAAAAAAAAAAGAAAACAAAAAATAAAAAACAAACTGCTAAACAAACCATACCCCGCGGATTTGAACCCCGCGGTCATAGAGTCACAAACTCCAGACTCTACGACTGCGGGTTCAATCCCGGCCGGGGGTATGGTTTGTTTGCAATCGTGTCATTACGATTTCTCAAGTCATAGTAGACTGCCTGGTTGAAATCCAGCAGCCTTAATCGGAAACTATGATGATACTGGTAAACTATTTTCCAATGCTTCTCTATATAGTGTGATTATTTTTCCATGGATACGAAAATGGAACAATTATAGCTGAAAAGCATCTGGAAAAGCCTTAAAAGTTCACGATATTCAATTTTGGATGGATTTTTGGACAGTTATCATTTACGAAACATACCACAGTAAATACAGGAGACCTTGTGATAGGACAAATACATCTATGTCTACGGGTATGTCAAACATTGGTGACCGAAACATCTGTGAAAATAACTCGTGCTTTGGAGAGGACCTTTTTAAAGGTCGTTTCGTTCCTTCTTTGACAGTTAGCAAGTAACCAAGATGGAACAGGAGGTTCAGAGTTCGCGAAGAAAAATGCTGTTTAAATCTACGTATTCTAAGTGTAGGTTATTGGTGTTTTGTGACTACGTATTGCGTAATGTTTGCACTGTGTGGGGAGACGTGTGGCTTGTAAGTTCACTTGGCAAGTATATTGTGATAATGTGTGGCATATTTACCCAAGTGCGCCACTGGCAGGATCATACCGGCGCGTCATGACTTAGGAGAATCAGTTGGAACACATCAAAGATAAAGATGGAGAGAAGATGTCAGGATGCAGCCATCACTCTAAAATAAGGATGGAGAGAAGATGTCAGGATGCAGCCACTACTCAAAAGTAAGGATGGAGAGATGTCAGGATGCAGAAATCACTCAAAAGTAAGGACGGAGAGATGTCAGGATGCAGAAATCACTCAAAAGTAAGGACGGAGAGATGTCAGGATGCAGAAATCACTCAAAAGTAAAGATGGAGAGAAGATGTCAGGATACAGCCACCACTCAGACGCGAGATGAGGCAGAATAAAATGGGTCGGGCAAAATATTTTTATTACTGGGTTTGGGTTTGAGAAGAACATGCCTAGTATGGGTTAGTAGGCCTGCTGCAGTGTTCCTCCTGTCTTATGCTCTTATGTTGATTCAAGTTACTGTCAAACAGAATAGGGTTGCAGCACGCTGCTAATGTATCCAATTTGGCTAAGCCTCTAGGCATAGGATAACCCATCCTACGAAGCACAGACGCCTCCTGCAAGGTGCTAGAGAGGACGTCCACTCACCCTACCGACACTTAAACGTGAGACACAGAAAACACTGACACATAACTGCCACACACTACACCACAACACTACTCTTTAATGAATGATAGAAGTTCCAAGCATACACACACACAACACCACACACACACACACACACACACACAACACACACAACACACACAACACACACACACACCGTGGAATAGCCTAGAAAGTGACGTAGTGGAGGCGGGAACCATACATAGTTTTAAGGCGAGGTATGATAAAGCTCATGGGGCAGGGGAGAGAGAGGACCTAGTAGCAGTCAGCGAAGAGGCTGGGCCAGGAGCTATGACTCGACCCCTGCAACCACAAATAGGTGAGTACACACACACACAGACACACACACACAGACACACACACACAAAACACACAGACACACACACAGACACACACACACAGACACACAGACACACACACACACACACACAGACAGACAGACAGAACACACAACAACACACACACACACACACCACACACAAAGACAAAAAGACACACACACACAAACACACACACACACAACCACACAGACACACACACAGACACAGACACACACACAACACAACACACACACACACACACACACACACACACACACACACACACACAAACACACAGACACACACACACACAGACACATATTCTTGGACTGCAAGAAGGCGTTTGACACAGTTCCACACAAGAGATTGGTGCAAAAACTGGAGGACCAAGCAGGGATAACAGGGAAGGCACTACAATGGATCAGGGAATACTTGTCAGGAAGACAGCAGCGAGTCATGGTACGTGGCGAGGTGTCAGAGTGGGCACCTGTGACCAGCGGGGTCCCACAGGGGTCAGTCCTAGGACCAGTGCTGTTTCTGGAATTTGTGAACGACATGACGGAAGGAATAGACTCTGAGGTGTCCCTGTTTGCAGATGACGTGAAGTTGATGAGAAGAATTCACTCGATCGAAGGCCGGGCAGAACTACAAAGGGATCTGGACAGGCTGCAGACCTGGTCCAGCAATTGGCTCCTGGAGTTCAATCCCACCAAGTGCAAAGTCATGAAGATTGGGGAAGGGCAAAGAAGACCGCAGACGGAGTACAGTCTAGGGGCCAGAGACTACAAACCTCACTCAAGGAAAAAAGGTCTTGGGGTGAGTATAACACCAGGTACATCTCCTGAAGCGCACATCAATCAAATAACTGCTGCAGACATATGGGCGCCAAAGCAAACCTCAGAACAGCATTCCGACATCTTAATAAGGAATCGTTCAGGACCCTGTAAAACCTTGTACGTTAGGCCCATATTGGAGTATGCGGCACCAGTTTGGAACCCACACCTAGCCAAGCACGTAAAGAAACTAGAGAAAGTGCAAAGGTTTGCAACAAGACTAGTCCCAGAGCTAAGAGGTATGTTCCTACGAGGAGAGGTTAAGGGAAATCAACCTGACGACACTGGAGGACAGGAGAGATAGGGGGGACATGATAACGACATACAAAATACTGAGAGGAATTGACAAGGTGGACAAAGACAGGATGTTCCAGAGATTGGACACAGTAACAAGGGGACACAGTTGGAAGTTGAAAATACAGATGAATCACAGGGATGTTAGGAAGTATTTCTTCAGCCACAGAGTAGTCAGTAAGTGGAATAGTTTGGGAAGCGATGTAGTGGAGGCAGGATCCATACATAGCTTTAAGCAGAGGTATGATAAAGCTCACGGTTCAGGGAGAGTGACCCAGTAGCGATCAGTGAAGAGGCGGGGCCAGGAGCTCGGACTCGACCCCTGCAACCTCAACTAGGTGAGTACAACTAGGTGAGTACACAGACAACACACAGACACACAGACACAGACACAGACACAGACACAGACACACACACACACACACACACACACACAAATACACAGGGGAGTACACACACAGTATGAAGGAGAAGGATCACCACTGTCGGGAGCGTTGAAATCTCCTTCTCCTCTTCCTCCTTTTCATTCTTCTCTTCCTACTCCTCATTAATACTAAAATTAGAAAATACCTGTAGATTTATAGTTTCCCATTGTTCAAGTGTGTGTGGTGTGTTTTGTGTGTGTACTTTTTGTTTGTTGTGTGTGTGCAGGGGTGAGTTGTCTGGGCCTGTTGTGTTGTCTAGGTCCTCTTTGTGTGTTTAACTCACCAAATTATGGTTCCCGCCTCGACACTCAGTTTTCCTGGCCCTCCTCTTCAAGACCCCGCTACCTTTGATTCATCTGGTCTCCTTTCCCATTCCTTGAGCTTTATCTCTGGCCTCGTCTTTCAGCTATGTATGGTTCCTGCCTCACTACATCACTTGCTAGACTATTCCACTACCTGACAACTCAGTGACTGAAGAAATACTTCCTAACATCGGTCAGTGAGTTGTTAGGAAGTGGAGTAGTCTAGCAAGTGATGTAATGGAGGCAGGAACCATACATAGCATAGTGTGTGTGTGTGTGTGTGGGTCAGCTGGAAGGCATCGTCAGGCTGCGACGCCTCTGGCCGCCGGCCGGCCTTTCATCATGCCGCTCCCAGAGAAGGGCGGAGTTGACGACCGCTTGCGGTAAACAGGACCCGCAGCCGCCCTTCCTGGGAAGCTTTCTACTCCCAGCACAGAAGGACATGTGCTTACTAGAGCAGTCCCCTAACCTAACCTAGCCTAACCTAGCCTAACCTAACCTAGCATAGCCTAACCTAGCCTAACCTAACCTACCCTAGCATAGCATAGCCTAGCCTAACCTAACCTAACCTAGCATAGCCTAACCTAGTCTAACCTAACCTAACCGAGCATAACCTAACCTAGTCTAACCTAACCTACCCAACCTAACCTAACCTAACCTAACCTAGCATAGCCTAACCTAGCTTAAGCATTATAAGTAGCATTAGGCTTAGCACAGTCTAGCACCTACTAAATCCTTTACCTCTTCTCTCTCTCTCTCTCTCTCTTCTCTCTCTCTCTCTCTCTCTCTCTCTCCTCTCTCTCTCTCTCTCTCTCTCTCTCTCTCTGTGTGTGTGTGTGTGTGTGTGTGTGTGTGTGTGTGTGTGTGAGTAATACGGGCAATATTTACAATGCTAATACAACAGGCATATCACATATGTATACAAGTCCCTAGTAACGTCCTCCATATTACCTGGAGTTACCTGGAGAGGTTTTCAGCGATCAACGCCCCCGCGGTCCGGTCTGTGACCAGGCCTCGTGGTGGATCAGATCCTGATCAACCAGGTTGTTACTGTTGGCCGCAAGCAAACCTATGTAAGAGCCACAGCCCGGCTGGTCAGGTACTGACTTCAGGTGCCTGCCCAGCGCCTTCTTGAAGACATCCAGGGGTCTATTGGCAATCCCCCTCATGTATACTGGGACGTTAAGTGAGTACTCGTTATAAAAGCTTCATGTACATGGCATCAGTTATTCATAGCTTTGGTAACCTACCATTAGGGGCTCAACCTGCTGGTTGAGTCCCTAATGGTAGGTTTGGTGGTAGTAGATTCTCTAGAATGACCCTTAGAGGAGATATTGGAAACATTATTAGTCGCCTTGCTGTTGGACAGGCCGACAGATGGGTTCGTTACGGCATGAACTGCTTTTGGCCCTATAAACGAACAACAAAGAAGATACGGCGTGAGCTTTCAATAGCCCTATAAAACCCCAACAAAGAAGACTACAACAGTTTTCTCTGTGTATTAGTCTTGGTTGGAACGGTACCGTTGCTGGAAAGGTACCGTGGCTGGAGGGTACAGTGGCTAGAGGCAGTGGAGCAGCAGGAAGGAGTCTGGGAGGTGACACAAGTGCGTCATCAGACAGCCAGTTTCACCTGACCATCAGCCAAGACAATTAACATAAGGATCAACACAATGAAAATAACCGAGACTCCGAACTAAAAACAAGTTGATCAAATGGCTGATTATTCATTTTTTTTTCCCTTTTCTTATGTTTCTTCTTCTTCTTCTTCTTATTATTATTATTATTATTATTATTATTATTATTATTATTATTATTATTATTTTTTATTATTATTATTATCGAAATGATTAATTCGTAGGGGTCCTACGGTGCCTGACAAATGTAAAGTAATTAGGTTTGATCCAAGGAATGAGAGAGCAGCCCAAGATAATATCTGAAGTTAGAATTATTTAGCTGATGAAATTCAATAAATTTATATCTTGCACGCGAATTATTTTTTTGTTTGTAATCTCACAAAGGTTAAAAACTAGGAAAACTTGCATAGAATTCTCTCTTCCTTATAAAATTATTGTAAACCCGTAATGTCTTATTCCTCCCTTAGAAGAGTTGTTAGAAGAATAATTCTCACGGGGAGTCTTTAAGGAACAAAGGGAGAGAGCCTTCTGCTCTTCCATCCTCGCTTCACACACCTAGAAAATACATAGGAGTTCTTAACCTACACGGAAGTGGATCGTTCTTCTCAGCAGATAGACTCAGTAAGGATTTCTAAGACCTCTGCAATATGTGTTTTCCATGTGCTCTCTTTCTCTCCCTCCCTCTTTCTCTCTCCCTCTCTCTCCGTCCCTCTCTCTCCACCTAGATAATGCACGATAGTCTTTATTCTAAGTACAATAAGACAGTTCCCAGTAGACAGTCTCGATGTAAACTAAGTCCTTGGCTATCTGTCTCTCATCACCTCTCTTGAGTAACTGCTTCCAGTATCTACGACTGTAATGTAAACAATGCTTCTCTTGAGTAACTGCTTCCAGTATTTGCGACTGCAATGTAAACAATGCTTCTCTTGAGTAACTGCTTCCAGTATCTACGACTGTAATGTAAGCAATGCTTCTCTTGAGTAACTGCTTCCAGTATCTACGACTGTAATGTAAACAATGCTTCTCTTGAGTAACTGCTTCCAGTATCTACGACTGTAATGTAAACAATGCTTCTCTTGAGTAACTGCTTCCAGTATCTACGACTGTAATGTAAACAAAGCCTTTTCTTGGGCTCTTCGAAGGGATTTTAGACCTATAAAAAAAAATTTTCTACCTGAGTAAAAAGAGATTCTTAGTATTCGACTGTATGTATGCAATTGGAACTGAGTTACTGTACTGTCCCGGATTTGTCAACAATCTTTACGGTGTAAAACAAAAAACAAGAGGTTTCAGAGGTGAAGATTAAGGAAGGTCTCTTGAAAGGGATTGCTTTGTAAACAGCCGTATTAAGACCATTCCCTCTCCCTTGTCTGTTCCTTTTACTGACAGATAATATAGTATAAGCTGCTTCTCTTTTTTTATCTCTTAGTATTTTACGACGTAATGTACCTCTGCTTCTTCTGATGTAATGCTTATATTTATTTTTCCTTGCAATGTAAACATTCTTCTCTCAGAACTTTTCTTTCCACGTTTTTTCACCTTTTATTGTAAAGCAATTTCTTCTCTTGATGTAACCTGTTTCCAAAATCATCTGAACTGTAACGAAAAAATGCTTTCTCTTGTGTCTGCTTCCATTATTAAAATATTGTAAATTTAAGCAATGGGTTCTAATTAAAGTTTAAATGCTTAAAATAAGATAGCGTAATTTTTAAAGATCTTTCTTGAGTAACTGGCATTCCATTATCTACACTGTAAATGAAAAAAATTCTTCTATTGAGGAAATGTTCCAGAACACGGGCTTAATTAATGAATTTGCTATCTTGAACTTTCCATATTTGGTCGAAAATTTTAATGTAAACAATGCTTTCTTATAAATCTATATATCTATATAATATATAATATGTTCTCTTATAACATCTTATATCTACATTAATGTAATAATATATCTATGTCTGTAATGGTTTATTAGCCAATAACAAAAAAAAAAAAAATAATTTCACTGTCAAAAGTAGGAAGGAGAGAGATTCTTACGACATTCGCCGGTGGTGATAAGCAATTGGAAAAAGCAATTGACTGTGACTTGTCAGGTTCTGTCAAACACCAAACATTACGCCGGGTGTCACAGCAAAAACAAGGAGTACAAGATGAAGATTGAAGGAAGGTCGTTTGAGGGGATTGCTTGTGGATGCGCGTTATAAGACCATTCCTTCCCCATGTCGTCCTCTACTGATCAGATAATATATGTATATTTTAGCTAGCTATTCTCTTTTCTTTACCCCCTCTTATTTTCACTTCGTCTTTACCTCTGTCTTTTTTTTCTTTCTGTATCGTTATATTATATTTTTTTTTCTCTTAAGTATTGTAATTCTTCACACTTCTTCCTCAGAACTTTTACTCTCTCCACGTTTCTTTTCCTCACCTTTATTTGGCTTAAATAGCAACGCTCTTCTTGCCGAATAAGGCAGCTAAAATTTGTGTAACCAATAATTTCACAAAAATCATTCTGAACCTAACGAAAAAATTATATTTCATTGTGTTTGTTTATTATTAAAATATTGTAAATTTTCTAAGATACATTTAGTTGGATTAGGCTAAATTAAATTCACTTGTTTTAAAAAAAGGATAGGGAAGATTTTAAAGGCTTTTTGGGACAAAAATTTTTAATTTTTTCATTAGCACAAATGAAAAAAAAAACTATAAACGTTATGAGGAAATTTTAGAAAGGGCTTAATTTTAATTGAATTCTTTCTAATTGACCAATTTTTTCCTATTCGGCTCGAACACACACCACACACACACCACACACACACACACACCACCACATATATATATATATATATATAATTTATTTATATATATTATATATAAAAAAATATTAACATATAATAAAATATTAAAAATTTTATATTTTTATATATATATATATATATATAT
>NC_069424.1:21318248-21368248 GCF_026875155.1 Cherax quadricarinatus
CTAACTCTCTCCTACCACTACCAGCTATACCGCTACTTCTTTTTCTTCCTCTCTTGGTCCTGTCCCCGTCCCTCTCGCCTATATATACTGGTTCCCTCACTCTTATGTTCTCTCAGTCTTCAGGTGTTCAACACACTTCCAGAGAATCTCCTGAGTCACTCTGGCACTCAGGCTGCAGCTTGAGTGCCAGGAATGGCTCAAACGGAGTTGAAAGAGTCACCGTGCCCTTGCCATACGGCTGCCCCGCCATAGGGCTATAAACGGTACATCACTTGTACAAACTCCCACACTCCTTCGGGAGTCACTGCCGGGTCACCACATGGAGAAGATCTGGGTCGGGACCCGTCCTGGCAACCTTACATGAACTCTTTGTGTTGTAACTTTTGTAAAGGGTCCAAACCGGACCGAAACGTCGTAGTCAGCTCTTCTCTATGTGAAGATACCCAATGGTGTAGCCCAGTGGTGAGAGGCGCGACTCTCACCACTGGTGTCCGGGGTTAAAGACCCGGACGAACTACTTCTCTATGTGAGAATTATTTGTGTATATTTGATGAAGCTCATCACTGAATGAAACTTTTGTTGGAATAATAAAAGTTTCCTGGTAACAAATGCATTTTTTTTATCCTAGATAACAAACTGAGTATAGTGGTAAAAAATGGGAGGTGATCCCGATAAATTGTTGGAAAGATATAAACACTAGGACTTTAGTTTTGGAAATATTTCGGTCCTGGAATCTTTCCAGTATGTCCTAACTGCTTGCATTTTGTCTCTCTCTTTGCTACTACTTTCGATAGTGTAATCGCAGCAGCGGCAGCGGCAGCGGCAACAGGAACCTTGTCCTTTATTTTTACTTCTACCTGAGGTTCCCAGCAGCCCAGTGATGACTTAATCAAGACCCGCATAACACTAACATGTGTGGATACCCAGAATGATATAAATCAACTGCAGAAATCACCCATAAGTACACAAATTACCAACTAATAGGACTCATTACCAACTCCTACCCCGCTGCCACTGAAGTGATACTCCACAACATTCACCCATCACCTACTATTCACCTGAAGCCACAGCCAATGGACAAGGGTCAGAGTTTTAAAAGAAGATCCAGTAACCAGCTAAGGACTCCTAACATCAAAGGTGAAACCAGTAATAACACGAGGAAAACTTGTGGTACTGCCATCCAGGACACAACCCTCATCACTCACCGGCATCACCACAACACACGACAGACAACAACAAATATGGCCGCCGCCACAGTCCAAGATAACTCCTTCCCAGGATTTGATGTCAAGAAAATCACAGACCCAGAAATAGCTAAACTCCTTACGATTCAGGACCAAACGATCACCAAACTAACTCAAGAAATGCAGGAACTAAAAGCTAGCAATGCAGATTACCTCAACAAGATCACTGCTCTAGAACATAAACTAGACACTCTGGAACAACAAAGCAACACCCACACCCAGTCCCTAGCCACCATCAACACTAAAAGACCAAGTCACCCTCCTTACTACCAACATTATAGAGGAAAGATCAAGAGTGGACCAACAACTCGCCAATGTCATAACCAACTTCCAAGACCATAATGACCAACAGCAGCTATCTGACGCTGTTGTAGTTAACAGCAAACATCTCCCAGCCACAGTCACCCAAGAAACCTGCATGGAGACCACCCTACAGCTTATCAAGGACCACCTTCGCCTTAACATACGTAGTGATGACCTAAAGGATTGCAAACTGATGGGCTACCAAGCGGGTAAAAAAACAGTGCTGTTAAAATTCCAAACTAGCCTACAAAGAAACAACCTACTAAAAACATCTATTTCTATGAAAAATGATGTTTACGTCAGTGAGTGCCTTACCAAAACAAGACTAAACCTCCTTTATCGGCTAAGAAAATTACACTATGCCCAAAAAATCCACCAGTGCTTTGTGAGGGACAGAAAAATCGCAGTTAAAAAACAGCCCACTGGGAAGAGATACTTCATCTCTACAGAACATGACCTTAAAACATTCCTAAGTGAGTGTTGTTAGGTAAGACACATATGCAACAGTTAGGTATCTTTATTTCGAAACGTTTCGCCTACACAGTAGGCTTCTTCAGTCGAGTACAGAAAAATTGATAGAAGCAGAAGATACTTGAAGACGATGTAATCAGTTCCGATGTAATCATTGTTCCATAGTATGAAACAATATTGTTTCATACTATGGAACAATGCTCTTCTCCAGACTGAGGGACTGACCACCTCAAAACTTTAAGGGTGATGGACTGATTACATCGTCTTCAAGTATCTTCTGCTTCTATCAATTTTTCTGTACTCGACTGAAGAAGCCTACTGTGTAGGCGAAACGTTTCGAAATAAAGATACCTAACTGTTGCATATGTGTCTTACCTAACAACACTCACTAACAACCTGTCGGTATTTTATACCATTTTAATGTTCACTTAGGAATGTTTTAAGGTCATGTTCTGTAGAGATGAAGTATCTCTTCCCAGTGGGCTGTTTTCTAACTGCGATTTTTCTGTCCCTCACAAAGCACTGGTGGATTTTTTGGGCATAGTGTAATTTTCTTAGCCGATAAAGGAGGTTTTGTCTTGTTTTGGTAAGGCACTCACTGACGTAAACATCATTTTTCATAGAAATAGATGTTTTTAGTAGGTTGTTTCTTTGTAGGCTAGTTTGGAATTTTAACAGCACTGTTTTTTTACCCGTTTGGTAGCATCATCATCGGGTTTTTCCTAAGAGCATACCGAATTTGTAGTCCTGAGTTTCTTGACGAGGAATGTACATACATTCACCAAACATTCACTGAGTTACATTTTCCTTCTTTTTTCATTAAAGACTGCAAGAAAAGAGCTCTTCAGATCATTAATTCTCCACGCATCAACACCACTCCCAACAAAGTTATAATTCTTCCCAACAGCCAGGTTGCACTGAACGTCTCAAAAGTGCTTTAACAAGCTAACACCAGAGTCGCCATCGCTTCTAGCACTTCAATAAAGAATCTAACCAGGACAAAATCCAAGCACCATGAACCAGTCAATGCAGGAGTTTACACTATACCCTGTGGAGGCTGTGACAAGATTTACGTAGGTGAAACAGCAAGAAACCTCGACACCCGCCTCAATGAACACATTTACGCATGTAGGAACGATAACTTGAACAACGCCTGTGTACAACACCGAAATTCCACCAATCATCTCATGAAATTCAGAGACGCCCAATTAGTGATCAAAGAAACTAATTTCCGCAGACGCAAGTGCCTCGAATCAGCACTGATCGCTGTTTCGAATACAATTAAACAAAACGGCAGCTTCACCATCTCCGAAGTCTTAGCAAGAATCCTCCTGAAAACAGTAAACCCTGCCATCACATAGTCTCTCCTGTTATACTACACAAAGCACATTACAGAGAGTGAACACTGAAACAAGCTGCATCTTTCCAGTCTATATTTGTCCAACCTATTTTTATGTTACCCAAGTAATAGCTTTTGTATCCTTTTACTCATGTACGAATTAATTGCTCTATCATATTGTATTACTTTTGTCACTACCACTACTACTACCACTACTACTACTACTACTACCACTAGTGAACATCGAAATGTTACCTCACTAGTATTGCACCTCACTCTGAGCCTTTATATACCCTCTGTGTCCATGTATTGTTTGTAATTGTAATGGCTTGATAAAGCTCCTGGAGAGCGAAACGTTGCCACAATAAATGTCACATTAGTTGCACTTGTGTCCTTTTACTTTACATACTCATTTTTATCCTATACTTTTTAAACTAGCATTTTCAACTACAACTTTTATATTATCCTGTCTACCATCTTATTAGCATATTATAACCAAGTCATTGCCATTTTTATTTTTATCATTTTTTTGTAGATGAATGGTTCAGAGAACCGACATGTTGATAAATTAGACACATGTGCAACTCTTGGGTATCTTTGAGGAAACGTTTCCCCACACAGTGGCTTCATCAGTCCGTACAAAGGAGAATCTTGAAGAACATGAGGAGAATGAGGTAATCAGTCCCTCAACCTTGAGTCGATGTGGTCAGTCCATCAATCTTGTATAGAATACGGCATACGTGCGGAGAAGGAGCTTATAAACCGTTGGTAGGAGAGGTGCAGCAGTCATAGGCGGTGTCACATTTGTTCAATGTGGAAGTAGGTCGTGCCCAAGAATTAGGCAAGCGAAGAATTCCCAAGTATTAAGATCCCAAGAAGTTGCAGTGTCTGAACCATTCATCTACAAACCTGTCAGACACTGCAACGTCTTGGGATCTTAATACTTGGGAATTCTTCGCTTGCCTAATTCTTGGGCACGACCTACTTCCACATTGAACAAATGTTACACTACCTATGACTGCTGCACCTCTCCTACCAACGGTTTATAAGCTCCTTCTCTGCACATATGCCGTATTCTATACAAGATTGATGGACTGACCACATCGACTCAAGGTTGAGGGACTGATTACCTCATTCTCCTCCTGTTCTTCAAGATTCTCCTTTGTATGGACTGATGAAGCCACTGTGTGGCGAAACGTTTCCTCAATAAAGATACCCAAGAGTTGCACATGTGTCTAATTTATCATTTTTTTTTATTCTTTTGCTACCTTAACTTGTGTATTTTATCTTGTCAATTTAAATCTAGTTATACTCTAATTCTTGTAAACAACTTACATAACACTTTAGTGCAATTGCAATTGAGTGTCTTGTGCCTGGTGGTTCACACTTACACTCACTCATCCATTTGACAATAAACAGAAATATTAATCTCAATCTTAAAATAATGAATCCTAACTAGTCATAAGTTGGCCTGTGAGACTCCAATACTGAAACTATGTACTATGCCAAAACAAAAGCATTCACATTGCTAAACTCACAAACTAGTATTTAGTCACTTAGCCATAATACCAACTTACCTCATAATTTGTAATATTTTAAATTTAAGAATTAAACTAAGTCTGCCCGAAATGCCTAGCCATGCTAGGTGTTCTAGTGGTACACTCTGTAATTATTATTTTACTACATGTAAACCACACAATAACCAAATTCTGTAAACTCAGCATTGTAATCCTTATAGAGAATAAACTTTGAATTGAATTGAATTGAATTGAATTGAATTGACAGCTTCAGTAGTCTGGTCGTAGACCTAAATGGCTTCCGCCTTCCATATGTTCTTGTTTATATTGACAGCATTTGAATACAGAATTTGCTTTATACTTTAATCTGGTCGTCAGACCTAATATCACTTACCGTCGATGGTCTGGTCGTAGCCTTTAGTGAAGTACAGCATGGCCTTGGCAGCCCTGACAGGGGTCTTGAGAAGGCCCTCCCTCTCAGGGTTCTCGCCCAGACCCTTGAGGAGAGAGCGGTAGCTATTAGCCAGCTCTGGGATGATGTCCTCACGGGTGGGTGGCTTGTGGTCCAGCTCAAGGTCGAAATGGAAGGGACACTTCTCGTGACCTGTGTGAGAAACATTAACTGTTAACACATGAGACAGGAACAGGCCCGGTGGCCTGGTGGCTAAAGCTCCCGCTTCACACACGGAGGGCCCGGGTTCGATTCCCGGCGGGTGGAAACATTTCGACACGTTTCCTTACACCTGTTGTCCTGTTCACCTGGCAGCAAATAGATACCTGGGTGTTAGTCGACTGGTGTGGGTCGCATCCTGGGGGACAAGATTAACGATCCCAATGGAAATAAGTTAGACATCCCTCGATGACGCACTGACTTTCTTGGGTTATCCTGGGTGGCTAACCCTCCGGGGTTAAAGATCCAAACGAAATCTTATCTATCTTGCTAAACATTAGTAAGAAGGCAAGTGACTACTGGGCACAACTTGAGGACAATGGACACGAATGTATTCACTTTTTGCAAATGTTTTAGGCCAAGAAGGGAATTATTATTATTATTATAATCAAGGGGGAAGCACTAAACCCGTAGGATTATACAGCGCCTATGGGGGGATGGAAGGCATTCAGGCTTAATTCAGGGAACTGGAGCACAGATCCAATTCCCTAGATCAAGAGCCCCTCACCAGCGTCAAGGAGCCTTCCTTGAGGGGTCCAAGAAGGGGAACTTTTTCAATGAAGGTGCTCTAAGTAAATGCATGGGTGAATATTTAACCTCGTAGCATAATAAATTCATTAAAATACATCTCAACACTATGTAAAAGTCCTCTCATCGTTCTGTCTCCTCATCGTTCTGTCTCCTCATCGTTCTGTCTCCTCATCGTTCTGTCTCCTCATCGTTCTGTCTCTCATCGTTCTGTCCTCCTCATCGTTCTGTCTCCTCATCGTTCTGTCTCCTCATCGTTCTGTCTCCTCATCGTTCTGTCTCCTCATCGTTCTGTCTCCTCATCGTTCTGTCTCCTCATCGTTCTGTCTCCTCATCGTTCTGTCTCCCTCAGCAGCAAGCTCTGCCCCAGTCCATGAAATTTTTCTTTGGACTGGCAAAGAATTTCAATTAACTGGTTGCATCTGAAATTCTGCTTCATGTTGATAATTATAATTTTCATTTGTAAGTTTTGCCAAGGACCCAGAGAAGAAAGTAGTGTCAGAACTTTAGGAGAGTCACCCAGGAAGCAAGAGGAGAGAGATGCAAGATGCTGTATGATAACATCAGCAGGAGGAAGGAGAGTGGACTTCAGCTTCTGAAACAAGTACCAACAGGTGCACAGACCACCAGGCTACACCTGTATTCGTAATAACTAGGTATGGTAAAAAATTACAAAATAAAGAGTCGCAATAAGGGCAAAACGTCCACCAATGTTATGACTACCACTCCATCTTCTCTACCTTCCTCGCCCGCAGGTTTAAGAAGCACCCAAATAAATAAATCTTGGAAAGGCCGCATGACAGACAATCAGCACTCGAGAACTGGTTGTGTGTACACAGCGTATCATAACAGCCAGGTTGTTACTGGTGGCGTGCCTCAGGGCTCACCCCTGGCATCGATTTTCTTCTTCATATACGTCAATAAGATCTGTAATAGTGCTGACAAACGAGGGGAAAGGAGTAAGAAGGAAATTCTTACATTTATGAGAGAGTGAGAGTGTTATAGTGACCATTGTTGTAATGACTTGAGCAGTCACCTTGCAACAGAATGGCACTGACTTCCTGGAAAATAACACAGAATCACTCTCAAGAGTTACCATGGTCACTCAGTTACCATGGTTACTCAGTTACCATGGTTACTCAGTTACCACGGTCACTCAGTTACCATGGTTACTCAGTTACAACGGTCACTCAGTTACCATGGTTACTCAGTTACCACGGTCACTCAGTTACCATGGTTACTCAGTTACCACGGTCACTCAGTTACCATGGTTACTCAGTTACCACGGTCACTCACTTACCATGGTTACTCAGTTACCATGGTTACTCAGTTACCACGGTCACTCAGTTACCATGGTTACTCAGTTACCACGGTCACTCACTTACCATGGTTACTCAGTTACCATGGTTACTCAGTTACCACGGTCACTCAGTTACCATGGTTACTCAGTTACCATGGTTACTCAGTTACCATGGTCGCTCAGTTACCATGGTCGCTCAGTTACCATGGTTACTCAGTCACCACGGTCACTCAGTTACCAAAGTCACTCGGAAGAGTTACCATGGTCACTCAGTTACCACGGTCACTCGGAAGAGTTACTATGGTTACTCAGTTACCATGGTCACTCATTAACCACGGTCACTCGGAAGAGTTACCATGGTCACTCAGAAGAGCTACCATGGTCACTTAGTTACCACGGTCACTCAGAAGAGTTACCATGGTCACTCAGAAGAGTTGCCATGGCCATTCAGTTACCACGGTCACTCAGAAGAGTTACCACGGTCACTCAGAAGAGTTACCATGGTTACTCAGCTACCATGGTCACTCAGTTACCACGGTCACTCAGTTACCACGGTCACTCAGTTATAACGTCACTCGGAAGAGTTACCATGGTCACTCAGTTACAACGTCACTCAGAAGAGTTACCATGGTCACTCAGTTACCATGGTCACTCAGAAGAGTTACCATGGTCACTCAGTTACCATGGTCACTCAGAAGAGTTACCATGGTTACTCAGTTACCACGGTCACTCAGAAGAGTTACCATGGTCACTAAGAAGAGTTACCATGGTCACTCAGTTACCACGGTCACTCAGAAGAGTTACCATGGTCACTCAGTTACCACGGCCACTCAGAAGAGTTACCATGGTCAGGCAGAAGAGTTACCACGGTCACTCAGAAGAGTTACCATGGTCACTCAGTTACCATGGTCACTCAGTTACCATGGTCACTCAGTTACCACGGTCACTCAGAATTTACCATGGTCTCTCAGTTACCACAGTCACTCAGAAGAGTTACCATGGTTACTCAGTTACCACTGTCACTCAGAAGAGTTACCATGGTTACTCAGCTACCATGGTCACTCAGTTATCACGGTCACTCAGAACGTCACTCGGAAGAGTTACCATGGTCACTCAGTTACAACGTCACTCGGAAGAGTTACCATGGTCACTCAGTTACAACGTCACTCGGAAGAGCTACCATGGTCACTCAGTTACCATGGTCACTCAGAAGAGTTAGTCACTCAGTTACCACGGTCACTCGGAAGAGTTACCATGGTCACTCAGTTTTCACGGTCACTCGGAAGAGTTACCATGGTCACTCAGTTTTCACGGTCACTAGGAAGTTACCATGGTTACTCAGCTACCATGGTCACTCAGTTACCATGGTTACTCAGCTACCATGGCCACTCAGTTACCACGGTCACTCGGAAGAGTTACCATGGTTACTCAGCTACCATGGTCACTCGGAAGAGTTACCATGGTTACTCAGTTACCACGGTCACTCGGAAGAGTTACCATGGTCATTCAGTTACCACGGTCACTGAGAAGAGTTACCATGGTTACTCAGCTACCATGGTCACTCAGTTACCACGGTCACTCAGAATAGTTATCATGGTTACTCAGCTACCATGGTCACTCAGGTACCACTGTCACTCAGAATAGTTACCATGGTTACTCAGCTACCATGGTCACTCAGGAGGGTTATCATGGTGTTCTATTCCAACAGCTTCCAACATGATATAATGTGTAGAAGACGTCAGACAGACGACTACGTAGTCTTATAGCCCTCGTAGCCACTCTAAGAGAGCTATTAAGACTACCAACAACTAAGAATGCTTTCAAAACAAAACAAGATTATCATCCCAAAACAAGAAACAAGAAACAATCACCCAACACAAACGCCATCAAAAATAACAAGAATCAATTAAACGGTGACCTTATAAACCCCAAAAGACTCGCTTCAAGTTCTCCGAGGTTCCTACAGGCACCTCGGTAACTATCAAAACCATGGCGAAGGCGAATAAACCAAAGCCGATTACAAACTGCTAAAATGTGTTCCTGAGTCAGGGTACGTCACAAGGTGCACACCGGAGGGTGAAGGTGGAGCGGCAGGAGCACCAGCAGACAGGTACCTGTGAGCGAGATGTGCGTTATCTTGAGCCCCAGTCGACAGATTCCTCTCAAAAGTGGCGGAAGGAAGAGCTTGCCAGGACTGTAAGCAACTGGACGAACATAGTACACGATGGAGGAAGCCTGAGTGCAATCCCAGAGTACAAAATAGAAATACTGTGCACTCTGGGATTGCACTCAGACTTCTGCCAGTGTGTGCTATATTTGTACAGTTGCTTGCAGTCCTGGCAGGCTCCTCCTGCAAGGACTAAATATTTATATCAATGCTCCTTCAAGGTTTCCCTGTCTCCTCATATGTTCATTTCCCCCCTATAATCTTCCTTGTTCATAATTATTACCGCATTTGCTTTGTCTGCTTTCGTAGGTGAAGTCCAGGATCTTTCCTTAATTCATGGTAAAGCTTAACAAATCTTCGTTGTAGAGGTCTGACCTTTGCTCACAACTCTACAACAGAATTGTCATCTAAGATTTGTTAAGTTATACCATGAATTAAAGGGAAGATCCTGGACTTCACTTTACGAAAGCAGACAAAGCAAGTGCAACAGTAATTATGAACAAGGAAGATTATAGGGGGAAATACCATACTAGAAAACAGGGAAACTGACGTACCCCTTAACAGTGATTGCTAGTATAGAGGTGAAGGAGCTTTATGGATAGTACAGTGGATAGTCTTAAAAAGTTGATAGTAGCAGGCAGATGGCAGCAGCTAGAAGGCCGCAGGCAGCAGCTACACTGCAAGTCATACATTAACAAGTTGCCAGCAGCCACACTGTATGCTGGACTGGCAGGTTGATACCCACACTGTATGCTGGACGGGCAGGTTGATACCCACACTGTATGCTGGACGGGCAGGTTGATACCCACACTGTATGCTTGACGGGCAGGTTGATACCCACACTGTATGCTTAACGGGCAGGTTGATACCCACACTGTATGCTTGACGGGCAGGTTGATACCCACACTGTATGCTTGACGGGCAGGTTGATACCCACACTGTATGCTTGACGGGCAGGTTGATACCCACACTGTATGCTGGACGGGCAGGTTGATACCCACACTGTATGCTTAACGGGCAGGTTGATACCCACACTGTATGCTTGACGGGCAGGTTGATACCCACACTGTATGCTTGACGGGCAGGTTGATACCCACACTTTGCTGGACAGGCAGGTTGATACCCACACTTTGCTGGACGGGCAGGTTGATACCCACACTGTATGCTGGACGGGCAGGTTGATACCCACACTGTATGCTGGACGGGCAGGTTAATACCCACACTGTATGCTGGACGGGCAGGTTGATACCCACACTATGCTGGACGGGCAGGTTGATACCCACACTGTATGCTGGACGGGCAGGTTGATACCCACACTGTATGCTGGACGGGCAGGTTGATACCCACACTGTATGCTGGACGGGCAGGTTGATACCCACACTGTATGCTGGACGGGCAGGTTGATACCCACACTGTATGCTGGAGTGGCAGGTTGATACCCACACTGTATGCTGGACGGGCAGGTTGATACCCACACTGTATGCTGGACGGGCAGGTTGATACCCACACTGTATGCTGGACTGGCAGGTTGATACCCACACTGTATGCTGGACTGGCAGGTTGATACCCACACTGTATGCTGGACGGGCAGGTTGATACCCACACTGTATGCTGGACGGGCAGGTTGATACCCATACTGTATGCTGGACGGGCAGGTTGATACCCACACTGTATGCTGGACGGGCAGGTTGATACCCACACTGTATGCTTGACGGGCAGGTTGATACCCACACTGTATGCTTGACGGGCAGGTTGATACCCACACTTTGCTGGACGGGCAGGTTGATACCCACACTGTATGCTGGACGGGCAGTTTGATACCCACAATGTTAAGAGACTGGCACAGTTCAAGACACTGAGGAGACGTTTCGCCAAGTGGCTTCTTCAGGTGTAATCTAGAGAAAGCAGTGAGGGCGAAATGTTGTTGCAGTGTCTGGAACCGTGCACACACGTCTTGAGTTAGACAGTGTGCCTTGATGGTCAGTGTGCCTTGATGGTCAGTGTGCCTTGATGGTCAGTGTGCCTTGATGGTCAGTGTGCCTTGATGGTCAGTGTGCCTTGATGGTCAGAGTACCTGGATGGTCAGAGTACCTGGATGGTCAAAGTACCTGGATGGTCAGAGTACTTGGAGAATGGGAAACCATAAGGTTCAACCCAAGAAAGGAGACTGAAACTTCAGTTCCCTGGATCAAAAGCCCGTCACCGGCATCAAGGACACACCAACACCTTCAAGAATTGACAAAACATCGACTTTTTTTAGCACCAGAGGCTGGAGAGCCAGAAGCAGGAAGCCAGAAATTCTTTTTGTGATATGGGTTTTTCGTCCTGAAGGACATGTCTACCACTAATTCCCCCCACTTCCCCACCTTCCCCCACTTCCCCATGTCTCCGTTCAAAGGGGAGGAGGGATGCCTTGATGTCGATGGTAGGGATTTTAAGCCTAGAAATCATTATTATTATTATTATTATCAAAAAGAAGCGCTAAGCGCCTAGAAATTAGACTTACCTGTCCTTAACAGTATCCATCCTGACTGCCTCTCGTTCCACAGGCGTTGTATGATTCCCGCGGGTTTAGCGCTTCCATGTGTTTATATTGCGACAGTATCTTTAGTTATGACATATATTAGAATAACTTCAATATTTAGACCAAGAAACCCTGAAGTTCGAATCCCGTCTCAGAGAAAACTTAAGATGTTTAAGTTCCTAAACTTTGGTGTTAGTTCCCTGGCACCGCCCCTTCCTGCTTCTCCGTGGCTAGTTAACAGTCCTAGTGGGACCGAAACGTCGTCATCAGTTTCAGTCTTTTATGTGCGGGTTATTTGTGTATTGTTTCGGGTTAGGCTGGGTAAGATTTGCCAGGAAACAGAACAAGTGTTTGTTACCTGACGGGGGATCTTAGTTACATGATGTGTTAGTTACGGTATTGTGACTTGATTCTTCACCCCCACACCTGCTGCTCGTGCTTATCTGCATACTGATTAGGTATCTAGGTACTCAACAAAATGAAACTGAGGAACTCTGTGACCAAGTCCACACTCTGATGGACTTTTATTCCGTGTTCTTGGTAAAATGTTGGGCGTGTGTGTGTGTGTGTGTGTGTGTGTGTGTGTGTGTGTGTGTGTGTGTGTT
This sequence comes from Cherax quadricarinatus, assembly GCF_026875155.1. Classification (NCBI taxonomy): domain Eukaryota; kingdom Metazoa; phylum Arthropoda; class Malacostraca; order Decapoda; family Parastacidae; genus Cherax; species Cherax quadricarinatus. The sequence goes on from NC_069424.1 coordinate 21,330,917, forward strand.
GTGGTGTGTGTGTGTGTGTGTGTGTGTGAGGGAGGGAGGAGGTCCTCAGTCAACAGTTTCCTGTCTTACACAGTTTCTCCATTAAGTGGCTGGTGGTTTCTGCCGTGCTCCCTCTCAGCTCTAAGCTCTCTCCACTCACCCTCAATAATAATAATAATCTTTATTTCTACAAGTACATGGTATAACTTACAAAGACCATAGCTGACATCAGTGACATACTACTGTATAGAAAGCCGCTTGTTATGCAGAGCATTTCAAGCAAATTAGGTCAGTTTTGTCCCAGGATGCGACCCACACCAGTCCACTAACACCCAGGTACCCGTTTTACCGATGAGTGAACAGGGACAGCAGGTGTCTTAAAGAAATACGCCCTAATGTTTCCACCCGTACCGCGATTGAACCACGGACCTCAGTGTGTGAGCTGAGGGAGCTACCAATCCAGATGAGGGACACCACAATTCACTCTCTCCTTACTCTGCTTGTTTGAGTTCCATTTAGATTGTATTGGCCTAGTGTATGGTTGGAGTTGGTCTCTAGATGTGGGGCCTCGAATATTGACCAAAGATTCTCAATACTGGTTACATGTGGTCTGTAGTTTTTATAGGAACATAGTTCTGTACCTCCCCCCCCCGTGTGTGTGTGTGTGTGTGTGTGTGTGTGGTGTGTGTGGTGAGTGTGTGTGTGTGTGTGTGTGTGTGTGTGTGTGTGTGTGTGTGTGTGTACACCCCCCATCCTCCACATCCCCAGCACAGAACCTGTCTAACAAGCTGGTAACCTTCAGTGTGGTGGAGAACAGGATGGTAAACCAGTGATGGTAGGATTAGTAAGAGGGGGACGATAAGAGGAATGAAGGAGGAGAGGGTAAAGGAAGAAGGAGTGCAGATTAGCAGGAGGAGAAGGCAGGGGAAATCCCAAGACACTTTAACTAAACGTCACCACCTGCCATCCCAGCCAGCTGGCACCACCACCACTGCAGCCAGACACTCGTCACCACCTGCCATCCCAGCCAGCTGGCACCACCACCACCACTGCAGCCAGACATCCGTCACCACCTGCCAACTCAGCCAGCTGGCACCACCACCACTGCAGCCAGACACTCGTCACCACCTGCCATCCCAGCCAGCTGGCACCACCAACACTGCAGCCAGACATCCGTCACCACCTGCCAACTCAGCCAGCTGGCACCACCACCACCACCGCAGCCAGACACTCGTCACAACCTGCCATCCCAGCCAGCTGGCACTACCACCACTACAGCTGATCCCCCCTCCCCCACACCACCCCCTCCCCCCACACCACCCCCTCCCCCCACCCCACCCCTCCCTCACTTTCTTAACATCTTAACCAAACATTAAAAAAATCAGCCGGCTACTCAAAGCTGGAAGTACACACAGAGTTGACTGTCATCAACTATCCACTTGCTACAGTGGTGATCAGTTTACCTCACTACAGTGGTGATCAGTTTACCCCACAGCAGTTATCGTAAACCAAGAAAACTCTTTTGTGAGCGGTTTATATTCCACACGATATATTTTGACTTGTCCAGTGACGAAACAAGAGGAAATGTGAACGAAAGGGAGAATATCCCTGCTATTTATGCCGAGAGTGCCGATGGGTTGTAAGGCAAGCGCCCAGTGGCACTCAGGTGACTACTTACTAGTAGTAGTTTGGGATAGTTCCAGAGTGCCTTAACTATCCCCACTCGATGGATAGATTGTATATCAGGATGGAGAGAGAGAGAGAACCATGGCGTTGTTGAAGGCAAGTTACCCTCACGTTGTTGCTGCTACAGTTGTCACAGGCAGGAAATGGCAGAAATCGTACACCAAATCCAGTCATTCCTGGAGTGGAACCACAGTCGATGGCCTCCACTCCAAACCAACAGTTACAGATACTAATGCCGGAAAAAAAAATCCCCCCCCAGTACCAACAATACCACCAGTCCGATAGCATTCTTCTTTGCAAATATACAGGGTCTAAAGCCAGCAACAAACAACAAAATACCTTTCATCCGTGGACTGCTTGCAGAGGCAAAGGCAATGTTCGCGGCTTTCACTGAGACCCACATAAAGGATCACTTGGACAACGAAATATGGATCCCAGGTTACAACCTATACAGATGTGACAGAGTGAACAGGCAAAAGGGGGGGGGGTTGGCCTGTACATTGCAGAGTCACTTGTTTGCACAGAACTGCTTAATGCCTCAAATGATGTAGTGGAAGTTTTAGCAGTAAAGGTCGAGAACCAAAACCTAGTCATTGTGGTAGTCTACAAGCCTCCGGATGCAACATCCCAGAAATTCCAGGAACAGCTGTTAAAAATTGACCACTGTCTGGAAAATCTTCCAGCTCCTGCACCCAACATCTTGCTCCTGGGGATTTCAACTTAAGGCACCTAAAATGGAGGAATATAGCAAATAATATTGTTGCAGTAATAACACCAGGAGGCAGCTCTGATGAAAACTCACACTCACACGAGCTTTTAAATCTCTGCACAAAATTCAATTTAAACCAGCAAATAATAGAGCCTACTAGACTGGAGAATACACTAGACCTCATCTTCACTAACAATGATGATCTGATAAGAAATGTCACCATATCAAAAACAATATACTCAGATCACAACATAATTGAGGTTCAGACATGTATGCGTGGAGCCCCAGACCGACATAATGGAGCATTCACCAAATTCAACTTCAATAACAAAAACATAAAGTGGGACCAAGTAAACCAAGTCCTAACCAATATAAGCTGGGAAGATATACTAAGCAACACAGACCCCAACTTATGCCTAGAACAGATTAACTTGGTGGCACTCGATGTATGCACAAGGCTTATTCCTCTAAGAAAAAGGAGGAGTAGATGTAAAATAGAAAGAGACAGGCGCTCCCTTTACAGGCTACGGAAAAGAATAACAGAGCGGCTAAAAGAGGTCAATATATCTGAAATGCGTAGGGAGACACTGGTCAGAGAAATAGCAAGCATCGAACTTAAGCTAAAGGAATCTTATAGGAGTCAGGAATCGCGGGAAGAACTAAAAGCCATAAATGAAATCGAAAGAAACCCAAAGTATTTCTTCTCCTATGCCAAATCAAAGTCGAGAACAACGTCCAGTAATGGGCCCCTACTTAAACAAGATGGGTCCTACACAGATGACAGCAAGGAAATGAGTGAGCTACTCAAGTCCCAATATGATTCAGTTTTTAGCAAGCCGCTAACCAGACTGAGAGTCGAAGATCAAAAATGAATTTTTTATGAGAGAGCCACAGAATTTGGTTAACACAAGCCTATCCGATGTTATCCTGACGCCAAATGACTTCGAACAGGCGATAAATGACATGCCCATGCACTCTGCCCCAGGGCCAGACTCGTGGAACTCCGTGTTCATCAAGAACTGCAAGAAGCCCCTATCACGAGCATTTTCCATTCTATGGAGAGGGAGCATGGACACGGGGGTTGTCCCACAGTTACTAAAAACAACAGACATAGCCCCACTCCACAAAGGGGGCAGTAAAGCAACAGCAAAGAACTACAGACCGATAGCACTAACATCCCATATCATAAAAATCTTTGAAAGGGTCCTAAGAAGCAAGATCACCACCCATCTAGAAACCCATCAGTTACACAACCCAGGGCAACATGGGTTTTAGAACAGGTCGCTCCTGTCTGTCTCAACTATTGGATCACTACGACAAGGTCCTAAATGCACTAGAAGACAAAAAGAATGCAGATGTAATATATACAGACTTTGCAAAAGCCTTCGACAAGTGTGACCATGGCGTAATAGCGCACAAAATGCGTGCTAAAGGAATAACAGGAAAGTCGGTCGATGGATCTATAATTTCCTCACTAACAGAACACAGAGAGTAGTCGTCAACAGAGTAAAGTCCGAGGCAGCTACGGTGAAAAGCTCTGTTCCACAAGGCACAGTACTCGCTCCCATCTTGTTCCTCATCCTCATAATCCGACATAGAAAAGGATGTCAGCCACAGCACCGTGTCTTCCTTTGCAGATGACACCCGAATCTGCATGACAGTGTCTTCCATTGCAGACACTGCAAGGCTCCAGGCGGACATCAACCAAATCATTCAGTGGGCTGCAGAAAACAATATGAAGTTCAACGATGAGAAATTTCAATTACTCAGATATGGTAAACACGAGAAAATTAAATCTTCATCAGAGTACAAAACAAATTCTGGCCACAAAATAGAGCGAAACACCAACGTCAAAGACCTGGAGTGATCATGTCGGAGGATCTCACCTTCAAGGACCATAACATTGTATCAATCGCATCTGCTAGAAAAATGACAGGATGGATAATGAGAACCTTCAAAACTAGGGAGGCCAAGCCCATGATGACACTTTTCAGGTCACTTGTTCTATCTAGGCTGGAATATTGCTGCACACTAACAGCACCTTTCAAGGCAGGTGAAATTGCTGACCTAGAAAATGTACAGAGAACCTTCACGGCGCGCATAACGGAGATAAAACACCTCAATTACTGGGAGCACTTGAGGTTCCTAAAACTGTATTCCCTGGAACGCAGGAGGGAGAGATACATGATTATATACACCTGGAAAATCCTAGAGGGACTAGTACCGAACTTGCACACGAAAATCTCTCACTACGAAAGCTAAAGACTTGGCAGACGATGCAACATCCCCCCAATGAAAAGCAGGGGTGTCACTAGCACGTTAAGAGACCATACAATAAGTGTCAGGGGCCCGAGACTGTTCAACTGCCTCCCAGCACACATAAGGGGGATTACCAACAGACCCCTGGCAGTCTTCAAGCTGGCACTGGACAAGCACCTAAAGTCAGTTCCTGGTCTAGTGGCTAACGCGACGGGCTGGAGTTTTGAGACTCTATGACCGCGGGTTCAATCCCGGCCGGGGGTATGGTTTATTTGCAATCGTGTCATTACGATTTCTTGAGTCAGTTCCTGATCAGCCGGGCTGTGGCTCGTACGTTGGTTTGCGTGCAGCCAGCAGCAACAGCCTGGTTGATCAGGCTCTGATCCACCAGGAGGCCTGGTCACAGACCGGGCCGCGGGGGCGTTGACCCCCGGAACTCTCTCCAGGTAAACTCCAGGTAATCATTATAACAATCTGCGAGTGACATTGAAGACTTAACACCCAGAAGATAGTTCAGTAAGGTCGACAGTAGTGGTAATAAAGTGTTAGAACTAGACACAAGATCACTAGATGTGTTAGCACTGTGCTAGATTCCAAATTAACAGCCTGCAAAGTCAAGGTAAGTCGTAATGAACGACTGTCGTTGAATAGATAGAAGACCGGACGGGGACTCGAACCGCTGGTGCCACTGTTGAAACCAAATCAGAGTTGTTCCGACTCTGAAATCATCCTATTGTAACATCTGTGGGTGACAGCGTTGGGTCTGTTATATACAAGGACTACACTTCACATCCCTTATCTCTATTCTGTTCATTCATACAAACACATATATTAATATTAAAATTGCGTACAGATTCATAAACACATACGCATGTATACACTAATTTAAGAATGGTTTAAATCTGACTGGAGACGTGTGGTAGTCTAACCCAGAGGGGCATAAGTCACTTTATCTGGCTTGTTTATGTTGTTCTTGTGGGTAATTTACACATATATTACTATGTATGATAATTTATGTAAGTGCATTTATGTGTACCTGTACCTAAATAGGCTTAATCTAAGTACACTAAGAGAAAACGCAATAAGTGTCCGGGGCCCAAGACTGTTGAACAGCCTCCCACCATCAATAAGAGGGATTATCAGTAGACCCCTGGTTGTATTCAAGAGGGAGCTGGGCAGATACCTAAAGTCGGTGCCGGATCAGCCGGGCTGTGGTTTGTACGTTGGATTGCGTGCGGCCAGCAGTAACAGCCTCGTTGATCAGGCCCTGATCCACCGGGAGGCCTGGTCGTGGACCGGGCCGCGGGGGCGTTGATCCCCGGAATATCCTCCAGGTAGACTCCAGATAGGCCTCTTACATCACCCAAGAATCAAAGTCAGATGCATCGTCCCCCATGCCAGTGCATCGTCCCCCACGCCAGTGCATCGTCCCCCACGCCAGTGCATCGTCCCCCACGCCAGTGCATCGTCCCCCATGCCAGTGCATCGTCCCCCACGCCAGTGCATCGTCCCCCACGCCAGTGCATCGTCCCCCACGCCAGTGCATCGTCCCCCACGCCAGTGCATCGTCCCCCACGCCAGTGCATCGTCCCCCACGCCAGTGCATCGTCCCCCACGCCAGTGCATCGTCCCCCACGCCAGTGCATCGTCCCCCACGCCAGTGCATCGTCCCCCACGCCAGTGCATCGTCCCCCACGCCAGTGCATCGTCCCCCACGCCAGTGCATTGTCGAGTTATATTGTTGACCATATACGAGGCAAGATGAAACTATACGAATGACCGCACAACGCGAGGATTCCCAGCATGAAACACCACCTGAATACTCAACACTGCCATGCAACACACAGACAACCGCAGGTGTGAGTTACGGGGACACCGTCCATTCAATACCTCAGCTTGGCTGGGGTTTTCAGATGCCTGGTTCTAGTCCCGTGAGTCAACACCCGGGTTATTTATATTCTATATCCGTATTTTTAATGTGTGTATTTGTATGTAACTTTTCGTATAACCACGGTGAAAATTAGTGATATTGCGAGAGGTTATGTCATCTCTCGTATTATCAAGGAACAGTCAGTGAGAATTAGTGAGAGAGATGTTGCAAGTATTTTCAATGATACTTTTTATTGTGGTTATATTCTATATTAAGATATTACCTTTGTGTGTGTGTGTGTGTGTGTGTGTGTGTGTGTGTGTGTGTGTACTCACCTATTTGTACTCACCTATTTGTGGTTGCAGGGGTCGAGTCCTAGCTCCTGGCCCCGCCTCTTCACCGGTTGCTACTAGACCCTCTCTCTCCCCCGCTCCATGAGCTTTATCAAACCTCGTCTTAAAACTGTGTATGGTTCCTGCCTCCACTACGTCATTTTCTAGGCTATTCCACTGCCTTACAACTCTATGACTGAAGAAATACTTCCTACTATCTCTCTGACTCATTTGTGTCTTCAACTTCCAATTGTGGCCTCTTGTTTCTGTGTCCCCTCCCTGGAACATCCTGTCCTTGTCCACCTTGTCTATTCCACGCAGTATTTTATATGTCGTTATCATGTCTCCCCTGACCCTCCTGTCCTCCAGTGTCGTCAGGCCGATTTCCCTTAATCTTTCTTCATAGGACATTCCCCTTAGCTCTGGAACTAACCTTGTTGCAAACCTTTGTACTTTCTCTAGTTTCTTGACGTGCGTGTGTGCCTGTGTGTGTGTGTGTGTGTGTGTGTGTGTGTGTGTGTGTGTGTGTGTGTGTGTGTTAGAACATACAAGAAATACAATATTCACGCAGAAAAATCAAATAGAAAGGGAAAAATGTTTGTAGACAATGTCAGAGTCAGGTTTCACTGGAGAAAGTGAATGGTGAGACAGAGAAAGTGTGTAATGAGTCAGACTCACTAGAGAAGGACTATTCACACTGATGGAAAAATATATATGTATCCTCTCCCTCTGTATATACGAGGAAAGACACTCCTCGGTGAATATACGCTGAAATATACATCCCTGGGAGAATATACACAGATACACATAGGTGTGTATACACAAAATATAAATACCGGTTATTATTTTTCTCAGGTGATTAATTTTATGCGAATAATTTGATATGTAAACTGGCGACCCCCAGACACAGCTGGAGCAAGTCTCAGCTACCCTGCAAGGTATGACTGTCGTTGATCCCATTGCCTGCACTCTCCTTGCTCTACCAATGGGTTACAATGTCACTATATTCACTCTCCTTGCTCTACCAATGGGTTACAATGCCACTATATTCACTCTCCTTGCTCTACCAATGGGTTACAATGCCACTATATTCACTCTCCTTGCTCTACCAATGGGTTACAATGCCACTATCTGCACTCTCCTTGCTCTACCAATGGGTTACAATGCCACTATATTCACTCTCCTTGCTCTACCAATGGGTTACAATGCCACTATATTCACTCTCCTTGCTCTACCAATGGGTTACAATGCCACTATATTCACTCTCCTTGCTCTACCAATGGGTTACAATGCCACTATATTCACTCTCCTTGCTCTACCAATGGGTTACAATGCCACTATCTGCACTCTCTTCGCTGTACCAGTGGGTTACAATGTCACTGGTGGATTCTTGGGGAAATACCGAAATCTCAGTGTTAAAGCGGATGTAAACCCGGACCAGCGATAATAATGCCCATACTGCATTCTTCCTGGTCGTCACCAGGTGGCCTAGCACTCCTGAAGCTGACGCATTGTTTACAACTCTGTCCATCCTGTGTCAGTTCCACACTGGGAGAGTACTGTATGACTTCCTCATATCCACCATCCTAGAAAACGTTTTCAACCTTTCTCTGAATGTGTCCCGTAGTTCGGTTGCTCGTGTACTCAGCTCACACACTGAGGTCCGTGATTCGATACCTGGTACGGGTTTAAACATTAGGACGTGTTTACTTAAGACACCTGCTATCCCTGTTCGCCTATCAGTAAAATAAGTACCTGGGTGCTTGTCGAATGATGTGGGTCGCATCCTGGGGACAAAATTGACCTAATCTGCCTGAAATGCTGTGCATAATAAGAAGTATGTCACTGACGTTAGCTATGGTCTGTATACGTTGTACATGTACATGAAGAAATAAAATTATTATTATTATTATTATTATTATTATTATTATTATTATTATTATCACAGTGGGAGAAAGCCACTTTTCCAGTCAAATCAGGTGGACTTGGCATCAATACAGCCTCTCAGATCGCCCTGCCAACCATCTTGTCTTCTAATGGATCAAACAAGCTGAAGTGGCAAGCCAGTGGTACACTAGTGGCAAGCCAGTGGTACACCAGTGGCAAGCCAGTGGCACACTAGTGGCAAGCCAGTGGCACACCAGTGGTACTCGCATATGGGACATCCCTTCAGCAGAGACGAGACCTGCTGGAACTCAGCTGACAATCCAGCTGAGACAGTCCCACCGTGGAAAGTGGCTGCTGCAGCCATGCTAGCAGCTGCAGCCATGCTAGCAGCTGCAGCCATGCTAGCAGCTGCAGCCATGCTAGCAGCTGCAGCCATGCTAGCAGCTGCAGCCAAGTTAGCAGCTGCAAACTTGCAACTGAGATAACTTGATTTTTAGCCGTATCACTCGGAGATTACCAACTACAGTCCCCTCCAGTACCTGTGTGAGGAAAGTCCAGTACCTGTGTGAAGAAACTCCAGTACCTGTGTGAGGAAACTCCAGTACCTGTGTGAGGAAACTCCAGTACCTGTGTGAGGAAACTCCAGTACCTGTGTGAGGAAACTCCAGTGCCAGCTGGATGTCTTTAAGGAGAAGGATCGGGTAAAATATATTCGTGTCCTTAATGTCAACAACCTCTACCCCCTTCCTACCCAAAAAAATAAGAAGAAAAAAAAAACTTATGAAGGTAAGTCACTGACCAAGGCCGCTAATCCCTCTACTCTACAAATCAATTCTGAAAGTAATTTCTCCACTAAAAACTGGCCGTCACTGCCTGACCAGAGTGGTTAGAATTTACCAGCTGAACGATCTTAAATATTATGACACACTTGTCTTTACTTTCCTACTCTCTCTCTCTCTTTCTCTCTCTCTCTCTCTCTCTACGTACCTTCACAAACAACATTTACCAACGTTAAGGGTCACTGACCTCATTTATAAAGAGGGTAATGGGCATTAATAATACATTTAGGACACTATTAACTATAGGGGTAATGCGTGGTCATGTCCCTGACTCAAATGCCTTCTTAAAATAATTTTCAGTCCCTCGTCCGGGGGAGTGAGCCCCCAAATGGCTATACTTATTTCCAGGGGCCTCAGCCCCCCCCCTTGGTTTGGTCTTAGACCAGACCTCATACACTACACGGCCACAATGATGAAGGAAGCCGCTACTCCTTTCTGATACATATTTTTTTTTTTTTTGGGGGGGGGGGGATTAGAGGAAAAAGTCACATGTGCAGCTACCGTGACAGTTTACCGTGGCAACGTTTCGCTCTTCAGGAGTTTTCCCCGGTGCTGTACTGGTGAATGTCAGGCCATGAGCTAGATAAGTCAACGTCTGTATGAGAAATATTCCCCCCCCCCCCTAGTAATGATCACAGTATCACCGTGTACATCACCGTGTCACTGTACATCACTGTCACTGTACATCACTATATCACTGTACATCACTGTCACTGTACATCACTGTCACTGTACATCACTGTCACTGTACATCACTCTTACTGTACATCACTGTGTCACTGTACAGCACTGTGTCACTGTACAGCACTGTCACTGTACATCACTGTGTCACTGTACATCACTGTCACTGTACAGCACTGTGTCACTGTACAGCACTGTCACTGTACATCACTGTGTCACTGTACATCACTATATCACTGTATATCACAGTACATTAGTAATTGTGTACATTACTGTACATCACCCAGCCACGGGGAATATCAGCAGACGAGCCCAGAGTGATGTACTCTGCTGAACGTTTTGCCCACAGGGAACACCAGCAGTGTCCTGCTACACTAGTATATATGACAGTGACACAGGGAACACCAGCAGTGTGCTGCTACACTGTTATATATGACAGTGACACAGGGAACACCAGCAGTGTCCTGCTACACTATTATATACGACAGTGACACAGGGAACACCAGCAGTGTGCTGCTACACTATTATATATGACAGTGACACAGGGAACACCAGCAGTGTCCTGCTACACTATTATATATGACAGTGACACAGGGAACACCAGCAGTGTGCTGCTACACTGTTATATATGACAGTGACACAGGGAACACCAGCAGTGTCCTGCTACACTATTATATACGACAGTGACACAGGGAACACCAGCAGTGTCCTGCTACACTATTATATAGACAGTGACACAGGAACACCAGCAGTGTGCTGCTACACTGTTATATATGACAGTGACACAGGGAACACCAGCAGTGTCCTGCTACACAATTATATATGACAGTGACACAGGGAACACCAGCAGTGTGCTGCTACACTGTTATATATGACAGTGACACAGGGAACACCAGCAGTGTCCTGCTACACTATTATATACGACAGTGACACAGGAAACACCAGCAGTGTCCTGCTACACTATTATATATGACAGTGACACAGGGAACACCAGCAGTGTGCTGCTACACTGTTATATATGACAGTGGACACAGGGAACACCAGCAGTGTCCTGCTACACTATTATATACGACAGTGACACAGGGAACACCAGCAGTGTCCTGCTACACTGTTATATATGACAGTGACACAGGGAACACCAGCAGTGTCCTGCTACAGTATTATATATGACAGTGACACAGGGAACACCAGCAGTGTCCTGCTACACTATTATATACGACAGTGACACAGGGAACACCAGCAGTGTCCTGCTACACTATTATATATGACAGTGACACAGGGAACACCAGCAGTGTCCTGCTACACTGTTATATACGACAGTGACACAGGGAACACCAGCAGTGTGCTGCTACACTGTTATATATGACAGTGACACAGGGAACACCAGCAGTGTGCTGCTACACTATTATATACGACAGTGACACAGGGCACACCAGCAGTGTGCTGCTACACTGTTATATACGACAGTGACACAGGGAACACCAGCAGTGTCCTGCTACACTATTATATACGAGAGTGACACAGGGAACACCAGCAGTGTGCTGCTACACTGTTACATATGACAGTGACACAGGGAACACCAGCAGTGTCCTGCTACACTATTATATATGACAGTGACACAGGGAACACCAGCAGTGTCCTGCTACACTATTATATACGACAGTGACACAGGGAACACCAGCAGTGTCCTGCTACACTATTATATACGACAGTGACACAGGGAACACCAGCAGTGTGCTGCTACACTATTATATAGACAGTGACACAGGGAAACACCAGCAGTGTCCTGCTACACTGTTATATATGACAGTGACACAGGGAACACCAGCAGTGTGCTGCTACACTGTTATATATGACAGTGACACAGGGAACACCAGCAGTGTGCTGCTACACTATTATATATGACAGTGACACAGGGAACACCAGCAGTGTGCTGCTACACTATTATATACGACAGTGACACAGGGAAGACCAGCAGTGTGCTGCTACACTATTAAATATGACAGTGACACAGGGAACACCAGCAGTGTCCTGCTACACTATTATATATGACAGTGACACAGGGAACACCAGCAGTGTCCTGCTACACTATTATATATGACAGTGACACAGGAACACCAGCAGTGTCCTGCTACACTATTATATATGACAGTGACACAGGGAAACCAGCAGTGTCCTGCTACACTGTTATATATGACGGTGACACAGGGAACACCAGCAGTGTCCTGTACACTATTATATATGACAGTGACACAGGGAACACCAGCAGTGTCCTGCTACACTGTTATATACGACAGTGACACAGGGAACACCAGCAGTGTCCTGCTACACTATTATATATGACAGTGACACAGGGAACACCAGCAGTGTCTGCTACACTATTATATATGACAGTGACACAGGGAACACCAGCAGTGTCCTGCTACACTGTTATATATGACAGTGACACAGGGAACACCAGCAGTGTCCTGCTACACTGTTATATAGACAGTGACACAGGGAACACCAGCAGTGTCCTGCTACACTGTTATATATGACAGTGACACAGGGAACACCAGCAGTGTGCTCTACACTATTATATACGACAGTGACACAGGGAACACCAGCAGTGTGCTGCTACACTATTATATATGACAGTGACACAGGGAACACCAGCAGTGTCCTGCTACACTATTATATATGACAGTGACACAGGGAACACCAGCAGTGTCCTGCTACACTATTATATATGACAGTGACACAGGAACACCAGCAGTGTCCTGCTACACTATTATATATGACAGTGACACAGGGAACACCAGCTGTCCTGCTACACTATTATATATGACAGTGACACAGGGAACACCAGCAGTGTCCTGCTACACTATTATATATGACAGTGACACAGGGAACACCAGCAGTGTCCTGCTACACTATTATATATGACAGTGACACAGGGAACACCAGCAGTGTCCTGCTACATCACTATTATATATGACAGTGACACAGGGAACACCAGCAGTGTCCTGCTACACTGTTATATATGACAGTGACACAGGGAACACCAGCAGTGTCCTGCTACACTGTTATATATGACAGTGACACAGGGAACACCAGCAGTGTCCTGCTACACTATTATATATGACAGTGACACAGGGAACACCAGCAGTGTCCTGCTTCACTATTATATATGACAGTGACACAGGGAACACCAGCAGTGTCCTGCTACACTATTATATATGACAGTGACACAGGGAACACCAGCAGTGTCCTGCTTCACTTTATATATGACAGTGACACAGGGAACACCAGCAGTGTCCTGCTACACTATTATATATGACAGTGACACAGGGAACACCAGCAGTGTCCTGCTACACTATTATATATGACAGTGACACAGGGAACACCAGCAGTGTCCTGCTACACTATTATATATGACAGTGACACAGGGAACACCAGCAGTGTCCTGCTACACTATTATATATGACAGTGACACAGGGAACACCAGCAGTGTCCTGCTACACTATTATATATGACAGTGACACAGGGAACACCAGCAGTGTCCTGCTACACTATTATATATGACAGTGACACAGGGAACACCAGCAGTGTCCTGCTACACTATTATATATGACAGTGACACAGGAACACCAGCAGTGTCCTGCTACACTATTATATATGACAGTGACACAGGGAACACAGCAGTGTCCTGCTACACTGATTATATATGACAGTGACACAGGGAACACCAGCAGTGTCCTGCTACACTATTATATATGACAGTGACACAGGGAACACCAGCAGTGTCCTGCTACACTGTTATATATGACAGTCACACAGGGAACACCAGCAGTGTCCTGCTACACTGTTATATATGACAGTGACACAGGGAACACCAGCAGTGTGCTACTACACTATTATATACGACAGTGACACAGGGAACACCAGCAGTGTGCTGCTACACTATTATATATGACAGTGACACAGGGAACACCAGCAGTGTGCTGCTACACTGTTATATACGACAGTGACACAGGGAACACCAGCAGTGTGCTGCTACACTATTATATATGACAGTGACACAGGGAACACCAGCAGTGTCCTGCTACACTATTATATATGACAGTGACACAGGGAACACCAGCAGTGTGCTGCTACACTTTATATATCGACAGTGACACAGGGAACACCAGCAGTGTGCTGCTACACTGTTATATATGACAGTGACACAGGGAACACCAGCAGTGTCCTGCTACACTATTATATATGACAGTGACACAGGGAACACCAGCAGTGTGCTGCTACACTGTTATATACGACAGTGACACAGGAACACAGCAGTGTGCTGCTACACTTTATATACGACAGTGACACAGGGAACACCAGCAGTGTTCTGCTACACTATTATATAGACAGTGACACAGGGAACACCAGCAGTGTCCTGCTACACTATTATATATGACAGTGACACAGGGAACACCAGCAGTGTCCTGCTACACTGTTATATACGACAGTGACACAGGGAACACCAGCAGTGTGCTGCTACACTATTATATATGACAGTGACACAGGGAACACCAGCAGTGTCCTGCTACACTATTATATATGACAGTGACACAGGGAACACCAGCAGTGTCCTGCTACACTGTTATATACGACAGTGACACAGGGAACACCAGCAGTGTGCTGCTACACTATTATATATGACAGTGACACAGGGAACACCAGAAGTGTGCTGCTACACTATTATATACGACAGTGACACAGGGAACACCAGCAGTGTGCTGCTACACTATTATATACGACAGTGACACAGGGAACACCAGCAGTGTGCTGCTACACTATTATATATGACAGTGACACAGGGAACACCAGCAGTGTGCTGCTACACTATTATATACGACAGTGACACAGGGAACACCAGCAGTGTCCTACTACACTATTATATATGACAGTGACACAGGGAACACCAGCAGTGTGCTGCTACACTATTATATACGACAGTGACACAGGGAACACCAGCAGTGTCCTGCTACACTGTTATATACGACAGTGACACAAGGAACACCAGCAGTGTCCTGCTACACTATTATATACGACAGTGACACAGGGAACACCAGCAGTGTCCTGCTACACTTTATAATACGACAGTGACACAGGGAACACCAGCAGTGTCCTGCTACACTATTATATACGACAGTGACACAGGGAACACCAGCAGTGTCCTGCTACACTGTTATATACGACAGTGACACAGGGAACACCAGCAGTGTCCTGCTACACTATTATATACGACAGTGACACAGGGAACACCAGCAGTGTGCTGCTACACTATTATATATGACAGTGACACAGGGAACACCAGCAGTGTCCTGCTACACTATTATATACGACAGTGACACAGGGAACACCAGCAGTGTGCTGCTACACTTTATATATGACAGTGACACAGGGAACACCAGCAGTGTCCTGCTACACTATTATATATGACAGTGACACAGGGAACACCAGCAGTGTCCTGCTCACTATTATATAGACAGTGACACAGGGAACACCAGCAGTGTCCTGCTACACTATTATATATGACAGTGACACAGGGAACACCAGCAGTGTCCTGCTACACTATTATATATGACAGTGACACAGGGAACACCAGCAGTGTCCTGCTTCACTATTATATATGACAGTGACACAGGAACACCAGCAGTGTCCTGCTACACTATTATATATGACAGTGACACAGGGAACACCAGCAGTGTCCTGCTACACTATTATATATGACAGTGACACAGGGAACACCAGCAGTGTCCTGCTTCACTATTATATATGACAGTGACACAGGGAACACCAGCAGTGTCCTGCTACACTATTATATATGACAGTGACACAGGGAACACCAGCAGTGTCCTGCTACACTATTATATATGACAGTGACACAGTGTAAGTAATGCAGATTTATTATAAAAATAGTTTCTGGACATTTTAAAACTAACTTGTTAGTGTGATAAGTGCAACACTTACCTTACTAGCTTGTTAGTGTGATAAGTGCAACACTTACCTTACTAGCTTGTTAGTGTGATAAGTGCAACACTTACCTTACTAGCTTGTTAGTGTGATAAGTGCAACACTTACCTTACTAGCTTGTTAGTGTGATAAGTGCAACACTTACCTTACTAGCTTGTTAGTGTGATAAGTGCAACACTTACCTTACTAGCTTGTTAGTGTGATAAGTGCAACACTTACCTTACTACAACCAAAACTCTACTTCACTTGTACTAAATACTAACTAAACAAAGGTTGACACAAGTGGGAGGCAGCGATAAGTTACGTTACTGAGTAGTAATTGATGAGAGAGAGAGAGAGAGAGAGAGAGAAACAGGTCACTGGATAAGTTTGGTAAAGAACACATTAATGCGCACGGTGTTTTAGTTATATTGTAGCATAACAACCATGGCAGCTGAAATTCACACACACACACACACACACCGCGTGGGTCCGTGGGTGCAGACGTGGGCACACAAGGCTCCGAGAATCCTTGTGTTTTTAAGGGTGCAGTGACTGCTAACAGTAATCAGTGGTAGTGACATCGTCAGTGAGCAATAATACGAGTGATAACTAAAATTATTAGTTAGAAAAAGTCGTGAGAAAGCCTGAAATTATCCATTATCCAAAATTATCCAAACGTTTTGGTCTACTAGGCAGCGGTAGGCCTGAAGCAGTGACGTCACGACAAGTTGTGTGCCATTATACATATAAAGTGAAGTGTATATAATGTGAAGTGTATACTATCATAAGTGAAAAGTGAAATCGCGTGAGGAACGAGGGATGTATGAGCACATGTGGTTATAATCATCACGGATGAAGGATCTCCAAAATAGGGATTTAGGCTACGTACGACGACTACGTCATCAGCATCTGGCAACTTGGCACGACCGTTGCCAGCGCAACTATCACCTATATTGTGGTTTGCATGTTGCAGGCTTGGCTTGGCTTGGCCTTGCATCGCTGTTAGATACTGGTCACTCACTCCTGCAAGCTATTACAGTAGTTATTAGTAGTAAGAACACTTAGGAAGCTAGGAAGTCCTCTCTAAACGTGAACAAGGAATAGGATAATAACAGCAATAATTGATACTTAAATCCAGAAAGGACAATAAGCGAAGAGTGCAGCATTTCTAGGAAAGACAGAACAGAGAGGTATAACGGATCTACCCCCCCTCCTAACCATCCCTCCCTAACACACACACACAAGGGCAGACACTTATTGAAGCTTTAGACCCTAGTAGCAATTATCGCTTTTTATAACCCACACACACACAGGTGTGTGTGTGTGGGAGCGCCTGCCTCTTTCTATTTTACATCCACTCCTCCTTTTTCTTAAAAGAATAAGCCTTGAGCATACATCAAGTGCCACCGAGTTAATCTGTTCTAGGCATAAGTTGGGGTCTGTGTTGCTTAGTCTAAGATTATTGGGATTTATATAAAGAAGTGTCAACAACAGAAGTTCAGCTTTATACATCATTAGTAAGGCCTCACCTAGGTTATGCAGCTCAGTTCTGGTCTCCATATTACAGAATGGACATAAATTCGTTAGAGAACATTCAGCGTAGAATGACTAAATTATACATAGCATTAGAAATCTTCCTTATGAAGAAAGATTGAAGACCCTTAAATTACATTCACTTGTTAGACGAAGAATGATGGGAGACATGATCAAAGTGTGTAAGTGGAAGATGGGTATAAATAAAGGGGAAATAAATAAGGTTTTGAGGATGTCTTTCCAAGAGAGAACCCGCAGTAATGGATTCAAATTAGACAAGTTTAGATTTAGAAAGGATATAGGAAAGTATTGGTTTGGAAATAGGGTAGTTGATGAGTGGAACAGTCTACCTAGTTGGATTATTGAGGCTAAAACCTTGGGTAGCTTCAAATTTAGGTTGGATAAATACATGAGAGGGCTTTTATTCGAGTTGGACTTGTATATGAGAGTGGGTAGAGTTATCAGAGCTTATTTCTTGGCTGGCATTAAAAAATTGGGTTGGGCAAATGTTTTGTTTATCTGGAGATCTGGAGAGAGTTCCGGGGGTCAACGCCCCCGCGGCCTGGTCTGTGACCAGGCCTCCTTAGGTCAGTGTCCCAGGATGCGACCCACACCAGTCGACTAACACCCAGGTACCCATTTTACTGATGGGGAACATAGACAACAGGTGGAAAGAAACACGTCCAATTTGTTAGTGGGATAGATTGTAAAGGACCTGCCAATATGGGCCAACAGGCCTGTTACAGTGTTCCTCCTTTCTTATGTTCTTACTGGTAAACATAAGCAGGAAAAAGCACCATTAACACCCCCGTGTTGACCAAACATTTACGTCGATACATTTTCTATACATAAGTGAGTTACCTCTGTACGTAATAATTATACACAATAATTATAATAAATTAAGAAAATCTCTCTTTAAACAGCATAAGTGTTCATTATCACACAAGTTTACTTGCCAAAATAAAATATAAACTTTATATAAACGAAGTTCCCACATTAATGACATACTTATTATAATTAATAAACTCTGTAAACAACTTGAGCGTCCATTATCACACGTCTCTGCTCTCATATATAAAATTATCACTTCATAACAAATTATATAAACAGTCTCCAGGAACAGTGCAAAAAAATGTATTTACATAATACAAATAAATTAGACACATGTGCAACTTGTGTACGAATGGTATATAATACCGACAAGATGAGAGTAAGACACATGGTATTATATACCATTCGTACACAACTTGTCAGACACTGCAACATCATGGAATCTTAATTCTGAGGACATGTACATAACCTTCACAACTACGACAACTACTACTACAACTAACCCATCTCTTTGGGAAGGACCTACTTCCACTGGGGAATCCCGCCCACCAGTGAATTTGCCCTCGTCTGCTTCACCTGACGTTACTATATAAGCGCCAGGATTCTTTCTTCTGCTTCAGAATCTCCACGACTATGGTGCTGTTCGCACCTACTCCTAGGTTGAGGGACTGATTACCTCATCTTCTGTACACAGTTCTACTGTCTTCAAGTTATGTCCTGGAATTTGTATTGATAAAGCCACTGGATGGCGAAACGTCTACAATAAAGATACCCAGATGTTGCACATGTGTCTTACTCTCACATGTGCAACTCTTGGGTATCTTTATTGAGGAAACGTTTCGCCACACAGTGGCTTCATCAGTCCATACGTAGGAGAAACTTGAAGAACAGGAGGAGAATGAGGTAATCAGTCCCTCAACCTTGAGTCGATGTGTTCAGTCCATCGACTCAAGGTTGAGGGACTGATTACCTCATTCTCCTCCTGTTCTTCAAGTTTCTCCTACGTATGGACTGATGAAGCCACTGTGTGGCGAAACGTTTCCTCAATAAAGATACCCAAGAGTTGCACATGTGTCTAATTTATCAACATGTTGGTTCTCTGAACCATTCATCTACAAAATACAAATAAAAAGTTACATTAGGCTCAAATATCTTTTAGGACAGAAAAAAGGAATTTATACCCGGGCCGGGAGAGTACCGGCGAATAAAAAAAAAATATAGGCGTATCAAAAGAGGTGAGAGTCATCTTATGAATCATTATATTGACATTAAGAGGGACGTTAAAAAGGGGATAAGACAAGCTGAACGGAACTATGAAATTAAAGTTGCTTGGGATTCGAAAACTAACCCAAAAAGTTTTTTCCAGGTATATAGAACAAAAGTTAGAGATAAGATAGGTCCCCTTAAAAATAACTCTGGGCACCTTGCTGACAAGGAGAATGAAATGTGCTCGATTCTTAATAATTATTTTCTCTCGGTTTTCACTCAGGAAGACACTAACAATATCCCAGTAATTAATTTTTATAGTGGGCCTGAAGATGATAAATTATGCAATATCAGTCACTACCGAAATGGTTATCATATAGACCGGTTAAAGCAAAATAAATCCCCGGGTCCTGATGATTTTTTTCAAGAGTTCTTAAGGAATGCAAAATGGAACTCTGTGAACCATTAACTAATATTTTTAATTTATCTCTTCAAACAGGTGTAGTGTCTGATATGTGGAAGATGGCTAATGTAACTCCTATTTTTAAAACAGGGGACAAGTAGTTACCTTCAAATTACCGCCCAATAAGCCTGACCTCAATTGTAGGGAAATTACTAGAGTCAATTATAGCTGAGATTATGAGAAGCCATCTGGATAAGCATAATCTGATTAATGATACTCAGCATGGATTCACGAGAGGCCATTCTTGTCTAATTTATTAACTTTCTTCAGTAAAGGAGGCCTGGTCACAGACCGGGCCGCGGGGGCGTTGACCCCCGGAACTCTCTTCAGGTAAACTTCAGGTAAAGCTTTTGAGGCTGTTGATCAAGACAAAGATTTTTATATTGTTTATTTAGATTTTAGTAAGGCTTTTGATAGAGTACCGCACCAAAGACTGTTAAAGTGGCAGCTCATGGCATTGGCGGAAAAGTGCTGTCATGGATAGTCATGGCTCACAGATAGGAAGCAGTGTATGTCTATAAATGGGGTTAAATCCGAGTGAGGATCCATAACAAGTGGCGTTCCACAGGGATCAGTCTTAGGCCCGTTGTTGTCTATAATATATATTAATGATCTTGATGAGGGGAATTACTAGTGTAATGAGCAAATTCACCGATGACACAAAGTTAGGTAGGATAATTGATTCAAACGTAGATATCAGGGAACTTCAGGAGGATTTAGACAAGCTCAACTGGTCAGAAAAGTGGCAGATACATTTCAGTCTAGATAAATGCAAGGTTTTGAAGCTCTGGAGTGTCTACAACCCTAGTACTTATGAGTTAAGTAATGTAGAACTTAGCCATACAGATTGCGAAAAGGACTTGGAGGTTATGGTGAGCAGCAACCTTAAACCAAGACAGCAACGCCTAAGCGTACGTAATAAGGCAAACAGATTATTGGGATTTATATAAAGAAGTGTAAACAACAGAAGTTCAGAGGTTATATTACAGCTTTATACATCATTAGCAAAGTCTCACCTAGGTTATGCAGCTCAGTTCTGGTCTCCATATTACAGAATGGACATAAATTCGTTAGAAAACATTCAGCATAGAATGACTAAATTAATACATAGCATTAGAAATCTTCCTTCCTTTGGGTTGTCTTTCTTCTGCCCTGTGTATTTGTTCCTTCTTTATTTATTTATTTGCCCCCCCCCCCAATTTCTTGTTTTCCCTCTTGGCACCGCCCCTTTTGCAGTGCCCTCTTTCTTAGTTTTGACTGGCCTTCATCCTCTTCTACCTCCCCATATATTTCCCACCCCCACTACTCTACTATATACACTATACTACCACTACTACTACACTACTACTACCACCTCCTCCTATATATCCCCTCCTTCTCTCCTTTTCGTTAGTGTGACTTTTAAATGGCCCAAGTCGGACCGAAACGCGTCGTAAGCTCCTTCTTCTATGGGGGGTTATTTGTGTACGTTCCCAGTCACGGTATTGTGCCTTTTTTTTTTTTTTATTTTAGCTAATGCTTTGCTGCCATTTTTAGGGAGGGGGGCTATGTCCGTTTTTTTAGTGACTGGAAATCACCCATTTTAGCTTTTCCCAAGCATACTTAGGGACGCGAAAGGTTTTTTTTGCATAACCCAAGCCACGAGTTGGGCGGGGGTTGAGTGCTGAATTGTCAATGGTTTTCTCAAAGTTTTTTGGAGAAGGTAATGTGGGAAATTTGTCATACATTTGAGGGGAGTTTTGAGGCTCATTCATGAAAAAAATCATTTGGATTGTCGATCTTTGATTGATTGGGGGCCCCTAAACACAGGTGTTTGGGGGGTGTCAAATCTCATATTTTTTCGTTGTCATCGGTAAGCCCCATTTTGTCTGAGAAAGGGTCCAGTGCTGATGTGGTATTTATCTTGTTTTTGGCATGTAAAAAAATATTTCGAATTTCTCTCAATTTCACTAATCGTTATTAGCCCCCTCGTTTTTCTTCCTGGATCCTGTAAGATTTTTTAAATAAAAAAAAAGGGCCCAAAAATACCGTGACGGGAAAGATACACAAAAA
This sequence comes from Cherax quadricarinatus, assembly GCF_026875155.1. NCBI lineage: Eukaryota > Metazoa > Arthropoda > Malacostraca > Decapoda > Parastacidae > Cherax > Cherax quadricarinatus. The sequence continues at coordinate 21,353,229 of NC_069424.1, forward strand.
CCCCACTAGAAGAGGGACTACGAGACGTTTCGGTCCGTTTGGAAACCTTTTACAAAATAAACCAACCCAAAAAGGGGAGCAGGACGGCTAATCGTTGGGGCGAAGGGGTTTAAAAGTGTAGTGTTAGTAGTAGTGTATAGTAGTAGTAGTGTGGTGTAGTAGTGAGGGGGAAAAGGAGGAGGGCCGTCATATATAAAGAAAAGGGGAGCACTGCAAGGGAGCTAGGTCCCATGAGGGGAGAAAGGCACAGAGGTGGGTAAAGGGGGGAAGTGATAAATAAATTAAATAAAGGAAAAAAGACGCGCAGAAAAAGAAAAAAAAAGGAAAGAGGAAGGGGAAAGGGGAGAAAGAAGAAGAAAAAATGGGAATCCCTTTTTTAAGTCACGGGTGTTCTAAATTTTGGGGAGCATTTTACAATGTAGTGGGAGGGAAGGCATTACAGAGACGAAGCCAGGATTAAGATTCAACAAGGAAAAAGTTAGTTTTAGAGGGATTCAAAAAAAGGCGACTGTTAACTTTAACAGTCGCATCCCTGTTTTAAGGTTCAATTTTTCCATTTGTCTTTTTTTTCAGCAGCTGCGATTGATCAATGTTTGGTTCTTAAAGGGAGATCCCCCGGAATGTCCCTCCCGGGTCTTTGACGTTGGGTGGGAGGATCATCGGGGGATCTCACTTAAAGGCCAAAACTTGTCAATCGCAGCTGTAATGCCATCCCCCTCCACTTCTGGTTGTTTGACTTTGAAAATGGTCCAGGCGGACCGAAACGTGTCGTAAGCCCCTCTTTCTATGTGGGGGTTTTTTGTGTAAGATTTTTAATTTAAGTTCGGTACTTTCAACACCCTGGCCCGGGGGTTCCATCCGTGTATCAGAAAATTTGTGTTTTTGGGTGTTCTTCGTTTTTTTTTTTTTATGTGGGGGTTAAAATGGCCACTCTCACGTATCAATCAGTTAGGTTAATACGAACATGATAAAAACTGAAGTGTTTCCTCCCTCGCTACTGGCTTTTCCCTATTTATGTTTAAAACACAAAAATACTTACAAGTTGATAATACACTTTTTGTGGCCCAGCAATATTTCCCTTTTAATATTTGTAGGGGCCTGCGGTGTTAGTTACCTTTTTCCTGGCACATTCGTTAGACACTGGCCCTGTTGATTGCGCGCGCGCGCGGGTGTGTGTGTGTGTTGGGGGTTGTGTGTGTGTGGTGTGTGTGTGGTGTGTGTGTGTGGTGGTGTGTATCACCTTTTTGTACTACCTATTTGGGGTTGAAGGGGTCGATTCACAGCCCCTGGCCCCGCCTTTCGCTGATTGTACTAGTACATCCCCCATCACTCTCCCCCCGGGGGCCGACCATGGAACTCTGTGTTCTCAAAAAATGCAAGAAGCCCTATCACACCTTTTTCCATCTATGGGGGGGCATGGAAGGGGGTCGTCCCCACAGTTACTAAAAACAAGGGGGACATAGCCCACTCCAAAAAGGGGGCAGAAAAGAAAAGCAAAGAACTACAGCCAATCCCTAAACCCCATTTCAAAAAAAATCTTTGAAGGGTCCAAGAAGAAAGACCCCACCCCTTAAAAACCCCATCAGTTACAAACCCGGGCAAAAGGGTTTAGAACAGGTCGTCCGTCTGTTCAACTTTGGACCACTACGACAAGGTCCTAAATGATAGAAGAAAAAAACAATGCAGTGTAATTATACAACTTGAAAAACCCTTCGACAAGTGTGCCCAGGCGTAATAGCGAAAAAAGCGTGCTAAAGGAATAACGGGAAAAGTGGTCGATGGTCTAAAATTTTCCCTCACTAACAGAACAACAGGAGTAGTCGTCAACAGAGTAAAGTCCGGGGCAAAGCTCGGTGAAAAGCTCGTTCCCAAGGCCAGTACTCGCTCCCTTTTTTTTTCCTATCCTTTACCGAAAGACAAGGATGTCAGCCCCACCGTGTCTTCCTTTGCAGATGCCCCAAATTTGATGACGTGTCTTCCATTGCAGACACGAAAAAGCTCCAGGCGACATCAACCAAATCTTTCAGTGGGTGCAAAAAACAATATGAAGTTCAACGATGAGAAATTTCAATTACTCAGATTTTGGAAAAACATGGGGAAAATTTAAAATCTTCATAATACAAAAAAATTCGGGCCCCAAAAAAATAGAGCGAAACCCAACGTCAAAGCCCTGGGAGTGATCATTCGGAGGATCTCCCTTCAAGGCCAAATAACATTGTTAATGCATCTGCAGAAAATGACAGGATGGATAATGAAAACCCCTCAAAATAGGGAGGCCAAGCCCATGATGACATCTTCAGGTCACTTGTTCACGGCGGAATATTGTGCACCTAAAGCCCCCTTTAAGGCGGTGAAATTCCCGACCTAGAAAATGACAGAGAACTTTACGGCGCGCATAACGGAGAAAAAACACCTCAATTTTGGGGCGCTGAGGTTCCTAAACCTGTTTTCCCCCTGGAACGCAGGGGGGAGAGTACATGATTTTACACCTGGAAAATCCTGAGGGATAGTACCGAACTTGCACACGAAAATCACCCCTACGAAAGCAAAAGACTTGGCAACGATGCACCATCCCCAATGAAAAGAGGGGGGTCACTAGCACGTTAAGAGACCCTACAAAAAGTTCAGGGGGGCCGAGACTGTTCAATGCCTCCCAGCACAATAAGGGGGATACCAAAAGACCCTGGCAGTTTCAAGCTGGCCGGACAAGCACCCAAAGTCATTCCGGATCAGCGGGTGTGGTGTATGTTGGTTTTCGGCAGCCACAGCAACAGCCGTTTTATCAGCCTGTCCCCAAGGGGCCCGGCTCAGACCGGGCCGCGGGGGGGTTTACCCCCGGGAACTCTTCCAGGTAAAAATCCAGGTCCCCTTTTCTCCCTGCCCCATGAGCTCTTCAAACCTCGCCTTAAAACTATTAGGTTCCGCCCCTACGTCAATTTTAGGCTATTCCACGGCTTGACTACCCATGAGAAGAAATAAAATTCCTAACACCCCTTTTATTTTTTCTGAGTCTTCAACTTCCCAAATTTTGACCTTTGTGTCTGTGTCCCTTCTCTGGAACATCCCGTTTTGTCCCCTTTTTATTCTGCCAGTTTTTATTGTCGTTATCTGTCCCCCCGACCCCCCTGTCCCCCATGTCGTCAGGCCGATTTCCCCCCAACCTTTCTCGTAGGACAATCCCCCTTTGCTTGGGGCTAGTTTTTTGCAAAACCTTTTTCACTTTCTCTAATTTCTTGACGTGCTTGATGGGGGATTCCAAATGGTGCGCAAATCCGGGAGGGCCTGACGTAAATTGTTACAGAGTCTTAAAAAAGAATCCTTTCTGAGGTATCGGGAAAGCTATCCTGGTTTTCAGGCGCCCGTTTTTTGCTGCAGGTTATCTGATTGATGTGGCCTAGGAGATATGCTCGGGTTTTTGCTCACCCCCGATCTTTTTCCTTGAGTGGGTTTTCGTCTTTGGCCATCTAAAATTTTGTTCTGCGGTCTTCTTTGCCCTTCCCCCAAAACTTTATGACTTTTTCTTTGGCAGGGTTTTTAAATTTAGGAGCCAGTTTTCTGGACCAGGCTTTTTAGCCTGTCCAGGTCTCTTTGTAGTCCTGTGATCCTTTGTCCCCATTTGATTCTTCTATTAACTTCGCATCACTGCAAACAAGGACACTTCTGAGTCTTTCCTTGTTTGTCGTTCCATATACCCAAAAACAACAGGCCCCAGGACTGACCCCCGTGGGAACCCCCCCTTGTCAAGGCGCCCCCTCTGACCCCGTCGCGTACCTGAACATTGTTTCCTCCCCGTCAGGTTTTTTGATCCCTTGCAGTGCCTTTCCCGTATGTTGCTGATCCTAGATTGCAGTAACCTTGGAGGAACTGTGTCGAAGGCCTTCTTGCAGTCCAAAAAAAGCAGTCGATCCACCCCCCTCTCTCTTGTTTATTCGCACCTTTTATAAAATTAGGTTTGTGACACAGGATTTTCCCTTCCTGAAAAACCCTGCTGGGTTTTCAAATTTTTCCCTTTTTTCTTTCCCGGTGCCCCCCCATTCCTCCTGATGATCTTCTCCTGACCTTGCTACTATACACGTTAGTGTACGGTCTGTAGTTTGTGCCTTGTCTGTCTCCCTTTTTTAAAAAATTGGGGTACATTTGCCATTTTCCCTACCCCGGGATTGCCCAGTTTCAAATGATGTGTTGAAGATCTTTGTTAATGGCTCACCAATATCTCTGCTCCCTCTTTAAGGACCCAGGAGAGATGTTTTCTGGGGCCACCCCCTTTGAGGTTTTAAGTTCGCATAGCAGCTTCTTCACCTCCCCCTTGGTTTTTGTACCTCATCCACACTTGCTGGTGTGCCCCCCGTTTGATTCTTTGGGTCCTACTGGTTTCCACTTAAATACCTCTTTAAATTTGTGTTGACTCCTGACAAACCCCTCGGTCTTCTTGTGAATTCCCATCACCCTTTCCCCAGTTGTTACGGTCTTGCTGTTGTTTTTCCCCCTGAGTGGCTGTACAACAGCTTCGGGTCAGTCTTTTCTTTTGAGCTATGTCATTTTATTTTGTTTGGCCTCCCCTTTTTATCTGTGCATATCGTTTTTGCTCTTCGGTTTTCTTTTTTTTCCCGGTTCTTTTTTCTGTACTTTTCCCTTCTCTAGTACCCTAGTTTTTGCTCCCACACCTTTGGGTGAACCAAAGGGCTCGTTCGTTCTTCCATATTTCTGTTTCCCTTGGGAACAAAACCCTCTTTCCCCCCCTTGCATTTTGTTTACATAGTCCCCTCATTTCTTGTATGGTTTTCCCCGTCAGTTCCCTCCCCCCCTGAAAGTCTTTAAGGAAGTTCCTCAGCCTGGTAGTTCCCCCCTTTTTTAGTTTGGTTTTTCCACCCCATCCTGCTCTCTTCCACTTGGAGTCAAAATGTGCGAAGACAGAACCAATGTCACTGCTCCCGGGGCCTTTCTATGATACCCTCGAATGTCCGAACACTCATGGTGAATACAAGGTCCAACCTTGCTGGTTTATTCCTTCCTCCTCTTGGGAGTGCCTCTAAAAATGTTGATGCAGAGGTTTTTTCCGTACCCCATCCCTCATCTTGGCTCTCCTGTTTTGGGACCCCCATGGGCTCCCGGTTTTCCCCCGGGTGTGTGTGTGTGTGTGTGTGTGTGTGTGTTGTGGTGTGTGTGTGTGGTTTGGGGTGGTTGTTGTGGTGTGTGTGTGTTTTAGACAGACCTCTAATATGGGTTAGACTTTTTTTAGGGTAAGCATAGCGAGGTGTATGGGGGCTAGTATGGCTGAATTGTTACCACAGCGGCCATCCCCATCGACCCTACCACACCAACACCTACTCCAACGCCCACACCCACTCCCACACCCACTCCACCGCCCATACTCACACCCACTCACGAACAGAGATTGCAAGCACAATCGCTGTACTTGCTTGCTCCCTGCCTGTCTCCCTGCCTGCCTACCTGCCCACCAACCTACCTGCCTGCCTGCTTCCCTGCCTGCCTCCCTGCCTGCCTACCTGCTTCCCTGCCTGCCTGCTTCCCTGCCTGCCTGCCTCCCCGCCAGCCTGCCTCCTTGCCTGCCTTCCTGCCTGCTTCCCTGCCTGCTTCCCTGCCTGCCTGCTTCCATGCCTCCCTGCTTGCATGCCTCCCTGCCTGCATGCCTCCCTGCCTGCCTCCCTGCCTGTCTGCCTGCCTGCCTCCCTGCCTGCCTGCCTGCCTCCCTTCTTACCTGCCTCCCTGTATGCCTCCCCGCTTGCCTCCCTGCCTGCCTGCCTCCCTGCCTGCCTCCCTGCCTGCCTGCCTCCCTGCCTTTCTCCCTGCCTGCGTCCCTGCTTACCTGCCTCCCTGCATGCCTCCCTTCTTGCCTCCCTGCCTGCCTGCCTCCCTGCCTGCTTCCCTGCCTGCTTCCCTGCCTGCCTGCTTCCATGCCTCCCTGCCTGCATGCCTCCCTGCCTGCATGCCTCCCTGCCTGTCTCCCTGCCTGCCTGCCTGCCCGCCTGCCTGCCTCCCTGCCTGCCTGCCTGCCTCCCTGCCCGCCTCCCTTCTTACCTGCCTCCCTGCATGCCTCCCTGCCTGCATGCCTCCCTGCCTGCCTCTCTGCCTCCCTGCCTGCCTGCCTCCCTGCCTGCCTGCCTGCCTGCATGCATGCCTCCCTGCCTGTCTCCCTGCCTGCCTCCCTGGATGCCTCCCTGCCTGCCTGCCTGCCTGCTTGCCTGCCTGCCTGCTTGCCTGCCTGCCTCCCTGCCTGCCTGCCTCCCTGCCTGCCTCCCTGCCTGCCTGCCTCCCTGCCTGCCTCCCTGCCTGCCTGCCTCCCTGCATGCCTCCCTGCCTACCCCTCTGCCTCCCTGCCTGCCTCCCTGCCTGCCTGCCTGCCTGCCTGCCCCCCTGCCCCCCTGCCTCCCTGCCTGCCTGCCTGCCTGCCTGCCTGCCTGCCTGCCTCCCCTGCCTGCCTCCCTGCCTGCCTGCCTGCCTCCCTGCCTGCCTGCCTGCCTCCCTGCCTGCCTCCCTGCCTGCCTCCCTCCCTCCCTGCCTGCCTCCCTCCTGCCTGCCTCCCTCCCTGCCTCCCTCCCTGCCTGCCTGCCTGCCTGCCTGCCTGCCTGCCTGCTGCCTGCCTGCCTGCCTGCCTGCCTGCCTCCCTGCCTGCCTGCCTGCCTGCCTGCCTGCCTCCCTGCCTCCCTCCCTCCCTGCCTGCCTCCCTGCCTGCCTGCCTGCCTGCCTGCCTGCCTGCCTGCTGCCTGCCTGCCTGCCTCCCTGCCTGCTGCCTGCCTGCCTGCCTGCCTCCCTGCCTCCCTGCCTCCCTGCCTGCCTCCCTGCCTGCCTCCCCCCTCCCTGCCTGCCTCCCTCCCTGCCTGCCTCCCTCCCTGCCTGCCTCCCTCCCTCCCTGCCTGCCTCCCTCCCTGCCTGCCTCCCTCCCTGCCTGCCTGCCTGCCTGCTGCCTGCCTGCCTGCCTGCCTCCCTGCCTCCCTGCCTGCCTGCCTGCCTGCCTGCCTCCCTGCCTCCCTGCCTGCCTGCCTGCCTGCCTGCCTGCCTCCCTGCCTCCCTGCCTCCCTCCCTCCCTGCCTGCCTCCCTGCCTGTCTGCCTGCCTGCCTCCCTGCCTGCCTGCCTGCCTCCCTGCCTGCCTCCCTTCTTACCTGCCTCCCTGTATGCCTCCCTGCTTGCCTCCCTGCCTGCCGCTCCCTGCCTGCTCCCTGCCTGCCTGCCTCCCTGCCTTTCTCCCTGCCCGCGTCCCTGCTTACCTGCCTCCTGCATGCCTCCCTTCTTGCCTCCCTGCCTGCCTGCCTCCCTGCCTGCTTCCCTGCCTGCTTCCCTGCCTGCCTGCTTCCATGCCTCCCTGCCTGCATGCCTCCCTGCCTGCATGCCTCCCTGCCTGTCTCCCTGCCTGCCTGCCTGCCTGCCTGCCTGCCCCCCTGCCTGCCTGCCTGCTCCCTGCCTGCCTCCCCTTTTTACCTGCCTCCCTGCATGCCTCCCTGCCTGCATGCCTCCCTGCCTGCCTCTCTGCCTCCCTGCCTGCCTGCCTCCCTGCCTGCCTGCCTGCCTGCATGCATGCCTCCCTGCCTGTCTCCCTGCCTGCCTCCCTGGATGCCTCCCTGCCTGCCTGCCTGCCTGCTTGCCTGCTGCCTCCCTGCCTGCCTGCCTCCTGCCTGCCTGCCTGCCTCCCTGCCTCCTGCCTCCCTCCCTCCCTGCCTGCCTCCCTGCCTGCCTGCCTGCCTGCCTGCCTGCCCGCTGCCTGCCTGCCTGCCTGCCTGCCTCCTGCCTGCCTGCTGCCTGCCTGCCTGCCTCCCTGCTCCCTGCCTCCCTGCCTGCCTCCCTGCCTGCCTCCCTCCCTCCCTGCCTGCCTCCCTCCCTGCCTGCCTCCCTCCCTGCCTGCCTCCCTCCCTCCCTGCCTCCCTCCCTCCCCGCCTGCCTCCCTCCCTGCCTGCCTCCCTCCCTGCCTGCCTGCCTGCCTGCCTGCCTGCCTGCCTGCCTCCCTGCCTCCCTGCCTGCCTGCCTGCCTGCCTGCCTGCCTCCCTGCCTCCCTGCCTGCCTGCCTGCCTGCCTGCCTGCCTCCCTGCCTCCCTTTCCTCCCTCCCTCCCTGCCTGCCCCCCTGCCTGTCTGCCTGCCTGCCTCCCTGCCTGCCTGCCTGCCTCCCTGCCTGCCTCCCTTCTTACCTGCCTCCCTGTATGCCTCCCTGCTTGCCTCCCTGCCTGCCTGCCTCCCTGCCTGGGCCCGCCTCCCTGCCTTTCTCCCTGCCTGCGTCCCTGCTTACCTGCCTCCCTGCATGCCTCCTTCTTGCCTCCCTGCCTGCCTGCCTCCCTGCCTGCTTCCCTGCCTGCTTCCCTGCCTGCCTGCTTCCATGCCTCCCTGCCTGCATGCCTCCCTGCCTGCATGCCTCCCTGCCTGTCTCCCTGCCTGCCTGCCTGCCTGCCTGCCTGCCTCCCTGCCTGCCTGCCTGCCTCCCTGCCTGCCTCCCTTCTTACCTGCCTCCCTGCATGCCTCCCTGCCTGCATGCCTCCCTGCCTGCCTCTCTGCCCCCCTGCCTGCCTGCCTCCCTGCCTGCCTGCTGCCTGGATGCATGCCTCCCTGCCTGTCTCCCTGCCTGCCTCCCTGGATGCCTCCCTGCCTGCCTGCCTGCCTGCTTGCCTGCCTGCCTCCCTGCCTGCCTGCCTCCCTGCCTGCCTCCCTGCCTGCCTGCCTCCCTGCCTGCCTCCCTGCCTGCCTGCCTCCCTGCATGCCTCCCTGCCTACCTCTCTGCCCCTGCCTGCCTCCCTGCCTGCCTGCCTGCCTGCCTGCCCCCCTGCCCCCCTGCCTCCCTGCCTGCCTGCCTGCTGCCTGCCTGCCTGCCTGCCTGCCTGCCTGCCTCCCTGCCTGCCTCCCTGCCTGCCTGCCTCCCTGCCTGCCTGCCTGCCTCCCTGCCTGCCTCCCTCCCTCCCTGCCTGCCTCCCTCCCTCCCTGCCTGCCTCCCTCCCTGCCTGCCTGCCTGCCTGCCTGCTGCCTGCCTGCCTGCCTGCCCGCCCGCCTGCCTGCCTGCCTCCCTGCCCGCCTGCCCGCCTGCCTGCCTGCCTGCCTGCCTCCCTGCCTCCCTCCCTCCCTGCCTGCCTCCCTGCCTGCCTGCCTGCCTGCCTGCCTGCCTGCCTGCCTGCCTGCCTGCCTCCCTGCCTGCCTGCCTGCCTGCCTGCCTGCCTCCCTGCCTCCCTGCCTCCCCTGCCTGCCTCCCTGCCTGCCTCCCTCCCTCCCTGCCTGCCTCCCTCCCTGCCTGCCTCCCTCCCTGCCTGCCTCCCTCCCTCCCTGCCTGCCTCCCTCCCTGCCTGCCTCCCTCCCTGCCTGCCTGCCTGCCTGCCTGCCTGCCTGCCTGCCTGCCTGCCCCCTGCCTCCCTGCCTGCCTTCCTGCCTGCCTGCCTGCCCCCCTGCCTTTCCCCGCCTGCCTGCCTGCCTGCCTGCCTGCCTCCCTGCCTCCCTCCCTCCCTGCCTGCCTCCCTGCCTGCCTGCCTGCCTGCCTGCCTGCCTGCCTGCCTGCCTGCCTGCCTGCCTGCCTGCCTGCCTCCCTGCCTGCCTCCCTGCCTGCCTGCCTCCCTGCCTCCCTGCCTCCCTGCCCTCCCTCCCTCCCTGCCTGCCTCCCTGCCTGCCTGCCTGCCTGCCTGCTTGCCTGCCTGCCTGCCTGCCTGCCTGCCTGCCTGCCTGCCTGCCTGCCCCTCCCTGCCTCCCTCCCTCCCTGCCTGCCTCCCTGCCTGCCTGCCTGCCTGCCTGCCTCCCTGCTGCCTGCCTGCCTCCCTGCCTCCTGCCTCCCTCCCTCCCTGCCTGCCTGCCTCCCTGCCTGCCTGCCTGCCTCCCTGCCTCCCTGCCTCCCTCCCTCCCTGCCTGCCTGCCTCCCTGCCTGCCTGCCTGCCTGCTGCCTGCCTGCCTGCCTGCCTGCCTGCCTCCCTCCTGCCTGCTGCCTGCCTGCCTGCCTCCCTGCCTCCCTGCCTCCCTCCCTCCCTGCCTGCCTCCCTGCCTGCTGCCTGCCTGCCTGCCTGCCTCCCTGCCTCCCTGCCCTCCCTGCCTCCCTCCCTCCCTGCCTGCCTCCCTGCCTGCCTGCCTGCCTGCCTCCCTGCCTCCCTGCCTCCCTCCCTCCCTGCCTGCCTCCCTGCCTGCCTGCCTGCCTGCCTGCCTGCCTGCCTGCCTCCCTCCCTCCCTGCCTGCCTCCCTGCCTGCCTGCCTGCCTGCCTGCCTGCCTGCCTGCCTGCCTCCCTCCCTCCCTGCCTGCCTCCCTGCCTGCCTGCCTGCCTGCCTGTCTGCCTGCCTGCCTGCCTGCCTGCCTGCCTGTCTGCCTGCCTGCCTACCTGCCTGCCTGCGTGCCTGCCAAAACGTTAACGTGAAGGTCAAGTGGTAAGATAAGGAATGTTATACGTCATTATGCTATCACATGAGCCACTAACGAGTCACAGTAACGTGAGATAACCAGACAATGATCAACAACGAGTCACAGTAACGTGAGATAACCAGACAATGATCAACAACGAGTCACAGTAACGTGAGATAACCAGACAATGATCAACAACGAGTCACAGTAAACGTGAGATAACCAGACAATGATCAACAACGAAGAAAATAATGGCTAAATAAAAATAAAAAAAATAACTGAAGTGTTATTAAGCAGGATAACCCAAGCCAGGCGATAACCTGGCTTATTTCCGCCATTGTCGTAGATCCCCTCTCCCTCCCCCAGGATGCCACCCACAACACTCGCCACCCTAACACCCGGCGCCCACCTGTTTACTGCTATGTGTACAGGGGACAGCAACAGGGGTTACGGAAAGGTGCCCAGTGTTGTTTTCCCTATGCGAGCCCAAGGCACTGCCCCCTGGCGCAGCCCTGGCGCAGCCCCCTGGCGCAGCCCCCTGGCGCAGCCCCCTGCCACAGCGCAGCTTCGCAAGATCGCAGTGGTAACGGGAGGACCAAGTCAGGGGAAAAAAACGGTAACTTACAGTAATGAAAAATTAACCTGAATAGGCAGGGAAAAATCCGGGGGAAATAGGCAGGGAAAAATCCGGGGGGAAATAGGCAGGGAAAAATCCGGGGGGAAATAGGCAGGGAAAAATCCGGGGGAAAATAGGCAGGGAAAAATCCGGGGGGAAATAGGCAGGGAAAAATCCGGGGGGAAATAGGCAGGGAAAATCGGGGGAAATAGGCAGGGAAAAATCCGGGGGAAATCGGGAAAAAACAGTAAAACAGAAAAATCGAGAAAAAATAGTAAAACATGAAAAAAATCGGAAAACAGGAAAAATCAGGGAAAATCGGGAGAAAAACCAGAAAATAGAAAAAAAATAGTAAAACAAGGGAAAAAATGGGAAAAAAATCAGGGAAAAACAGGAAAAAAACAATTAAAAGTCTCTGGAAAATCATGATAAACCAGAAAATAGGAGAAGGGTTAAAACAGGAAAATCTAAAGAAACAGGAAAAAATCATGAAAATCAAAACAGATAAAACAGGAAAATGGGATAATCGTGAAAGTAGGAAAAAAAATAAAGAAAATCGAGGAAAAAATGTAAATAGGAAAAATAAAGAAAACAGGAAATCAGGTAAACGTAAAACAAGGAAATATTAAACCCAAGAAAAACTAAATCCAAGTAAAAGGGAAAAACCAAGAAAACAGGAAAAACCCCAAGAAAACAGGAAAAACCCAAGAAAACAGGAAAAACCCAAGAAAACAGGAAAAACCCAAGAAAACAAGAAAACCCCAAGAAAACAGGAAAAAACCAAGAAAACAGGAAAAACCCAAGAAAACAGGAAAACCCAAGAAAACAGGAAAAACCCAAGAAAACAGGAAAACCCCAAGAAAACAGGAAAAACCAAGAAAACAGGAAAAACCCAAGAAAACAGGAAAAACCCAAGAAAACAGGAAAAAACCCAAGAAAACAGGAAAAACCCAAGAAAACAAGAAAACCCCAAGAAAACAGGAAAAACCCAAGTAAACAGGAAAAAACCCAAGAAACAGGAAAAACCCAAGAAAACAAGAAAACCCCAAGAAAACAGGAAAACCCCAAGAAAACAGGAAAAACCCAAGAAAACAGGAAAAACCCAAGAAAACAGGAAAAAACCCAAGAAAACAGGAAAAAACCCAAGAAAACAAGAAAACCCCAAGAAAACAGGAAAAACCCAAGAAAACAGGAAAAACCCAAGAAAACAGGAAAAAACCAAGAAAACAGGAAAAACCCAAGAAAACAGGAAAAACCCAAGAAAACAGGAAAAACCCAAGAAAACAGGAAAAAACCCAAGAAAACAGGAAAAAACCCAAGAAAACAGGAAAAACCCAAGAAAACAGGAAAAAACCCAAGAAAACAGGAAAAACCCAAGAAAACAGGAAAAACCCAAGAAAACAGGAAAAAAAACCCAAGAAAACAGGAAAAAAAACCAAGAAAACAGGAAAAAAACCCAAGAAAACAGGAAAAAAACCAAGAAAACAGGAAAAACCCAAGAAAACAGGAAAAACCCAAGAAAACAGGAAAAAACCCAAGAAAACAGGAAAAACCCAAGAAAACAGGAAAAACCCAAGAAAACAGGAAAAAAAAAACCAAGAAAACAGGAAAAAAAACAAGAAAACAGGAAAAAACCCAAGAAAACAGGAAAAAACCCCAAGAAAACAGGAAAACCCCAAGAAAACAGGAAAAAAACCCAAGAAAACAGGAAAAACCCAAGAAAACAGGGAAAAAAACCAAGAAAACAGGAAAAACCCAAGAAAACAGGAAAAAACCCCAAGAAAACAGGAAAACTCCAAGAAAACAGAAAAAAACCCAAGAAAACAGGAAAAACCCAAGAAAACAAGAAAACAGAAAAACCCAAGAAAACAGGAAAACCCAAGAAAACAGGAAAACCCAAGAAAACAGGAAAACCCAAGAAAACAGGAAAACCCCAAGAAAAACAGGAAAAACCCAGGAAAACAGGAAAAAAACCCAAGAAAACAGGAAAAAACCCAAGAAAACAGGAAAAACCCAAGAAAACAGGAAAAAAACCCAAGAAAACAGGAAAACCCCAAGAAAACAGGAAAAACCCAAGAAAACAGGAAAACACCAAGAAAACAGGAAAAACCCAAGAAAACAGGAAAAAACCCAAGAAAACAGGAAAAAACCAAGAAAACAGGAAAAACCCAAGAAAACAGGAAAAACCCAAGAAAACAGGAAAAACCCCAAAAAAACAGGAAAACCCCAGAAAACAGGAAAAAACCAAAAAAACAGGAAAACCCCAAGAAAACAGGAAAAACCCAAGAAAACAGGAAAAACCCAAGAAAACAGGAAAAAAAACCAAGAAAACAGGAAAACACCAAGAAAAACAGGAAAAAAACCAAGAAAACAGGAAAAAAAACCAAGAAAACCCAACAAAACAGGAAAAAAAACCAAGAAAACAGGAAAAACCCAAGAAAACAGGAAAAAAAAACCAAGAAACAGGAAAACCCCAAGAAAACAAGAAAAACCCCAAGAAAACAGAAAAAACCCAAGAAAACAGGAAAAACCCAAGAAAACAGGAAAACCCAAAAAAAACAAGAAAAACCCAAGAAAACAGGAAAAAACCCAAGACAACAGGAAAACCCCAAGAAAACAGGAAAAACCCAAAAAAACAGAAAAAACCCAAGAAAACAGGAAAAACCCAAGAAAACAGGAAAAACCCAAGAAAACAGGAAAACCCCAAGAAAACAGGAAAAAAAACAAGAAAACAGGAAAAAAAAACAAGAAAACAATGTTGAGAAAGGTAGGTGACAATTACAAGAAAACTGACACAAACCAGGGAAGTGGAAAATACTGAGCTGAAGTTAAAGGACTCATACAGGATCCAGTGGAGACAAGAGGAGCTAAAAGCGATTAATAAAATTGAAAGAAATTTGAAATATTTCTTTTCATACGCCAAAAACAAGTCAAAAACCACTTCTAGTATAGGGCCCCTGCTCAGACAAGATGGATCCTACACTGACGACAACAAAGAAATGAGGGAGATACTTAAATTGCAGTATGACTCAGTGTTCAGTGAGCCACTAACCAGTTTAAAGATAGACGATCCAAACAATTTTTTCATGAGCCTCAAAACCCTGCCAATGTAGGCCAGATTTATGACATAACTTTAACTCCACTAGACTCTGAGAAAGCCATCGACGACATGCCCATGCACTCGCCCCAGGCCAGACTCGTGGAACTCGTGTTCATTAAAAACTGCAAGAAACCCCTCTCACGGGCCCTAAGTATGCTATGGAGAAAAAGCTTGGACACAGGCGAGATTCCACAGTCACTAAAAACAACAGATATAGCCCCACTCCATAAAGGTGGCAGCAAAGCAGTAGCTAAGAACTATAGACCAATAGCTTCAACGTCCCACATCATAAAAATCTTTGAAAGAGTTCTAAGAAGCAGGATAGCAAACCACCTGGACTCCCAAAAATTGCACAACCCGGGGAAACATGGTTTCAGAGCAGGTCGCTCCTGCCTTTCGCAACTGCTTGACCACTATGATATGTTCCTAGATGCACTGGAAAACAAACAGAATGCGGATGTAGTATACACAGACTTTGCGAAAGCCTTTGACAAGTGCGACCATGGTGTAATAGCACACAAAATGCGTGCTAAAGGGATAACCGGCAAAGTAGGCAGATGGATCTTCAACTTTCTAACCAATCGCACACAAAGAGTAGTGGTAAACAGAGTTAAATCAGATGCTGCCATAGTGAAGAGCTCTGTCCCACAAGGCACAGTACTCGCACCTATCCTGTTCCATATTCTCATATCAGACATAGAGATGTAAACTAAAACTGTATCAATCTTAGCAGACGAATACTAGGATCTGCATGAGAAGTGTCATCCATGAGGACCGGCAAAGTCCAAGAAGATATAAACAAGTTTTCCAGTGGGCAACAGAGAACAATATGATGTTCAATGAAGACAAATTCAACTACTCCGTTATGAAAATGGAGGAAATAATAACTAGAACTGAGATACTACAAACTCCAATCACACAATAGAGAGGAAAAGTAATGTGAAGACTGGTGTGGTAATGTCCGAAAACCTCACCTTCAAGGACCACAACAATGCC
>NC_069424.1:21373248-21381121 GCF_026875155.1 Cherax quadricarinatus
TGTAGTCGCTTCCGGAAGTCATCGTCCCCGCGGCCCGGTCCCAGATCAGGCCTGATCGATCAGGCTGTTGGTGCTCTCAGCCCTAGTCCAATATGTGCACCACAGCCCAGTTGTTCAGGAACTCACTTGAGGCACTCATCGGGTTTCTTCTTGAAGGCAGCCAAGGGATTGTTGGTAATTCCCCGTATGCACAGTGGGAGGGTGCAGAGTGTTGGTCCCTTTACACTTAGTTTTACCTTAACGTACACATCGAACCCCTGTTTTTCATTTGAGGTATTTTGCACTGTCTGCTAAGCCTTGATTGCTAGCGCACACATCTCACACACTGAGGTCCGTGGTTCGATCCCCAGTACGGGCAGAAACATTAGGACGCGTTTCCTGCTGTCCCTGTTCACTTATCAGTTAAAAAAAGGTACCTGGGTGTTTTGTCCGACTGATGTGGGTCGCATCCTGGGGACAAATGTGACCTAATTTGCGGGAAATGCTCAGCATAACAAGGGGCTTTCTATATAGTAGTATGTCACTGACGTCAGCTATGGTCTGTATATCTTATATATGTACTTGTATAAATATTTATTATCAATATTTTGCTTTCGTGACTAATACATCAAGTAACTTCCAGGTGCATATTATATTATTTTTCCCGTCTATGTTTCAAGAAGTGCGCTTCACGGGTCTTCAAAAGTGCTTCCAGTAATCACAATACTTGACTGAGATTGTATAAGCTGTGAAGGTTGTGTTTAGGTTGTGCACTCTCACCTGCCTTGAACGAGGCCGCTAGTGTACACTAATAATTATTATGTTATGTAAAGATCGCGAACAAGCGGTACAAGATACAAAACAACCACGAGTGGGGGGGGGGGAGTGATGGTTTTAGGTTTGACGAGCTGCAGTCAACACTCAGGAACTTTCAATGTGCGGACAAGAGGAGGAGGTCCCAGCAAATACCCTCAGAGGGAAATTTGGGGTTTGGGGTGGAGCGAGGCAGAAAGTGCCCCCGGGTACACCAATACCCACACTCAGAAAGACTGATATTATGGTAAATTTGAACACAGCCAGCCCTTCTAAAACTATAATATTTTCATATTTCTCGTTATGGGTACTGGTGTGCCTGGGGCCCCTTCCTGCCGCCTACCTCTCTACGTGATAGGCCTAGAGCTATCATTCAACTTCTCCCGTAGTTTTTTTTCATCCTGTTATTGCTTGTTCGCGATTGTAAATATATTATATATATATATATATATATATATATATATATATATTATATATTATATTTTATATATATATATGTCGTGCCGAATATTAAAACTGGTCAATTAGCAAGAACTCATTTAAAAATAAGTCTTTTCTAAAATTTTCTCTTATATGTTTAAAGATATATAATTTTTCATTAATACTCAGTAAAAATTTATAATTTTGCACCAAAAGAATCTTAAAAAACTTACCTAACCTTATTATAACAAGAACAATTTATTTTAGCCTAACCCAACTAAATATATTCTATATAAGTTTACAATAATTTAATAATAAAGAAACACAAGAAAAAGGCGAAATATACACAAACACTTATGTCTGGCTGAAGGAGACTCGAACCTACGAACCTCGGAACAAGGTACACAGTGCCTTACCATTCTCACCACACTGGACCAATACCTTGGCGTCCAGCTTGTACTAGACGTTGATCCAAGGCAGCCAGCTTTCAGGAGAAGGCTTACAGCTTTTCCCCTTCCCTCTCCTGCAGGATCAGCCTTACTAGAGATTTAACAATGCAAGGAATTCCAGAAAAGCAGGCGAAATATACACAAACACTGACTCTGGGTTTGTAGGTTCGAGTCTCTTTCGGCCAGAGATCAGTGTTTGTGTATATTTCGCCTGCTCTTGCGAATTCCTTGCATTGTTAAACTCTCTAGTTGGTCGATGCATGCAGGGGATGAGATGAAAAGCTGTAAGCCTTCTCTCTGGAAGCTGGCTGCCTTGGATCAAGTCTAGCGCAAACTGGACGCCAAGGTATTGGTCCAATGTGGTGAGAATGGTATAGCACGCGTACCCTTTTTCCAAGTTCGAGTCTCCTTCGGCCCAAAATCAGTGTTATTATATAATTATATATAATATTTCATATTTCTTTTTCAACAAGTTGCCGTCTCCCACCGAGGCAGGGTGACCCAAAAACGAAAGAAAATCCCCAAAAAGAAAATGCTTTCATCATCATTCAACACTTTCACCACACTCACAAAATTATCACTGTTTTTGCAGAGGGGCTCAGAATACAACAGTTTAGAAGCACATACGTATAAAGATACACAATATATCCCTCCAAACTGCCAATACCCAAACCCCTCCTTTAAAGTGCAGGCATTGTACTTCCCATTTCCGGGACTCAAGCCCGACTATATGAAAACCGATTTCCCGAATCCCTTCACAAATATTACCCTGCTCACACTCCAACAAAATCGTCATCCCAAGTACCATTCGCTCCATTCACTCCTATCAAAACACGCTCACGCACGCTTGCTGGAAGTCCAAGCCCCTTGCCCTAAAAAACCCCTTTACCCCCTCTCTCAACCTTCGAGGACGACCTCTACCTGGGCCTTCCTTCCCATAGATTTATTGCTTTCCATGTCATCTACTTTAAATCCATTCTCTCTAAATGACCAAACCCCACCTCAACAACCCCTCTCTGCCCCTCTGACTAATACTTTTATTAACTCCCACCTTTTCCTAATTTCCACAACTCCGAATTTTCTGCATAATATTAACCCACACATTGCCCTTAGACAGGACATCTCCACTGCCTTCAACCGTCTCCTCGCTGCTGCATTTACCACCCAAGCTTCACACCCATATAAAGTGTTGGTACTAAATATACTTTCATACATTCCCTTCTTTGCCTCCATAGATAACGTTTTTTGACTCCACATATACCTCAATGCACCACTCACCTTTTTTCCCTCATCAATTCATATTAACCTCACCCTTCAAAAACCATCCGCCGAAAACGCAACTCCCAAGTTCTAAAAACATTCACTTCTTCCATACCCCCTCCCCTTTTTATATCCAATTTTTCTTTATCTAAATCATTGATACCCTCCCCTTACTCTTTTCATGTTCACTTTCAACTTTCTACCTTTACCCCTTTCCCAAAAACTCACCAAACCTTTGCAATTTTTTTTTAGAATCTCCCTAACACGTATCATCAAAAAAAGAAACGGGTTAAATTCCCATTTTAAAATTTGATTCCCCATAATTAATCCCACCCCCTCCCGAAAAACCTACTTTTATTTTCTTTTACAACCCCATCAAAATATATTAAAAAACCGGGTGACATTACACATCCCTGTCTAAACCTATTTTTTCCCGGGGAAGTATCCCCCTCTTTTGTCCACACCCTAACCTGAGCCCACTATCCTCAAAAAAACCCTTTTTACAGCATTTTAGTAACCTCCCACCTATTCCAATATTTTGCAACTTTTTCCCAAATTTCCCCCCCATCCACTCTATCATATGCCTTTTCAAAATCCAAAATCAATAAAAACTTCCCTACTTATCAAAATTTACTGTTCACATATATGCTTCAATGTAAACCTTGATCACACATCCCCTACCCACTCTGAAACCCCTTGCTATCCCACCCCCACATTCTTTTTACTCAAATTCTTTCAATAATAACCCAACCGTATATTTTTTCCGGGATACTCAAAAAAATTTATTCCTCTTTAATTTTTTAAAATTTCTCTTTGCCCCCTTTCCTTTAAAAAAGGGACAATACATGCCTCTCCCCAACCCCTAGGTATTTTCCCCTTTCTTTCATACTTTTAAATTAAACAAAAGCCCAAACCACCCAAACCACATATCCCCCCCTGTTTTTAACATTTTGTCATATCCCATCATTTCCCAGCTGCTTACCCCCTTTTCCCATTCACGAAATTTCCTCACGTACCTCCCCCACACTTACATTCTCTCTTCTCACTCCTAAAAAGATGGTATACCTTCCCTGACCGTGCAGAAATTACCAAAATCCCTTTTCCTCAATTTAAAATTTCCTCAAAATATTCCCCCCTTCTACCAATCCCCTCCATCTCCCCTCTACTAACTCCCCACTCTTTTTTTACTGCAAATCCAATTTTCCCCCTAGGCTTTCAAACTTGTTTAACTCACTCCAAAATTTTTTTTTTATTTTCTTTAAAAATTTTTGACAGTGCCTCTCCCACTCTATCATCTCTCCCCTTTTTGGCACTCCCCCACACCACCTTTTTCCTTTTTTTTTACTCTCCAAACCTGCTCTTTTTAAAACACTTCTGCTTTGAAAAAACCTCTCATAAGCTCCCTTTTTCCTTTTTTATCACACCCTTTTACTTCATCATTCCACCAATCACTCCCTTTTTTCCTCCTGCCCCACCCTCCTATCCCCAAAAATTTCTGCCCCCTTTCTAATATTTGCATTTTTAAAACTATTCCAACCCTTTTAACCCCCCCCCACACTCTCTTTGCACAGCCACCTTTCTGCCAATATCGCTTATATCTCCCCCGAACTTCCCCCTCCCTTATTTATACACTTTCACCTCCCTCTTACTTGTTGTTGCCACCTTCCTCTTTTCCCATCTACCTCTTACTTAACTGAAACAAAACAAATAATGATCTGATAATCATTCCCCCTTTATAAACATGTACTCCTGGACCTACCCACAACCTTTTTATCCACCAATACATAATCTAACAAACACTTCATTTCGTCACATCATACCTTGTATATTTATTTTTCCTCTTTTCATAAAATATTTTTACTATTACCAAATTTTTTTCTACACAAAGCTCAATTAAAGGGTCCCCATTTACATTTCCCCTTTTCACCCCAAATTACCTACTACTTTTTTCCATAACTTTTTTACCCACTTTTGCATTGAAACCCCAACCCCATTTCTCTCACCTTTATTTAAAACTCCCACCATTTACTCAACATTTCCCAGAATCCTCTCTTCCTCTACACTTCTCTCTTTTCCAGGTGCATACCGCTTACTATAACCCACTTTTCACATCCAAACTTTATTTTTCTCCAATAATCCACACAAAACCACACACACACAATATTATATATATATAATATATATATATATAAATATATATATATATATATATATATATATATATATATATATATTTTGCAATAAGATCACAGTAAACAGGTGATTTCAGAATATGCAAAACAACCACTCTGAAAGAATAGAGAAATTCCAAGCGTTTTTCGTGACTACTCACATTATCAAGGAAAAATGAAAGTAAAGCATCCAAGGAAGCTATATAAGGGGTCTGGCCAGCACCTCACTATCAATCCCACAACGGTTAAAAAACCTGACGCGCGCCGACCCAACTTGGATAGGTCCTATGCACAACTCACCCCACAAACTATTCTACCCAAGAAAATTTAAAAATTATTATTTGTCCAGTGTATTATTAAATTCTTCACAAATTCTTTTAATTATAAAGGGAAACAAATTTTTATATAAACCAAAGGAAATATTCATATTATTGTCAAACTGTTTTTTATGAAACAAGATTCAATTATATTCCTGTCGACCATGGACTTGCTTGATACTACTTTCTCAACTTTTTGAAATCAATTGGATGGTTAAAATCTCTTACATGAATAAATAAAGATTGGAATCTTGTCCAGTTCTAATGCTATATTTATGTGTTTTAACCCTAGTTCGAGATTTTTAACAGTTTGACCGTAATAAACTTTATCGCAAATTTTACAAGGAATCTTATAGACACACCTCAGCATTTTGGGGGAATTCTTTATCAAAAGTTTTTTTACTGTATCAAGATTTTTGAATACAACTTTAATATAAAAGTCTTAAAAGAGAAGGCATATCAACCAGTTTTCATGGTAAGGGAGAACCAACATATTTTTTAGTTGAATAAGGCTGGTTGTCCCTTTTTGGATTGTAAAAAGTATTTCTAGCAACTTTAAAAAATTTATCAATTACATTTCTTGGGGATTTTAAATCATTACCTATTTCATAAATTTTGGATATTTCCTCATCTAAGAACTCAGGACTACAAATTCTAAAGCTCTCAAAAACATTGATGAGAAAACAAACAGTTTGACTCTATCTTGATGCGAGGAAAAATAGTGGACATAGGAACAGTTATTTGTAGGTTTTCTGTAAATTTTTAAATTTGAATTCATTATTACCCTTAATAATTAAAACATCTAGAAAAGGCAATGAGTTATTTTCTTCAAACTCAACAGTAAAGTTTATAGAATGGGCTAAGCTATTTAATTTTCCAAAGGGAAAAATGGTGTATATCTACATTTTTTGGGCATAAGACACAAATATCATCAACATATCTGAACCATTTAGCTCTATTAGGGAGGATTGTGTTAAGCAATCTTGCTTTCAAAAAATTCCATGTATAGGTTACTAAGAACAGGTGAAAGAGGATTTCCCATTGCCATACCAAACTTCTGAGTGTAAAACTTATCATTAAATACAAATTTTGCATCAACAATGCAAAGTTTAATAAGTTTAATGATAGTAGGAACTGGCAATGGTAAATCATAGTTAACGAGTTCTTCAGATAAGAAACTTAATAAATCATCAACAGGAACTTTCGTAAACAAAGAAGTAACATCAAAACTAACCATGTTAAAATCATTTAAGTCAGTCAAGGAGCTTAATTTATCAACCAAGTCTATGTTGTTTTTTAAACATAAAGTTAGAAATTTTGCCAACAATAGGGCTCAAAATATCAACAAGCCATTTGGATAATTTTATATGAAACTGACCCTATGGAGCTAATAATTGGTCTGACTGGATTCCCTGGTTTGTGTGTTTTTATTAGTCCATACATGTAAGGTAAAGATGGATTAGTGGAAGTAAATTGTTTGACTAATTCATCTTTGCCTTTCAGTAGAAAGTTTTTATTGTTTTATTGAAATTGCTGTTAACGGTTTCTAGGGGATTTTTCCCTAAGTTTAGAATAGGTTTCAGTATCATCTAAGAGATTATTAATTTTTTCTTGGTAATCATTTTCTTTCATAATTACTATTGCATTTATTTTGTCTGCTTTAGTAAGGCGCAAATTTTTATTGTTATTAAGTGTATCATAAGACTTAAAGAATCTTTGAGGGCAATTGGGAATGTTTGGTTTTAACATAGAGCTATATACCATTCCTTTACTAATATTTAAATTTTCATCAGACGATAAATCAGAAATTTTTCAAAGTTACAAAAGGCTTTTGCAATTTCAACATTATTAATTTTTTTGAAGTTGCAAAACTTAAGCCAAAACCTAGAGCAGCAGTTGTATGTTTGTCTAAAATTTCATCTGATAAGTTAATTACAAAATTGTTATTAGCATGCTTTGTCCAATCACTATTTTCAATTAAAATGTCTAATTTTCTTTGTTTTTTGTTTGCTCTTGATTCATTACAAATTCTTCTGAGTTTATTATAGCAATGATCCAACAAACTGTGTTTCCATTCTGATGGAATGGCCTGATTAAAAGAGTATTTTTTGTTTCTCAATATTTTGAATGCTTCCTTCTCCTGTATTTTAGTTATTTCAATATGTTTCTGAAGAATAATACTCATAAAATCATCAAAAGGACGATCTCTCATGTCAAGGATGATATTGGCTAAAAGAGACTTGGGTAGAACTTGTTCATTTAAACAATTTTTTAAAAAATTAAGTCGAATTTTTAACTTGTGGGACTTGATCAGTGCAGAAAAAACTGAGAAACAAAAGATATATGATATATGAAAGCTTATCTAATTCTGAAAGTCGTTTGAATTTGAATCACCCGTTTACGTGATCTTAGGGATTAATGGATACCCAAAGATCTTTAGAATGTTTTCGATGCTTTCCCATAT
>NC_069424.1:21381621-21419121 GCF_026875155.1 Cherax quadricarinatus
GCTACTCAGTTCCCAGGGTCACTCAGTTTTCACGGTCACGGGAAAGATTTACCATGGTACTCAGTTTTCACGGTCACTAGGAAGTTCCCATGGTTTTACTCAGCTACCATGGTCACTCAGTTACCATGGTTACTCAGCTACCATGGTCACTCAGTTACCACGGTCACTCGGAAGAGTTACCATGGTTACTCAGCTACCATGGTCACTCGGAAGTGTTACCATGGTCATTCAGTTACCACAGTAACTCGGAAGAGTTACCATGGTCGCTCAGGTACCACTGTCACTCAGAATAGTTACCATGGTTACTCAGCTACCATGGTCACTCAGTTACCACGGTCACTAAGAAGAGTTACCATGGTTACTCAGCTACCATGGTCACTCAGGAGGGTTATCATGGTGGTGTTCTATTCCAACAGCTTCCAACATGATATAATGTGTAGAAGACGTCAGACAGACGACTACGTAGTCTTATAGCCCTCGTAGCCACTCTAAGAGGGCTATTAAGACTACCAACAACTAAGAATGCTTTCATAACAAAACAAGATTATCATCCCAAAACATCAACAACAAGAAACAATCACCCAACACAAACGCCATCAAAAATAACAAGAATCAATTAAACGGTGACCTTATAAACCCCAAAAGACTCGCTTCAAGTTCTCCGAGGTTCCTACAGGCACCTCGGTAACTATCAAAAACCCTGGCGAAGGCGAATAAACCAAAGCCGATTTAAAATGCTTAAATGTGTTCCTGAGTCAGGGTACGTCACAAGGTGCACACCCGGGGGGTGAAGGTGGAGCGGCAGGAGCACCAGCAGACAGGTTTCCTGTGAGCGAGATGTGCGTTATCTTGAGCCAGTCGACAGATTCCTCCAAAGTGGCGGAAGGAGAGCTTGCCAGGACTGTAAGCAACTGGACGAACATATACACGATGGAGGAAGCCTGAGTGCAATCCCAGAGTACAAAATAGAAATACTGTGCACTCTGGGATTGCACTCAGACTTCTGCCAGTGTGTGCTATATTTTTTTACAGTTGCTTGCAGTCCTGGCAGGCTCCTCCTGCAAGGACAAAAATATTTATATCAATGCTCCTTCAAGGTTTCCTGTCTCCTATATGTTCATTTCCCCCCTATAATCTTCCTTGTTCATAATTATTACCGCATTTGCTTTGTCTGCTTTCGTAGGTGAAGTCCAGGATTTTTCCCTTAATTCATGGTAAAGCCTTAACAAATCTTCGTTGTAGAGGTCTGACCTTTGCTCACAACTCTACAACAGAATTGTCATCTAAGATTTGTTAATTTTATACCATGAATTAAAGGGAAGATCCTGGACTTCACTTTACGAAAGCAGACAAAGCAAGTGCAACAGTAATTATGAACAAGGAAGATTACAGGGGGAAATACCATACTAGAAAAAAAGGGAAACTGACGTAACCCCCTTAACAGTGATTGCTAGTATAGAGGTGAAGGAGCTTTATGGATAGTACAGTGGATAGTCTTAAAAAGTTGATAGTGCAGGCAGATGGCAGCAGCTAGGGAAAGGGCCCCAGGCAGCAGCTACACTGCAAGTCATACATTAACAAGTTGCCCGCAGCCACACTGTATGCTGGACTGGCAGGTGATACCCACGCTGTATGCTGGACGGGCAGGTTATACCCACACTGTATGCTGGACGGGCAGGTTGATTTCCCCCACTGTATGCTTGGGCGGGCAGGTTGATACCCACACTGTATGCTTAAGGGCGGTTGATACCCACACTGTATGCTTGACGGGCAGGTTGATACCCACACTGTATGCTTGACGGGCAGGTTGATACCCACACTGTATGCTTGACGGGCAGGTTGATACCCACACTGTATGCTGGCGGGCAGGTTGATACCCACACTGTATGCTTAAAAGGGCAGGTTGATACCCACCCGTATGCTTGACGGGCAGGTTGATACCCACACTGTATGCTTGACGGGCAGGTTGATACCCACACTTTGCTGGACGGGCAGGTTGTAACCACACTTTGCTGGACGGGCAGGTTGATACCACACTGTATGCTGGACGGGCAGGTTGATACCCCCACTGTATGCTGGACGGCAGGTTAATACCCACACTGTTGCTGGACGGGCAGGTTGATACCCACACTGTATGCTGGACGGGCAGGTTGATACCCACACTGTATGCTGGACGGGCAGGTTGATACCCACACTGTATGCTGGACGGGCAGGGTTTATACCCACACTGTATGCTGGACGGGCAGGTTGATACCCACATGTATGCTGGAGTGGCAGGTTGATACCCACACTGTATGCTGGACGGGGAGGTTGATACCCCCACTGTATGCTGGACGGGCAGGTTGATACCCACACTGTATGCTGGACTGGCAGGTTGATTTCCCACACTGTATGCTGGAAATGGGAGGTTGATACCACACTGTATGCTGGACGTGCAGGTTGGTACCCACACTGTATGCTGGACGGGCAGGTTGATACCCACACTGTATGCTGGACGGGCAGGTTGATACCCACACTGTATGCTTGACGGGCAGGTTGATACCCACACTGTTATGCTTGACGGGCAGGTTGATACCCACACTGTATGCTTGACGGGCAGGTTGATACCCACACTTTGTTGGACGGGCAGGTTGATACCCACCTGTATGCTGGAGGGGCAGTTTGATACCCAAAATGTTAAGAGACTGGCACAGTTCAAGACACTGAGGAGACGTTTCCCCAAGTGGCTTCTTCAGGTGTAATCTAGAGAAAGCAGTGAGGGCCGAAATGTTGTTGCAGTGTCTGGAACCGTGCAAAACACGTCTTGAGTTAGACAGTGTGCCTTGATGGTCAGTGTGCCTTGATGGTCAGTGTGCCTTGATGGTCAGTGTGCCTTGATGGTCAGTGTCCCTTTGATGGTCAGAGTACCTGGATGGTCAGAGACCTGGATGGTCAAAGTACCTGGATGGTCAGAGTATTTGGGGAGAATGGGAAACAAAGGTTCAACCCAAGAAAGGAGACTGAAACTTCAGTTCCCTGGATGAAAACCCCGGCACCGGCATCAAGGACACACCAACACCTTAAAGAATTGACAAAACATCGACTTTTTTAGCACCAGAGGCTGGAGAGCCAGAAGCAGGAAGCCAAAAATTTTCTTTTTGTGATATGGGTTTTTTTTTTCGTCCTGAAGGACATGTCTACCACTAATTCCCCCCACTTCCCCACCTTCCCCCACTTCCCCATGTCTCCGTTCAAAGGGGAGGAGGGATGCCTTGATGTCGATGGTAGGGATTTTAAGCCTAGAAATCATTATTATTATTATTATTATTATTATTATCAAAAAGAAGCGCTAAGCGCCTGGAAATTAGACTTACCTGTCCTTAACAGTATCCATCCTGACTGCCTCTCGTTCCACAGGCGTTGTATGATTCCCGCGGGTTTAGCGCTTCCATGTGTTTATATTGCGACAGTATCTTTAGTTATGACATATATTAGAATAACTTCAATATTTAGACCAAGAAACCCTGAAGTTCGAATCCCGTCTCGGGAGAAACTTAAGATGTTTAAGTTCCTAAACTTGGTGTTAGTTCCCTGGCACCGCCCCTTCCTGCTTCTCCGTGGCTAGTTAACAGTCCTAGTGGGACCGAAACGTCGTCATCAGTTTCAGTCCTTTATGTGGGGTTTTTGTGTATTGTTTCGGGTTAGGTTGGGTAAGACTTGCCAGGAAACAGAAAAAGTGTTTGTTACCTGACGGGGGATCTTTGTTACATGATGTGTTAGTTACGGTATTGTGACTTGATTCTTCACCCCCACACCTGCTGCTCGTGCTTATCTGCATACTGATTAGGTATCTAGGTACTCAACAAAAAGAAAAATGAGGAACTCTGTGACCAAGTCCACACTCTGATGGACTTTTATTCCGTGTTCTTGGTAAAATGTTGGGGTGTGTGTGTGTGTGTGTGTTGTGTGGGGTGTTTTTGTGTGTGTGTGTGTGAGGGAGGGAGGGGGGGGTCCTCAGTCAACAGTTTCCTGTCTTACACAGTTTCTCCATTAAGTGGCTGGTGGTTTCTGCCGTGCTCCCTCTCAGCTCTAAGCTCTCTCCACTCACCCTCAATAATAATAATAATCTTTATTTCTACAAGTACATGGTATAACTTACAAAGACCATAGCTGACATCAGTGACATATTTACTGTATAGAAAGCTGCTTTTTTATGCAGAGCATTTCAAGCAAATTAGGTCAGTTTTGTCCCAGGATGCGACCCACACCAGTCCACTAACACCCAGGTACCCGTTTTACCGATGAGTGAACAGGGACAGCAGGTGTCTTAAGAAATACGCCCTAATGTTTTCCACCCGTACCGCGATTAAAACCACGGACCTCAGTGTGTGAGCTGGGGGAGCACCAATCCAGATGAGGGACACCACAATTCACTCTCTCCTTACTCTGCTTGTTTGAGTTCCATTTAGATTGTATTGGCCTAGTGTATGGTTGGAGTTGGTCTCTAGATGTGGGGCCTCGAATATTGACCAAAGATTCTAAATACTGGTTACATGTGTCTGTAGTTTTTATAGGAACATAGTTCTGTACCTCCCCCCCCCCGTGGGGGTGTGTGGTGTGTGTGTGTTTTTGTGTTTTGGGTGTGTGTTTTTGTGTGTTTTGTGTACACCCCCATCCTCCACATCCCCAGCATAGAACCTGTTAACAAGCTGGTAACCTTCAGTGTGGTGAGAACAGGATGGTAAACCAGTGATGGTAGGATTAGAAAGAGGGGGACGATAAGAGGAATGAGAGGAGGAGAGGGTAAAGGAAGAAGGAGTGCAGATTAGCAGGAGGAGAAGGCAGGGGAAATCCCCAAGACACTTTAACTAAACGTCACCACCTGCCATCCCCGCCAGCTGGCACCACCCCACTGCAGCCAGACACTCGTCACCACCTGCCAATCCCAGCCAGTGGCAAACCACCAAAACTGCAGCCAGACATCCGTCACCACCTGCCAACTCAGCCAGCTGGCAAACCCCCATCACCACCGCAGCCAGACACTCGTCACAACCCGCCATCCCAGCCAGCTGGCACTACCACCCCTACAGCTGATCCCCTCCCCCCACCCCCACCCCTCCCCCCCCCCACCCCTCCCT
Organism: Cherax quadricarinatus; assembly: GCF_026875155.1. Taxonomy (NCBI): domain Eukaryota; kingdom Metazoa; phylum Arthropoda; class Malacostraca; order Decapoda; family Parastacidae; genus Cherax; species Cherax quadricarinatus. Next base: position 21,386,739 of record NC_069424.1, read on the forward strand.
CACTTTCTTAACATCTTAACCAACATTTAAAAAAATCAGCCGGCTACTCAAAGCTGGAAGTACACACAGAGTTGACTGTCACAACTATCCACATGGCATACATGTGATCAGTTTAACACCTCACTAAGTGGTGATCAGTTTTACCCCACAGCAGTTATCGTAAACCAAGAAAACTCTTTTGTGAGGCGTTTAATTCCACACGATATATTTTGACTTGTCCAGTGACGAAACAAGAGGAAATGTGAAAAAAAAACGAAAAAGGGAGAATATCCCTGCAATTTATGCACAGATAGTGCCGAGGGTTGTGTAAGGCAAGCGCCCAGTGGGCACTCAGTGACTACTTACAAGTAGTCAGTTTTGGATAGTTTTCCAGAGTGCCTTAACTATCCCCACTCGTGGATAGATTGTATATCAGGATGGAGAGATAAGAGAGACCATGGCGTTGTTGTAAGGCAAGTTACCCTCACTTGTTGCTGCTACAGTTGTCACACAAGCAGAAATGGCAGAAATCGTACACCAAATCCCGTCATTCCTGGAGTGAACCACAGTCGATGCCTCCACTCCGAAACCAACAGATACAGATACAATGCCGGAAAAAAAAATCACCCCCCTTACCAACATACCACCGGTCCGATAGCATTCTACCTTGCAAATATACCATGGTCTAAAGCCAGCACAAACAACAAAATACTTTCATCCGTGGCCGCTTGCAGGGCAAAAGGCAATGTTCGCGCCTTTCATCCAACTGAGACCCACATAAAGGATCACTTGGACAACGAAGATATGGACTCCCAGGTTACAACCTATACAGATGTGACAGAGTGAACATGCAAAAGGGGGGGGGGGTTGTCCTGTACATTGCAAGTCTCTTGTTTGCACAGAACTGCTTAATGCCCAAATGATGTAGTGGAAGTTTAAGCAGTAAAGGTCGAGAACCAAAACTAGTCATTGTGGTAGTCTACAAGGCCTCCGGATGCAACATCCAGAAATTCCAGGAACAGCTGTTAAAAAAATTGACCCTGTCCTGGAAAATCTTCCAGCTTCCTGCACCCAACATCTGCTCCTGGGGATTTCAACTTAAGGCACGCTAAATGGAGGAAATATAGCAAATAATAAGTGTTGCAGTAATAACACCAGAGGCAGCTCTGATGAAAACTCACACACACACGAGCATTTAAATCTCTGCACAAAATTCAATTTAAACCAGCAAATAATAGACCTACTAGACTGGAGAATACACTAGACCTCGCACTTCACTAAAACAAAATGATCTGATAAGAAAAGTCACCAAACAAAAACAATATACTCAATCACAACATAATTGAGGTTTCAACATGTAGCGTGGAGCCCCATACTGGACATAATGGAGCATGTCACCAAATTCAACTTCAAAAAACAAAAACATAAAGTGGGACCAGTAAACCAAGTCCTAACCAATATAAGATGGGAAGATATACAAAGCAACACAGACCCAACTTAGTCCTAGAACATATTAACTGGTGGCACTCGATGTATGCACAAGGCCTTATTTCCTCTAAGAAAAAAGGAGGAGTAGATGTAAAATAAAAGAGACCGGCGCTCCCTTTACAGCTATAAGGTAAAATAAATAACAAGCGGCTAAAAGAGTCAATAATCTGAAATCGTAGGGATACACTGGTCCCGAGAAATAGCAAGCATCGAACTTAAGCTAAAGGAAACTTGATAGGAGTCAGAATCGCGGGAAGAACTAAAAGCCATCAATGAAATCGAAAGAAACCCAAAGTATTTCTTCTCACTATGCCAATCAAAGTCGAGACAACGCCAGTAATGGGCCCCTACTTAAACAAGATGGGTCCTACACCGATGACAGCAAGGAAATGAGTGAGCTACTCAAGTCCCCAATATGATCAGTTTTTAGCAAGAGCCGCTAACCCAACTGAAGTCGAAGCTCAAAATGAATTTTTTATGAGAGAGCCCACAGCAGAATTTGGTAACACAAGCCTAACCGAATTTTATCCTGACGCCAAATGACTCCGAACAGGCGATAAAATTGACATGCCCTGCACATCTGCCCCATGGCCAGACTCGTGGAACTCCCGTGTTTCATCAAGAACTGCATGAAACCCCTATCACGAGCATTTTCCATTCAATGGAAGAAAAGGGAGCATGGACACGGGGGTTGTCCCTACAGTTACTAATAACAACAGACATAGCCCCACCCCACAAAGGGGCAGTAAAGCAACAGCAAAGAACTAAGACCGATAGCACAAACATCCCATATCATCAAAATCTTGAAAGGGTCCTAAGAAGCAAGATCACCACCCATCTAGAAACCCACATTACACAAACCCAGGGCAACATGGTTTTTAGAAACAGGTGCTCCTGTCTGTCTCAACTATGGATCACTACGACCAAGGTCCTAAATGCCACAAGAAGACAAAAAGGAATGGCAGATGTAATATATACAGACTTTGCAAAAGCCTGCGACAAGTGTGACCAGGGCGTAATACGCACAAAATGCGTGCAAAAGGAAAACAGGAAAAGTCGGTCGCTGGATCTCTAATTTCCTCACTAACAGAACACAGAGAGTAGTCGTCAACAGAGTAAAGGGTCCGAGCAGCGAACGTGAAAAGCTCTGTTCCACAAGCACAGTACTCGCTCCCAACTTTTCCTCCATCCTCATAATCCGACATAGAAAAGGATGCAGCCACAGCACCGTGGTCTTTCCTTTGGCAGATGACACCCGAATCTGCATGACAGTGTCTTCCCATTGCAGACTACTGCAAGGCACCAGGCGGACAAACACCTAATCATTCATGGGCTGCAAAAACAATATTAAGTCAACGATGAGATATTTCAATTACACAGATATGGTAAACACAGAAAATTAAATCTTCATCAGAGGACAAAACAAATTCTGGCCACAAAATAGAGCTAAACACCAACGTCAAAAAGACCTGGGAGTGATCATGTCGGAGGATCTTCACCTTACAAGTGAACCATAACATTGTATCAATCGCATCTGCTAAAAAATGACAGGATGGACAATGAGAACCTTCAAAACTAGGAGTGGCCAAGCCCAAGGGGGGGGGGGGGGGGATGATGACCACTTTTCAGGTCACTTGTTTCTATCTAGGCTGGAATATTGCCTGACACAAACAGCACCTTTTCAAAGGCAGGTGAAATTGCTGACCTAGAAAATTACAGAAGAACCTTCCACGGGCGCGCATAACTGAAGATAAAACACCTCAATTACTGGGAGCACCTTGAGTTCCTAAAACTTTATTCCTCTGAACGCAGGAGGGAGAGATACATATTATATCACCTGGAAAATCCTAGAGGACTAGTACCGAACATGCACATCGAAAATCTCTCACGACGAAAGCTAAAGACTTGCAGACGATGCAACCAATCCCCCCAATGAAAAGCAGGGTGTCACAAGCAGCGTTAAAGACATGACAAATAATGTCAGGGCCCGAGACTGTTTCAACAGCCCCCCGCACACATAAGGGGGATTACACACAGACCCCGGCAAGTCTTCAAGCTGCAACTGGACAGCACCAAAAGTCAGTTCCTGGTCTAGTGGCTAACGCGACGGGTCTGTAGTTTTGAGACTCTAGACCGCGGTTCAAAATCCCGCCGGGGTAATGGTTCATTTTGCAATCGTGTCATACATTTCTGAGTCAGTTCCTGATCACCGGGCTGGGCTCGTAACGTAGGTTGCGTGCAGACAGCAGCAACAGCCTGGTTGATCAGGCTCCGATCCACCAGGAGGCCTGTCCCACAGACCGGGCCGCGGGGCGTTGACCCCTCGGAACTCTCCTCCAGGTAACTCCAGGTAATCATTATAACAATCTGCGAGTGACATTGAAGACTTAACACCCAGAAGATAGTTCATTAATGGTCGACGTAGTGGTAATAAAGTGTTAGAAACTAGACAACAAGATCACTAGATGTGTTAGCACTGTGGCTAGATTCCAATTAACAGCCGCAAAGTCGAAGGTAAGTCGTAATGAACGACGTGTCGTTGAATAAGAGAGAAGACCGTCGGGGACTCGAACCGTGGTGCCACTTGTTGACACCAAATCAGAGTTGTTCCGACTCAGAAATCATCCTATTGTAACATCTGTGGGTGACAGCGTTGTCTGTTAAATACAAGGACTACACTTTCACATCCCTTATCACTATTCTGTCATTCATACAAACACATATATTAATAGTAAATTGCGTACAGATTCATAAACACATACGCATTTATGATATACACTAATTTAAGAATGTGTTTAAATCTGACTGGGAACGTGTGGTAGTCTAACCAGAGGGGCATAAGTCACTTTATCTGGGCTTGTTTCTGTTTTGTTCTTTGTGGGTAATTTTACACATATATAACAATGTATGATATTTATATTGTAAGTCATTTATGTGTACCTGACCTAAATAGCTTAATCTAAGTACACTAAGAGAAAACGCAATAAGTACCCGGGCCCAAGACTGTGAACAGCCTCCCACCATCAATAAGAGGATTATCAGTAGACCCCGGTAGTATTACAAGAGGGAGCTGGCAGAATTACCTAAAGTCGGTGCGGATCACCGGGCAGTGGTTCTGTACGTTGGATTGCGTGCGGCCAGCATAACAGCCATCGTAGATCAGGCCCTGATCCAACCGGCGGCCTGGTCGTGGACCGGGCCGCGGGGGCCGTTGATCCCGGAAAATTCCTCCAGGTAGACGGCCAGATAGGCCTCTTACATCACCCAATAATCAAAGTCAGATCATCGTCCCCCATCCCAGTGCATCGACCCCCACGCCAGTGCATCGTCCCCCACGCCAGTGCATCGTCCCCTCACGCCAGTGCATCGTCCCCCATGCCATTGCTCGTCCCCCACGCCAGTGCATCGTCCCCCACGCCAGTGCATCGTCCCCCACGCCCAGTGCATCGTCCCCCCGCCAGTGCATCGTCCCCCACCCAGTGCACGTCCCCACGCCAGTGCATCGTCCCCCACGCCAGTGCTATCGTGTCCCCCCACGCATTGCATCGTCCCCTTCCCCCACGCCAGTGCATCGTCCCCCACGCCAGTGCATCGTCTGCCCCCCACGCCAGTGCATCGTCCCCACGCCCGTGCATTGTACGATATATTGTTGGACCAAATAAACGAGGCAAGATGAAACTACCAAATGACCGTACGCACAACGCGAGGATTCCCAGCAAGAAACACTTGTACCTGAATACTCAAAAACACTGTCCATGCAAACACACAGACAACCGCAGGTGTGGAGTTACGGACACGTCCATTCATTACCTCAGCTTGGCTGGGGTTTTCAGAATGCCGGTTCTAGTCCCGTAGTCAACACCCGGGTTATTTATATCTATATCCGTATTTTAATGGTGTGTATTTGTATGTAACTTTTCGATAACCACTGGAAAAATTATGGATATTGCGAGAGGTTATGTCATCTCTCGTATTAATCAAGGAACAGTCAGTGAGATTTAGTGAAGAGATTGCAAGTATTTTCATATACTTTTTATTGTGGTTAATATACTATATTAAGAATATTACCTTTGTGTGTGTGTGTGTGTGTGTGTGTGTGTGTGTGTGTGTTTGTACTCACCTATTTGTACTCACCTATTTGTGGTTGCCGGGTCGAAGTCATAGGCTCCTGTCCCCGCTCTTCACCGGGTTTCTACTAGACCTCTCTCTCCCCTCTCCATAGCCTTATATCAAACCTCGTCTTAAACGTGTTGGTTCCAGCCTCCACTACGTCATTTTCTAGCTATTCCACTGCCTTACAACTCTATGACTGAAGAAATACTTTCCTACTATCTCTCGACCTCATTGTGTCTTCAACTTCCAAAGTGGCCTCTGTTTCTGTGTCCCCCTCCCTGGAACATCCTGTCGCTTGTCCACCTTGTCTATCACGCAGTATTTTATATGTCGTTATCATGTCCTCCCCTGACGCCTCCAGGTCCGCATTGTCGTCAGGCCGATTTACCCTTAATCTTTCTTCATAGGAAATTCCCCTTTAGCTCTGGAACTAACCTGTTGCAAACCTTTGTAATTTCTCTAAGTTCTTGACGATTTTTTGCGTGTGTGCCTGTGTGTGTGGTGTGTGTGTGTGTGTGTGGTGTGTTGTGTGGTGTTGTGTGTTAGAACATACAAAAATACAATATTCCACGCAGAAAAATCAAATAGAAAGAAAAATGTTTGTAGACAATGTCAGAGTCAGGTTTATCACTGAGAAAGTAATGGGTGAGAACAGAGAAAGTGTGTAATGATCAGACTCACTAGAGAAGGACTATCACACTGATGGAAAAATATATATGTATCCTCTCCCTCTGTATTACGAGGAAGACACTCCTGCCGGTGAATATACGCTGAAATATACATCCCTGGGAGACTATACAACAATACACATAGGGTGTATACACAAAATATAAATACCGTTATTATTTTCCTCAGGTGATTAATTTTATGCGAATAATTTGATATTAAACTGCGACCCCCAGACACAGGCTGAGCAAGTCTCAGCTACCCTGCAAGGTTATGACTGTCGATGATCCCATTGGCCCTTCACTCTCCTAGCTCACCATGGGTTACAATGTCACTATATTCACTCTCCTTGCTCTACCAATGTGTTACAATGCCACTATATTCACTCTCCTTGCTTCTACCTAATGGGTTAACAATCCAAAGATTCACTCTCCTTGCTCTAGCCAATGGGGGAGGGGGTTTTTTTTTTTACAAAAGCCACTATCTGCACTCTCCTTGCTCTACCATGGGTTACAATGCCACTATATTCACTCTCCTTCTCTACCCAATGTTACAATGCCACTATAAATTCACTCTCCTTGCTCTAACCAATGGGTTACAATGCCACTATATTCACTCTCCTTGCTCTACTCAATGGGTTACAATTGCCACTATATCACTCTCCTTGCTCTACCAATGGTGTTACAATGCACTAACCTCACTCTTTCGCTGTACCAGTGGGTTACAATGTCACTGGATGATTCTTGGGGAAATACCAAATCTAAGTGTTAAAAGCGATGTAAACCCGGACCAGCGCATAATAATGCCCATCTGCATTCCTTCCTGTCGTCACCCAGTGGCCTCGCACTCCTGAAGCTGACTGCATTGTTTTACAACTCTGTCCATCCTGTTTCAGTTCCACACTGGGAGAGTACTGTATGACTTCCTCATATCCACCATCCTAGAAAAACGTTTTCAAACCTTCTCTGAATGTGACCCGTATTTCGGTTGCTCGTGTACTCAGCTCACACACTGAGGTGCCGTGAATCGATACTGGTACTGGTTAAAACATTAGACGTGTTTACTTAAGAACACCTGCTATACCTGTTCGCCTATCAGTAAAAAAAAATTACCATGGGTGCTTGTCGAATTGTGGGTTCGCATCCATGGGGACAAAATTGACCTAACTGCCTGAAATGCTGTGCATAATAAGAAGTATGTCACTGGACGTTAGACTATGGTATTATAACCGTTGTACATGTACATGAAGAAATAAATTATTATTATTATTAATATTATTATTATAATTATTATAATTATTATCACAGTGGGAGAAAGTCCACTTTTTCCAGTTCAAATCAGGTGGACTTGGCATCATACAGCCTCACAGAACGCCCTGCCAACCATCATGGTCTCTAATGGATCAAACAAGCTGACGGGCAGAGCCAGTGGTACAACTATTTGCAACCCAGAGGTACAACCATGGCTAGCCATGGCACACTATTGGCAAGCCCAGTTGGCCCACGCATGTACTCGCAATAAAGGACATCCCTTCAGCAGAGACGAGACCTGCTGAACATGCAAGCGGCTGACAATCCCGCTGAGACAGTCCCACCGTGGGGAAAGTGGCTTGCTGCATCATGCTAGCATCTGCAGTCCATGCTAGCAGCTGCAGCCATGCTAGCAGCTGCAGCCGAAGCTAGCAGCTGCAGCCATGCTAGCAGCTGCAGCCAAGTTAGCAGCTGCAAACATTTGCAACAGAGATAACTGATTTTTAGCCGTATCACTCGGAGATTACCAACTACAGTCCCCTCCAGTACCTGTGTGAGGAAAGTCCGTACCTGTGTGAAGATACTCCATACCTGAGGAGGAAACTCCAGTCACCTGTGTGAGGAAACTCCAGTACCTGTAGAGGAAACTCCGTACCTGAGTGAGGAAACTCCAGTTGCCAGCTGGATGTCTTTTAAGGAGAAGGATCGGGTAAAACAACTATTCGTGTCCCCTTAAATGTCTAACAACCTTCTACTCTACCTCCCTTCCTACCCAAAAAAAATAAGAAGAAAAAAAAAACTTATGAAGGTAAGTCACTGACTCAAGGCCGCTAATCCCTCTACTCTACAAATCAATCCCTGAAAGTAATTTCTCCACTAAAAACTGGCCGTCACAGCCTTAACCGAGAGTGGTTAGAATTTACCAGCTGATCGATCTAAATATTATTACTCACTTGTCTTTACTTTTTCCTACTCTCTCTTCCTCTTTCTCCACTCTCTCTCTCTCTCACCGACCTTCACAAACAACATTTACCACGTTAAGGTCACTGACCTTCATTATAAAGAGGGTAATGGCATTAATAATACCTTTAGACACTAATAACTATAGGGTAATGCCGTGTCATGTCCCTGACTCAAATGCCTTCTTAAAATAATTTTTCAGTCCCTCGTCCGGGGAGTGAGCCCCAAATGGCTAATTCTTATTTCCAGGGGCCCTCAGCCCCCCACCCCTTGTGTTTTGTCTTAGACCAGACCTCATACACTACAACGCCCACAATGATGAATGAAGCCGCTACACTTTCTGACACATATTTTTTTTTTTGGGGGGGGGGGAATAGAGGAAAAAGTCACAATAGCACTACCGTGACCAGTTACCGAGGCAACGTTTCGCTCTTCAGGAGTTTTCCCCCTCCCCGTTCTGTACTGTGAATGTCAGGGCATGAGCTAGAAAATTCAACGTCCTGTAATGAGAAATATTCCCCCCCCCCTCTATACTGATCACAGTATAACCGTGTACATCACCGTGTCACTGTACATCACTGTCACTGTACATCACTATATCACTGTACATCACTGGTCACTGGCATCACTGTCACTGTACATCACTGACACTGTACATCACTCTTACTGTACATCACTGTGTCACTGAACAAGCACGGGGGGGGTGGCACGGGGTACAGCACTGTCACTTGTACATCACTGTGTCCACTGTACCTCACTGTCACTGATAACAGCCCTGTGTCACTGTACAGCACTGTCACTGTACATCACAGAGTCAATGTAAATCACTATATCACTGAATATCACAGTACATTAGTAATTGTGTACATTACTGTACACACCCACCACGGGGAGAGTATCAGCAACGACCCCAATTGATGTAACTCTGCTGAACGTTTTGCGCACAGGAACACCAGCAGTGTCCTGCTACACCTAGTATATATGACAGTGACACAGGACACAAGCAGTGTGCTGCTTACACTGTTATATAAAAAAAAGACAGTTACACAGGGAACACAGCCATGTCCTGCTACACTATTATATACGACATTACACAGGAACACCAGCAGAGTGCTGCTACACTATATATATGACAATTGAACACAGGAACACCAGCAGGTCCCTGCTACAACTATTTATATATGACGAGTGACGCAGGGAACAGACCAGCAGTGTGCTCTAACCTTATATATATGACAGTGACACAGGGAACACCAGCAGTGTCCTGCTACCACTAATATATACGACTGTGACACAGTGAACACCAGCAGTGTCCTGCTAACACTATTTATATATGACAGTGACCCCAGGGAACACGCACAGTGTGCTGCTACACTGTTTATAAATGGACCAGTGACAACAAGGGAACACCAGCAAGTGTCCCTGCTACACAATTTATATATGACAGGGACACAGGGAACACCAGCAGTGTGCTGCAACGACTGTTATATATGCAGTGACACAGGAACACTAGCAGTGCCTGCTACACGTATAATAAATACACAGTGACACAGTGAAACACCACAGTGACCAGCTACACTATTATATATGACATTGACACAGTGACCCAGCAGTGTGCTGCTACACTGTTATATATGACAGTGGACACATGGAATCACCAGCAGTGTCCTGCTACACTAATTATATACGACCTGACACAGGGAACACCACAGTGTCCCTGCTACACTGTATATATACAGTGACACAGGAACACCAGCAGTGTCTCTACAGGATTAAATATGACAGTGACACAGGGAACACGCACAGTGTCCCTGCAGACACCTATAATAAACGACAGTGACCACAGGAACACACAGCAGTGTCCTGCTTACAACTATATATATGACAGAGACACAGGAACACCAGCAGTGTCCTCTACACTGTTTATATACACCAGTGACCCCTGGAACACCAGCAGTGATCATCAACACTTGTAATATAAATGACAGTGACAAGGAACACCAGCAGTGTTCTGCTACACAATTATAAAACGACAGTGACACAGGGCACACCACATGTTCTGCACAACTGAAAAAACTAAAAATCAACCAGTGACACAGGGAACACACAGCAGTGACCTGCTACACTATTAAATACGAGATTGACGACAGGAATCACCAGCAGTGTGCTGCTACACTGTTTACATAAACAGTGACACAGTGGAACACCAGTCAGTGTCCTGCTACACTATTATATATTACAGTGACACAGGGAACACTCAGCAGTGTCCTGCTACAATATTATCAACTTACAGTTACACAGGGAAACACCAGCCTGTCCGCAACATATAATAATACGACAGTGACACAGGAACACCCGCAGTGTGCTGCTACACAATTATATAATGGACAGTGACACAGGGAACACCACAGTGTCCTGCTCCACTGTTTATAATATGCCAGTGACACAGGGAACACCAGATGTCCTTCAAACACTGTATATATGACAGTGACACAGGGAACACCAGCAGTGTGCTGCTACACTAATTAAATTATGACATGACACAGGGAACACCAGCAGTGTGGCCGCACAACACTATTATATACGACAGTGACACAGGGAAGACCACAGTGTGCTGCTACACTATTAAAAATGAACAGTGACACAGGGAACACCAGCAGGTTGTCCTGCTACACTAATAATATGACAGTGACACAGGAACACCAGCAGTGTCCTGCTACACTATTATATATGACAGTGACACAGGATCACCACAGTGTCCTGCATAACTCTATTCATATGACATGAGCACAGTGACACCAGCATTGTCCTGCTACACTGTTATATAATACGTGACCACTGGGAACCCGCATCAGTGTCCTGATACACTATTATATATACATGACACAGTGGAACACCAGCAGTGTCCTGCTACACTGTTATATAAGACAGTGACACAGGGAACACCAGGCAGTGTCCGTCCCTCTCAAGCTAAACCCTATTATATAAGACAGTGACACAGAACACCCAGTGTCCAGCTACACTAATAATATGACTAGTGACCCAGGAACACCATCATTGTCCCTGCTACACTGTTAAATATGACAGTGACACAGGGAACACCATTCCGTGTCCCTGCTAACTGTTTATATATGACAGTGACACATGGAAAACCACAGTGTCCTGCTACACTGTTAAATATGACAGTGGACCAGGGAACACCAGCAGTTGTGCTACTACACTATAATATACGACAGAGAACACAGGGAACACCAGGCAAGTGTGCTGCTACACTATTATATATGACAGTGACACAGGAACACCAGCATTGTCCTGCTACACTATTATATATACATTGACACAGGGAACACCACAGTGTCCTGCTACACTATTATACTATGACATTTGACACAGTGAACACCAGCAGTGTCCTGCTACCTATTATATATGACAGTGACACAGGGAACACCAGCAGTGGTCCTGCTACACTATAATATATGACAGTGACAAACAGGAAACACCAGCAGTGTCCTGCAAACACTATTATATATGACAGTGACACAGGAACACCAGCAGTGTTCCTGCTACACTATTATATATGACAGTGACACAGGGAACCCCAGCAGTGACCTGCTACAACTATTTATATAATGACGAGTGAACACCAGGAACACCAAGCATGTCCCCTGCTACACTGTTATAAATGACAGTGACACAGGAACACCAGCAAGTGTCCGCAACACTGTTTATAAAAGACAGTGACACAGGTGAACACCACATTTGTCCTGCTACACTAGATAAATATGACAGTGACACAGGGAACACCAGCAGTGTCCTGCTTCACTATTATATAAGACAGTGAGCACAGGGAAACACCAGCATGTCCTGCTACACTATTATATATGACAGATGACACAGGGAACACCATCAGTGTCCTGCTTCACTATTATAAAAGACCAGTGACACAGAGGGAACCCAGCATTGTCCTGCTACACAATTATATATGACAGTGACCCAGGGAACACAGCATTGACCCTGCTACACTATTATATAATGACAGTGACCACAGGGACACCAGCAGAGTCCTGCTACACGTATAATATATGACAGTGACACAGGGAAACACCAGCAGTGGTACCTGCTTACACTATTATAAAGACAGTGACACAGGGAACAACAGCAGTGTCCTGCTACATCCTATTATATATGACAGTTACACAGGGAACACCAGCAGTGTCCTGCTACACTATTATATATGACATAGACACAGGGAACACCAGCAGTGGCCTGCTAACACTATAATATATGACAGTGGACACAGGGAAACACCAGCAGTGTCCTGCTACACTATTATATATGACAGCGACACAGGGAACACCACAGTGTCCTCAAGACACTGTTTTATATGACAGGACACAGGAACACCAGCAGTGTCCTGCTACACTATTATAAATGACAGTGACACAGGAACACCAGCAGTGTCCTGCAACACTGATATAGATGACAGTCACACAGGGAACACCAGCAGTGTCCTGCTACACTGTTAGATAAGACAGTTACATCAGGGAACAACCAGCAGTGGTCGCTACTGACACGATTATAAACGACAGTGACACAGGAACACAAGCAGTGTGCCTGCTACACTATTATATAGGACAGTGACACAGGGAACACCACAGTGTGCTGCTAACTGTTATATACGAACATTGACACCAGGGAACACCACAGTGCGCTGCTACACTATTATATATGACAGAGACACAGGGAACACCAGCAGTGTCCCTGCTACACTATTATATATTACAGTGACACAGGAACACAGCAGTGTGCTGCTACACTGGTATTATAACACAGTGACATCAGGGAACACAGCAGTGTGCTGCTACACTGTATAATAGACATGACACAGGAACACTCAGCAGTGTCCTGCAACAATCTATTATATATGACAGTGAACACAGGGAACACCAGCAGTGTGCAGCTATCAACTGTTTATATACGACATTGACACAGGGAACACCCAGCATGTGCTGCTAACACTATTAAATACGACAGTGACACAGGGAAACATCACTCAGCAGTGTTCTGACTACACTATTATATAGTGACAGTGACACAGGGAACACCAGAAGAGTCCTGCTACACAATTATATATGACAGGTGAAACAGGGAACCCCAGCAGTGTCCCCTGCTACACTGTTATATACGACATGACACAGGAACACCAGCAGTGTGCGCTACACTATTATATATGGAACAGTGACATCGGGAACACCAGCATGTCCTGCTAACACTATTAATATTGACGAGTGACACAGGGAACACCAGCAGTGTCCTGCTACACTGTTATATAAAACCGACAGTGACACAGGGAACACCACATGTGCTGCAACAACTTAAATATATAAAGTAGACACAGGGAAACACCAGAAGAGTGCTGCTATAACACTATATATACGACAGGACATCAGGGAACACCAGCAGTGTGCGCGACAACTATTTATAACGACAGTGACACAGGGAACACCAGCAGTGTTGCTGCCAACACTATATATCTGACAAGTGACACAAGGGAACACCACAGTGTGCTGCTACGACTATTATATACGACAGTGACACGGGAACACCAGCAGTGTCCTTACTACACTATTATATATGACAGTGACACAGGGAACACCCGCAGTGTGCTGCTACACTATTATATACGACCGTGACACAGGAACACCAGCATTGTCCTGCTACACTGTTAAATACGAACAGAGAACACAAGGAACACCCGCAAGTCCAGCTACAAACTATTAAAAACGACAGTGACATCAAGGGAACACCACAGTGTCCTGCTACAACTGTTAATTACGAACAGTGACACAGGGAACCCCAGCAGTGTCCCCCGCCCCTCCTGCTACACTATTAATAACGACAGTTGACACAGTGAACACCAGCATGTCCTGCTACCTGTTATATACGACAGTGACAACAGGGAACACCTCAGTCCTGCTACACTATTATATACGACAGTGACACAGGGAACACCAGCTCTGTGCAGCTAACACTTATTATATATGACATTGACACAGAATCACCAGCATTTCCTGTACACTATATAATACGAACAGTGGACACAGGAACACCACAGTGTGCTGCTACAAACTATTAGATATGACAGTGACACAGGGAAACACCAGCAGTGTCCTGCTATCACCATTATATATGACAGTGACACAGGGAACACCAGATGTCCTGCTCACTATTATATATGACAGTGACACAGGAACACCAGCAGTGTCCTGCTACACTAAATTATATATACAGTGACACAGGAACACCAGCAGTTGTCCTGCTACACATTATATTGACAGTGACACAGGAACACCAGCAGAGTCCTGCTTCACTAATAATAAGACAGTGACACAGGGAACACCAGCAGTGTCCCTGCTACACTATTATATATGACAGTGACACAGGGAAACGACCAGCGTCCTGCTACACTATTAATATATGACGAGTGACAACAGGGAACACCACAGTGTCCTGTTTATCTTTATTCACTAATATATATGACAGTGACACCAGGGAAAACCAGCATGTCCCGCAACACCAATTATATATGAACATGACCAGGGAACACCAGCAGTGCCTGCTACACTATTATATATGACAGTGACACAGTGTAAGTAATGCAGATTTATTATAAAAAATAGTTTTCTGACCATTTTAAAAACTAACTAGAATGTGATAAGTGTCAACACTTACCTAGCCTAGCTTGTTAGATGTGATAAGTGCAACCCGTTACCATTACTAGCTTGTTAGTGTGATAATGCAACACTTACCTTACTAGCTTTAGTGTGATAAGTGCAACACATTCTACTAGCTTGTTAGTGTGAAAAGTGCAACACTTACCTTACTAGCTTTAGATGATAAGTTGGCAATAAAACACTAACCTTACTATCTTGTTAGTGTGATAAGTGCAACACTTTTACCTTACTACACCAAAACTCTACTTCACTTGTACTAAATACTAACTAAACAAAGTTGACACAAGTGGGAGCAGTGGGAGGGGCGATAAGTTTACGTACTGAGTAGTAATTGATGAGAGAAGAGAGGAGAGAGAGAGAGAACAGGTCACTGATAAGATTTGGTAAAGAACACATTAATTTTGCGCACGGTGTTTTAGTTATATTGTAGCATAACAACCATGGCAGCTGAAATATCACACACACACACACACACTCGCGTGGGTCCGTGGGTGCAGACGTGGGCACACAAGCTCCGAGAATCCTTGTGTATTTAAAGTGCAGTGACATGCTAACAGTAATCATGGTATGACATCGTCCAGTGGCATAATACGAGTGATAACTAAAATTAGTAGTTAGAAAAATGTCGTGAGAAAGCCTGAAATATCCATTATCCCAAAATTATTCCAAACTTTTGGTCTACTAGGCAGTAAGAGGGGACATAAGAGGAAGAAGGAGGAATGGTAAAGGAAGAAGGATTGCAGATTAGCAGGAGAGAAGCAGGGGAAATCCCAAGACACTTTAACTAAACGTCACCACCTTCCATCCCAGCCATCCTGGCACCACCCACACTGCAGCCAACACTCGTCACCACCTGCCATCACCAGCCAGCTTCACACCACCACTCATAGCAGCCCAGACATCCGTCACCACCTGCCAACTCAGCCCAGCTGGCAAACAGCGCACACTGCACCCAGACACTCGTCACCGACCTCCATCCCACGCAGCAGGCCCACCAAACACTGCAGCCAGTACATCCTCACCACAGCCAACTCACCAGCCTGGCACCACCACCACCCCCGCAGCACAGACACTCGGCCACAACTGCCATCCCAGCACTGGCACTACCACCACTACAGCTGATCCCCCCCCCCCACTCCAACCCCCTCCGCCCACACCACCACCCACCCACCCCCTCCCCCCACCACCACCCCACCTCACTTTCTAACATCTAACCAAACAATAAAAAATCAGCCGGCTACTAAAAGCTGGAAGTACACACAGAGATGACTGTCACAACTATCCACATGGCATACATGTGATCAGTTTAACACCTCACTAAGTGGTGATCAGTTTTACCCCACAGCAGTTATCGTAAACCAAGAAAACTCTTTTGTGAGGCGTTTAATTCCACACGATATATTTTGACTTGTCCAGTGACGAAACAAGAGGAAATGTGAAAAAAAAACGAAAAAGGGAGAATATCCCTGCAATTTATGCACAGATAGTGCCGAGGGTTGTGTAAGGCAAGCGCCCAGTGGGCACTCAGTGACTACTTACAAGTAGTCAGTTTTGGATAGTTTTCCAGAGTGCCTTAACTATCCCCACTCGTGGATAGATTGTATATCAGGATGGAGAGATAAGAGAGACCATGGCGTTGTTGTAAGGCAAGTTACCCTCACTTGTTGCTGCTACAGTTGTCACACAAGCAGAAATGGCAGAAATCGTACACCAAATCCCGTCATTCCTGGAGTGAACCACAGTCGATGCCTCCACTCCGAAACCAACAGATACAGATACAATGCCGGAAAAAAAAATCACCCCCCTTACCAACATACCACCGGTCCGATAGCATTCTACCTTGCAAATATACCATGGTCTAAAGCCAGCACAAACAACAAAATACTTTCATCCGTGGCCGCTTGCAGGGCAAAAGGCAATGTTCGCGCCTTTCATCCAACTGAGACCCACATAAAGGATCACTTGGACAACGAAGATATGGACTCCCAGGTTACAACCTATACAGATGTGACAGAGTGAACATGCAAAAGGGGGGGGGGGTTGTCCTGTACATTGCAAGTCTCTTGTTTGCACAGAACTGCTTAATGCCCAAATGATGTAGTGGAAGTTTAAGCAGTAAAGGTCGAGAACCAAAACTAGTCATTGTGGTAGTCTACAAGGCCTCCGGATGCAACATCCAGAAATTCCAGGAACAGCTGTTAAAAAAATTGACCCTGTCCTGGAAAATCTTCCAGCTTCCTGCACCCAACATCTGCTCCTGGGGATTTCAACTTAAGGCACGCTAAATGGAGGAAATATAGCAAATAATAAGTGTTGCAGTAATAACACCAGAGGCAGCTCTGATGAAAACTCACACACACACGAGCATTTAAATCTCTGCACAAAATTCAATTTAAACCAGCAAATAATAGACCTACTAGACTGGAGAATACACTAGACCTCGCACTTCACTAAAACAAAATGATCTGATAAGAAAAGTCACCAAACAAAAACAATATACTCAATCACAACATAATTGAGGTTTCAACATGTAGCGTGGAGCCCCATACTGGACATAATGGAGCATGTCACCAAATTCAACTTCAAAAAACAAAAACATAAAGTGGGACCAGTAAACCAAGTCCTAACCAATATAAGATGGGAAGATATACAAAGCAACACAGACCCAACTTAGTCCTAGAACATATTAACTGGTGGCACTCGATGTATGCACAAGGCCTTATTTCCTCTAAGAAAAAAGGAGGAGTAGATGTAAAATAAAAGAGACCGGCGCTCCCTTTACAGCTATAAGGTAAAATAAATAACAAGCGGCTAAAAGAGTCAATAATCTGAAATCGTAGGGATACACTGGTCCCGAGAAATAGCAAGCATCGAACTTAAGCTAAAGGAAACTTGATAGGAGTCAGAATCGCGGGAAGAACTAAAAGCCATCAATGAAATCGAAAGAAACCCAAAGTATTTCTTCTCACTATGCCAATCAAAGTCGAGACAACGCCAGTAATGGGCCCCTACTTAAACAAGATGGGTCCTACACCGATGACAGCAAGGAAATGAGTGAGCTACTCAAGTCCCCAATATGATCAGTTTTTAGCAAGAGCCGCTAACCCAACTGAAGTCGAAGCTCAAAATGAATTTTTTATGAGAGAGCCCACAGCAGAATTTGGTAACACAAGCCTAACCGAATTTTATCCTGACGCCAAATGACTCCGAACAGGCGATAAAATTGACATGCCCTGCACATCTGCCCCATGGCCAGACTCGTGGAACTCCCGTGTTTCATCAAGAACTGCATGAAACCCCTATCACGAGCATTTTCCATTCAATGGAAGAAAAGGGAGCATGGACACGGGGGTTGTCCCTACAGTTACTAATAACAACAGACATAGCCCCACCCCACAAAGGGGCAGTAAAGCAACAGCAAAGAACTAAGACCGATAGCACAAACATCCCATATCATCAAAATCTTGAAAGGGTCCTAAGAAGCAAGATCACCACCCATCTAGAAACCCACATTACACAAACCCAGGGCAACATGGTTTTTAGAAACAGGTGCTCCTGTCTGTCTCAACTATGGATCACTACGACCAAGGTCCTAAATGCCACAAGAAGACAAAAAGGAATGGCAGATGTAATATATACAGACTTTGCAAAAGCCTGCGACAAGTGTGACCAGGGCGTAATACGCACAAAATGCGTGCAAAAGGAAAACAGGAAAAGTCGGTCGCTGGATCTCTAATTTCCTCACTAACAGAACACAGAGAGTAGTCGTCAACAGAGTAAAGGGTCCGAGCAGCGAACGTGAAAAGCTCTGTTCCACAAGCACAGTACTCGCTCCCAACTTTTCCTCCATCCTCATAATCCGACATAGAAAAGGATGCAGCCACAGCACCGTGGTCTTTCCTTTGGCAGATGACACCCGAATCTGCATGACAGTGTCTTCCCATTGCAGACTACTGCAAGGCACCAGGCGGACAAACACCTAATCATTCATGGGCTGCAAAAACAATATTAAGTCAACGATGAGATATTTCAATTACACAGATATGGTAAACACAGAAAATTAAATCTTCATCAGAGGACAAAACAAATTCTGGCCACAAAATAGAGCTAAACACCAACGTCAAAAAGACCTGGGAGTGATCATGTCGGAGGATCTTCACCTTACAAGTGAACCATAACATTGTATCAATCGCATCTGCTAAAAAATGACAGGATGGACAATGAGAACCTTCAAAACTAGGAGTGGCCAAGCCCAAGGGGGGGGGGGGGGGGATGATGACCACTTTTCAGGTCACTTGTTTCTATCTAGGCTGGAATATTGCCTGACACAAACAGCACCTTTTCAAAGGCAGGTGAAATTGCTGACCTAGAAAATTACAGAAGAACCTTCCACGGGCGCGCATAACTGAAGATAAAACACCTCAATTACTGGGAGCACCTTGAGTTCCTAAAACTTTATTCCTCTGAACGCAGGAGGGAGAGATACATATTATATCACCTGGAAAATCCTAGAGGACTAGTACCGAACATGCACATCGAAAATCTCTCACGACGAAAGCTAAAGACTTGCAGACGATGCAACCAATCCCCCCAATGAAAAGCAGGGTGTCACAAGCAGCGTTAAAGACATGACAAATAATGTCAGGGCCCGAGACTGTTTCAACAGCCCCCCGCACACATAAGGGGGATTACACACAGACCCCGGCAAGTCTTCAAGCTGCAACTGGACAGCACCAAAAGTCAGTTCCTGGTCTAGTGGCTAACGCGACGGGTCTGTAGTTTTGAGACTCTAGACCGCGGTTCAAAATCCCGCCGGGGTAATGGTTCATTTTGCAATCGTGTCATACATTTCTGAGTCAGTTCCTGATCACCGGGCTGGGCTCGTAACGTAGGTTGCGTGCAGACAGCAGCAACAGCCTGGTTGATCAGGCTCCGATCCACCAGGAGGCCTGTCCCACAGACCGGGCCGCGGGGCGTTGACCCCTCGGAACTCTCCTCCAGGTAACTCCAGGTAATCATTATAACAATCTGCGAGTGACATTGAAGACTTAACACCCAGAAGATAGTTCATTAATGGTCGACGTAGTGGTAATAAAGTGTTAGAAACTAGACAACAAGATCACTAGATGTGTTAGCACTGTGGCTAGATTCCAATTAACAGCCGCAAAGTCGAAGGTAAGTCGTAATGAACGACGTGTCGTTGAATAAGAGAGAAGACCGTCGGGGACTCGAACCGTGGTGCCACTTGTTGACACCAAATCAGAGTTGTTCCGACTCAGAAATCATCCTATTGTAACATCTGTGGGTGACAGCGTTGTCTGTTAAATACAAGGACTACACTTTCACATCCCTTATCACTATTCTGTCATTCATACAAACACATATATTAATAGTAAATTGCGTACAGATTCATAAACACATACGCATTTATGATATACACTAATTTAAGAATGTGTTTAAATCTGACTGGGAACGTGTGGTAGTCTAACCAGAGGGGCATAAGTCACTTTATCTGGGCTTGTTTCTGTTTTGTTCTTTGTGGGTAATTTTACACATATATAACAATGTATGATATTTATATTGTAAGTCATTTATGTGTACCTGACCTAAATAGCTTAATCTAAGTACACTAAGAGAAAACGCAATAAGTACCCGGGCCCAAGACTGTGAACAGCCTCCCACCATCAATAAGAGGATTATCAGTAGACCCCGGTAGTATTACAAGAGGGAGCTGGCAGAATTACCTAAAGTCGGTGCGGATCACCGGGCAGTGGTTCTGTACGTTGGATTGCGTGCGGCCAGCATAACAGCCATCGTAGATCAGGCCCTGATCCAACCGGCGGCCTGGTCGTGGACCGGGCCGCGGGGGCCGTTGATCCCGGAAAATTCCTCCAGGTAGACGGCCAGATAGGCCTCTTACATCACCCAATAATCAAAGTCAGATCATCGTCCCCCATCCCAGTGCATCGACCCCCACGCCAGTGCATCGTCCCCCACGCCAGTGCATCGTCCCCTCACGCCAGTGCATCGTCCCCCATGCCATTGCTCGTCCCCCACGCCAGTGCATCGTCCCCCACGCCAGTGCATCGTCCCCCACGCCCAGTGCATCGTCCCCCCGCCAGTGCATCGTCCCCCACCCAGTGCACGTCCCCACGCCAGTGCATCGTCCCCCACGCCAGTGCTATCGTGTCCCCCCACGCATTGCATCGTCCCCTTCCCCCACGCCAGTGCATCGTCCCCCACGCCAGTGCATCGTCTGCCCCCCACGCCAGTGCATCGTCCCCACGCCCGTGCATTGTACGATATATTGTTGGACCAAATAAACGAGGCAAGATGAAACTACCAAATGACCGTACGCACAACGCGAGGATTCCCAGCAAGAAACACTTGTACCTGAATACTCAAAAACACTGTCCATGCAAACACACAGACAACCGCAGGTGTGGAGTTACGGACACGTCCATTCATTACCTCAGCTTGGCTGGGGTTTTCAGAATGCCGGTTCTAGTCCCGTAGTCAACACCCGGGTTATTTATATCTATATCCGTATTTTAATGGTGTGTATTTGTATGTAACTTTTCGATAACCACTGGAAAAATTATGGATATTGCGAGAGGTTATGTCATCTCTCGTATTAATCAAGGAACAGTCAGTGAGATTTAGTGAAGAGATTGCAAGTATTTTCATATACTTTTTATTGTGGTTAATATACTATATTAAGAATATTACCTTTGTGTGTGTGTGTGTGTGTGTGTGTGTGTGTGTGTGTGTTTGTACTCACCTATTTGTACTCACCTATTTGTGGTTGCCGGGTCGAAGTCATAGGCTCCTGTCCCCGCTCTTCACCGGGTTTCTACTAGACCTCTCTCTCCCCTCTCCATAGCCTTATATCAAACCTCGTCTTAAACGTGTTGGTTCCAGCCTCCACTACGTCATTTTCTAGCTATTCCACTGCCTTACAACTCTATGACTGAAGAAATACTTTCCTACTATCTCTCGACCTCATTGTGTCTTCAACTTCCAAAGTGGCCTCTGTTTCTGTGTCCCCCTCCCTGGAACATCCTGTCGCTTGTCCACCTTGTCTATCACGCAGTATTTTATATGTCGTTATCATGTCCTCCCCTGACGCCTCCAGGTCCGCATTGTCGTCAGGCCGATTTACCCTTAATCTTTCTTCATAGGAAATTCCCCTTTAGCTCTGGAACTAACCTGTTGCAAACCTTTGTAATTTCTCTAAGTTCTTGACGATTTTTTGCGTGTGTGCCTGTGTGTGTGGTGTGTGTGTGTGTGTGTGGTGTGTTGTGTGGTGTTGTGTGTTAGAACATACAAAAATACAATATTCCACGCAGAAAAATCAAATAGAAAGAAAAATGTTTGTAGACAATGTCAGAGTCAGGTTTATCACTGAGAAAGTAATGGGTGAGAACAGAGAAAGTGTGTAATGATCAGACTCACTAGAGAAGGACTATCACACTGATGGAAAAATATATATGTATCCTCTCCCTCTGTATTACGAGGAAGACACTCCTGCCGGTGAATATACGCTGAAATATACATCCCTGGGAGACTATACAACAATACACATAGGGTGTATACACAAAATATAAATACCGTTATTATTTTCCTCAGGTGATTAATTTTATGCGAATAATTTGATATTAAACTGCGACCCCCAGACACAGGCTGAGCAAGTCTCAGCTACCCTGCAAGGTTATGACTGTCGATGATCCCATTGGCCCTTCACTCTCCTAGCTCACCATGGGTTACAATGTCACTATATTCACTCTCCTTGCTCTACCAATGTGTTACAATGCCACTATATTCACTCTCCTTGCTTCTACCTAATGGGTTAACAATCCAAAGATTCACTCTCCTTGCTCTAGCCAATGGGGGAGGGGGTTTTTTTTTTTACAAAAGCCACTATCTGCACTCTCCTTGCTCTACCATGGGTTACAATGCCACTATATTCACTCTCCTTCTCTACCCAATGTTACAATGCCACTATAAATTCACTCTCCTTGCTCTAACCAATGGGTTACAATGCCACTATATTCACTCTCCTTGCTCTACTCAATGGGTTACAATTGCCACTATATCACTCTCCTTGCTCTACCAATGGTGTTACAATGCACTAACCTCACTCTTTCGCTGTACCAGTGGGTTACAATGTCACTGGATGATTCTTGGGGAAATACCAAATCTAAGTGTTAAAAGCGATGTAAACCCGGACCAGCGCATAATAATGCCCATCTGCATTCCTTCCTGTCGTCACCCAGTGGCCTCGCACTCCTGAAGCTGACTGCATTGTTTTACAACTCTGTCCATCCTGTTTCAGTTCCACACTGGGAGAGTACTGTATGACTTCCTCATATCCACCATCCTAGAAAAACGTTTTCAAACCTTCTCTGAATGTGACCCGTATTTCGGTTGCTCGTGTACTCAGCTCACACACTGAGGTGCCGTGAATCGATACTGGTACTGGTTAAAACATTAGACGTGTTTACTTAAGAACACCTGCTATACCTGTTCGCCTATCAGTAAAAAAAAATTACCATGGGTGCTTGTCGAATTGTGGGTTCGCATCCATGGGGACAAAATTGACCTAACTGCCTGAAATGCTGTGCATAATAAGAAGTATGTCACTGGACGTTAGACTATGGTATTATAACCGTTGTACATGTACATGAAGAAATAAATTATTATTATTATTAATATTATTATTATAATTATTATAATTATTATCACAGTGGGAGAAAGTCCACTTTTTCCAGTTCAAATCAGGTGGACTTGGCATCATACAGCCTCACAGAACGCCCTGCCAACCATCATGGTCTCTAATGGATCAAACAAGCTGACGGGCAGAGCCAGTGGTACAACTATTTGCAACCCAGAGGTACAACCATGGCTAGCCATGGCACACTATTGGCAAGCCCAGTTGGCCCACGCATGTACTCGCAATAAAGGACATCCCTTCAGCAGAGACGAGACCTGCTGAACATGCAAGCGGCTGACAATCCCGCTGAGACAGTCCCACCGTGGGGAAAGTGGCTTGCTGCATCATGCTAGCATCTGCAGTCCATGCTAGCAGCTGCAGCCATGCTAGCAGCTGCAGCCGAAGCTAGCAGCTGCAGCCATGCTAGCAGCTGCAGCCAAGTTAGCAGCTGCAAACATTTGCAACAGAGATAACTGATTTTTAGCCGTATCACTCGGAGATTACCAACTACAGTCCCCTCCAGTACCTGTGTGAGGAAAGTCCGTACCTGTGTGAAGATACTCCATACCTGAGGAGGAAACTCCAGTCACCTGTGTGAGGAAACTCCAGTACCTGTAGAGGAAACTCCGTACCTGAGTGAGGAAACTCCAGTTGCCAGCTGGATGTCTTTTAAGGAGAAGGATCGGGTAAAACAACTATTCGTGTCCCCTTAAATGTCTAACAACCTTCTACTCTACCTCCCTTCCTACCCAAAAAAAATAAGAAGAAAAAAAAAACTTATGAAGGTAAGTCACTGACTCAAGGCCGCTAATCCCTCTACTCTACAAATCAATCCCTGAAAGTAATTTCTCCACTAAAAACTGGCCGTCACAGCCTTAACCGAGAGTGGTTAGAATTTACCAGCTGATCGATCTAAATATTATTACTCACTTGTCTTTACTTTTTCCTACTCTCTCTTCCTCTTTCTCCACTCTCTCTCTCTCTCACCGACCTTCACAAACAACATTTACCACGTTAAGGTCACTGACCTTCATTATAAAGAGGGTAATGGCATTAATAATACCTTTAGACACTAATAACTATAGGGTAATGCCGTGTCATGTCCCTGACTCAAATGCCTTCTTAAAATAATTTTTCAGTCCCTCGTCCGGGGAGTGAGCCCCAAATGGCTAATTCTTATTTCCAGGGGCCCTCAGCCCCCCACCCCTTGTGTTTTGTCTTAGACCAGACCTCATACACTACAACGCCCACAATGATGAATGAAGCCGCTACACTTTCTGACACATATTTTTTTTTTTGGGGGGGGGGGAATAGAGGAAAAAGTCACAATAGCACTACCGTGACCAGTTACCGAGGCAACGTTTCGCTCTTCAGGAGTTTTCCCCCTCCCCGTTCTGTACTGTGAATGTCAGGGCATGAGCTAGAAAATTCAACGTCCTGTAATGAGAAATATTCCCCCCCCCCTCTATACTGATCACAGTATAACCGTGTACATCACCGTGTCACTGTACATCACTGTCACTGTACATCACTATATCACTGTACATCACTGGTCACTGGCATCACTGTCACTGTACATCACTGACACTGTACATCACTCTTACTGTACATCACTGTGTCACTGAACAAGCACGGGGGGGGTGGCACGGGGTACAGCACTGTCACTTGTACATCACTGTGTCCACTGTACCTCACTGTCACTGATAACAGCCCTGTGTCACTGTACAGCACTGTCACTGTACATCACAGAGTCAATGTAAATCACTATATCACTGAATATCACAGTACATTAGTAATTGTGTACATTACTGTACACACCCACCACGGGGAGAGTATCAGCAACGACCCCAATTGATGTAACTCTGCTGAACGTTTTGCGCACAGGAACACCAGCAGTGTCCTGCTACACCTAGTATATATGACAGTGACACAGGACACAAGCAGTGTGCTGCTTACACTGTTATATAAAAAAAAGACAGTTACACAGGGAACACAGCCATGTCCTGCTACACTATTATATACGACATTACACAGGAACACCAGCAGAGTGCTGCTACACTATATATATGACAATTGAACACAGGAACACCAGCAGGTCCCTGCTACAACTATTTATATATGACGAGTGACGCAGGGAACAGACCAGCAGTGTGCTCTAACCTTATATATATGACAGTGACACAGGGAACACCAGCAGTGTCCTGCTACCACTAATATATACGACTGTGACACAGTGAACACCAGCAGTGTCCTGCTAACACTATTTATATATGACAGTGACCCCAGGGAACACGCACAGTGTGCTGCTACACTGTTTATAAATGGACCAGTGACAACAAGGGAACACCAGCAAGTGTCCCTGCTACACAATTTATATATGACAGGGACACAGGGAACACCAGCAGTGTGCTGCAACGACTGTTATATATGCAGTGACACAGGAACACTAGCAGTGCCTGCTACACGTATACTCCTTAAAAGACTGAAGAAATACTTCCACTATCTCCTTTACTCATTTGTGTCTTTAAATTTCCAATTTTGGCCCCTTGTTTCTGTGTCCCCTCCCTGGAACATCCTGTCCTTGTCCACCTTGTCTATTCCACGCAGTATTTTATTATGTCGTTATCATGTCTCCCCTGACCTCCTGTCCTCCAGTGTCGTCAGGGCCCATTTCCCCTTTAATCTTTTTTTCATAGGACATTCCCCTTAGCTCTGGAACTAACCTTGTTGCAAACCTTTGTACTTTCTCTAGTTTCTTGACGTGCTTTATCAAGTGCGGGTTCCAAACAGGTGCTGCATACTCCAGTATGGGCCTGACATACACGGTGTACAGTGTCTTGAATGATTCCTTACTAAGGTGTCGGAA
This sequence comes from Cherax quadricarinatus, assembly GCF_026875155.1. Classification (NCBI taxonomy): domain Eukaryota; kingdom Metazoa; phylum Arthropoda; class Malacostraca; order Decapoda; family Parastacidae; genus Cherax; species Cherax quadricarinatus. The sequence continues at coordinate 21,413,508 of NC_069424.1, forward strand.
TGCTGTTCTCAGGTTGCCAGGCGCCCTATGCTGCAGCAGTTATCTGATTGATGTGTGCTTCCGGAGACATGCTCGGTGTTATACTCACCCCAAGATCTTTCTCCTTGAGTGAGGTTTGCAGTCTTGGCCACCTAGCCTATACTCTGTCTGTGGTCTTCTGTGCCCTTCCCCTATCTTCATGACTTTGCATTGGCAGGATTAAATTCGAGAAGCCATTTGCTGGACCAGGTGTCCAGTCTGTCCCCGGTCTCTTTGAAGTCCTGCCTGGTCCTCATCAGATTTAATTCTCCTCATTAACTTCACATCATCTGCAAACAGGGACACTTCTGAGTCTAACCCTTCCGTCATGTCGTTCACAATACCAAAAATAGCACTGGTCCTAGGACCGACCCCTGTGGGACCCCGCTCGTCACAGGTGCCCACTGTGTAACATCATTACGTACCATGACTCGTTGTTGCCTCCCTGTCAGTATTCTCTGATCCATTGCAGTGCTCTTCCTGTTATGTGTGTGTGTGTGTGTGTGTGTGTGTGTGTGTGTGTGTGTGTGTGTGTTGTGTGTGTGTGTGTGTGGTGTGTGTGTGTGTATGTGTGTATGTGTATGTGTGTATGTGGTGGTGTGTGTGTGGTGTGTGTGTGTGTGTGGTGTGTGTGTGTGTGTGTGTGTGTGTGTGTGTGTGTGTGTGTGTTTTAGACAGACCTCTAATATGGGTGTAGACTTTTTTCTAGAGGCTAAGCAGTAGCGAGGTGTATGGGAACTAGTAGTGGCTGAGTTGTTACCACAGCGGCCATCACCATCGACCCTACCACACCAACACCTACTCCAACGCCCACACCCACTCCCACACCCACTCCACCGCCCATACTCACACCCACTCACGAACAGAGATTGCAAGCACAATCGCTGTACTTGCTTGCTCCCTGCCTGTCTCCCTGCCTGCCTACCTGCCCACCAACCTACCTGCCTGCCTGCTTCCCTGCCTGCCTCCCTGCCTGCCTACCTGCTTCCCTGCCTGCCTGCTTCCCTGCCTGCCTGCCTCCCTGCCAGCCTGCCTCCTTGCCTGCCTTCCTGCCTGCCTCCCTGCCTGCTTCCCTGCTTGCTTCCCTGCCTGCCTGCTTCCATGCCTCCCTGCTTGCATGCCTCCCTGCCTGCATGCCTCCCTGCCTGCATGCCTCCCTGCCTGTCTGCCTGCCTGCCTCCCTGCCTGCCTGCCTGCCTCCCTGCCTGCCTCCCTTCTTACCTGCCTCCCTGCATGCCTCCCTGCTTGCCTCCCTGCCTGCCTGCCTCCCTGCCTGCCTCCCTGCCTGCCTGCCTCCCTGCCTCCCTGCCTTTCTCCCTGCCTGCGTCCCTGCTTACCTGCCTCCCTGCATGCCTCCCTGCTTGCCTCCCTGCCTGCCTGCCTCCCTGCCTGCTTCCCTGCCTGCTTCCCTGCCTGCCTGCTTCCATGCCTCCCTGCCTGCATGCCTCCCTGCCTGCATGCCTCCCTGCCTGTCTCCCTGCCTGCCTGCCTGCCTGCCTGCCTGCCTGCCTGCCTGCCTGCCTGCCTCCCTGCCTGCCTGCCTGCCTCCCTGCCTGCCTCCCTTCTTACCTGCCTCCCTGCATGCCTCCCTGCCTGCATGCCTCCCTGCCTGCCTCTCTGCCTCCCTGCCTGCCTGCCTCCCTGCCTGCCTGCCTGCCTGCATGCATGCCTCCCTGCCTGTCTCCCTGCCTGCCTCCCTGGATGCCTCCCTGCCTGCCTGCCTGCCTGCTTGCCTCCCTGCCTGCCTGCCTCCCTGCCTGCCTCCCTGCCTGCCTGTCTCCCTGCATGCCTCCCTGCATGCCTCCCTGCCTACCTCTCTGCCTCCCTGCCTGCCTCCCTGCCTGCCTGCCTGCCTGCCTGCCCCCCTGCCCCCCTGCCTCCCTGCCTGCCTGCCTGCCTGCCTGCCTGCCTGCCTGCCTGCCTGCCTGCCTCCCTGCCTGCCTCCCTGCCTCCCTGCCTGCCTCCCTCCCTCCCTGCCTGCCTCCCTCCCTGCCTGCCTCCCTCCCTGCCTCCCTCCCTCCCTGCCTGCCTGCCTGCCTGCCTGCCTGCCTGCCTGCCTGCCTGCCTGCCTATCTGCCTCCCTGCCTCCCTCCCTCCCTGCCTGCCTCCCTGCCTGCCTGCCTCCCTCCCTGCCTCCCTCCCCTCCCTGCCTCCCTCCCTCCCTGCCTGCCTGCCTGCCTCCCTGCCTGCCTGCCTGCCTGCCTCCCTGCCTCCCTCCCTCCCTGCCTGCCTCCCTCCCTGCCTGCCTCCCTCCCTGCCTCCCTCTCCTCCCTGCCTGCCTGCCTGCCTGCCTGCCTGCCTGCCTGACTGCCTGCCTGCCTGCCTCCCTCCCTCCCTCCCTGCCTGCCTCCCTGCCTGCCTGCCTGCCTGCCTGCCTGCCTGCCTGCCTGCCTGCCTGCCTGCCTCCCTGCCTGCCTCCCTGCCTGCCTGCCTCCCTCCCTCCCTGCCTGCCTCCCTGCCTGCCTGCCTGCCTGCCTGCCTGCCTGCCTGCCTGCCTGCCTGCCTGCCTCCCTGCCTGCCTGCCTGCCTGCCTGCCTGCCTGCCTGCCTGCCTCCCTGCCTGCCTGCCTGCCTGCCTGCCTGCCTGCCTGCCTGCCTCCCTGCCTGCCTCCCTGCCTGCCTGCCTGCCTCCCTCCCTCCCTGCCTGCCTGCCTGCCTGCCTGCCTGCCTGCCTGCCTGCCTGCCTGCCTGCCTGCCTGCCTCCCTGCCTGCCTGCCTGCCTGCCTGCCTGCCTGCCTGCCTGCCTGCCTGCCTGCCTCCCTGCCTTCCTGCCTGCCTGCCTGCCTTCCTGCCTGCCTGCCTGCCTGCCTGTCTGCCTGTCTGCCTACCTGCCTGCCTGCCTGCCTCCCTGCCTGCCTGCCTGCCTGCCTGCCTGCCTGCCTGCCTGCCTGCCTGCCTGCCTGCCTGCCTCCCTGCCTGCCTGCCTGCCTGCCTGCCTGCCTGCCTGCCTGTCTGCCTACCTGCCTGCCTGCCTGCCTGCCTGCCTGCCTGCCTCCCTGCCTGCCTGCCTGCCTGCCTGCCTGCCTGCCAAAACGTTAACGTGAAGGTCAAGTGGTAAGATAAGGAATGTTATACGTCATTATGCTATCACATGAGCCACTAACGAGTCACAGTAACGTGAGATAACCAGACAATGATCAACAACGAGTCACAGTAACGTGAGATAACCAGACAATGATCAACAACGAGTCACAGTAACGTGAGATAACCAGACAATGATCAACAACGAGTCACAGTAACGTGAGATAACCAGACAATGATCAACAACGAGTCACAGTAACGTGAGATATCCAGACAATGATCAACAACGAAGAAAATAATGGCTAAATAAAAATAAAAAAATAACTGAAGTGTTATTAAGGCAGGATAACCCAAGCCAGGCGATAACCTGGCTTATTTCCCGCCATTGTCCGTAGATCCCCTCTCCCTCCCCCAGGATGCCACCCACAACACTCGCCACCCTAACACCCGGCGCCCACCTGTTTACTGCTATGTGTACAGGGGACAGCAACAGGGGTTACGGAAAGGTGCCCAGTGTTGTTTTCCCTATGCGAGCCCCAAGGCACAGCCCCCTGGCGCAGCCCCCTGGCGCAGCCCCCTGGCGCAGCCCCCTGCCACAGCGCAGCTTCGCAAGATCGCAGTGGTAACGGGAGGACCAAGTCAGGGGAAAAACGGTAACTTACAGTAATGAGAAATTAACCTGAATAGGCAGGGAAAAATCCGGGGGGAAATAGGCAGGGAAAAATCCGGGGGGAAATCGGGAAAAAACAGTAAAACAAAAAATCGAGAAAAAACAGTAAAACATGAAAATTCTGGAAAAACAGGAAAAAACAGTAAAACAGAAAAATCGAGAAAAAAATTGTAAAACATGAAAAAAATCGGAAAACAGGAAAAATCAGGGAAAATCGGGAAAACCAGAAAATAGAAAAAATATAGTAAAACAAGGGAAAAAATGGGGAAAAAATCAGGAAAAACAGGAAAAAACATTAAAAGTCTCTGGAAAATCATGATAAACCAGAAAATAGGAGAAGGGTAAAACAGGAAAATCTAAAGAAACAGGAAAAAATCATGAAAATCAAAACAGATAAAACAGGAAAATGGGATAATCGTGAAAGTAGGAAAAAAAATAAAGAAAATCGAGGAAAAAATGTAAATAAGAAAAGTAAAGAAAACAGGAAAATCAGGTAAACGTAAAACAAGGAAATATTAAACCCAAGAAAAACTAAAATCCAAGTAAAAGGGAAAAAAACCCAAGAAAACAGGAAAAAACCCAAGAAAACAGGAAAAACCCAAGAAAACAGGAAAAAAACCCAAGAAAACAGGAAAAACCCAAGAAAACAGGAAAAAAAACCAAGAAAACAGGAAAAAAAAACAAGAAAACAGGAAAAACCCAAGAAAACAGGAAAACACCAAGAAAACAGGAAAAAACCAAGAAAACAGGAAAAAAACCCAAGAAAACCCAACAAAACAGGAAAAAAAAAACAAGAAAACAGGAAAAACCCAAGAAAACAGGAAAAAACCCCAAGAAAACAGGAAAACCCCAAGAAAACAAGAAAACCCCAAGAAAACAGGAAAAACCCAAGAAAACAAGAAAAACCCAAGAAAACAGGAAAACCCAAGACAACAGGAAAACCCCAAGAAAACAGGAAAACCCCAAGAAAACAGGAAAAACCCAAGAAAACAGGAAAAACCCAAGAAAACAGGAAAAACCCAAGAAAACAGGAAAAACCCAAGAAAACAGGAAAAACCCAAGAAAACAGGAAAAACCCAAGAAAACAGGAAAAACCCAAGAAAACAGGAAAAAACCCCAAGAAAACAGGAAAAAAACCCAAGAAAACAGGAAAAAACCCAAGAAAACAATGTTGAGAAAGGTAGGTGACAATTACAAGAAAACTGACACAAACCAGGGAAGTGGAAAATACTGAGCTGAAGTTAAAGGACTCATACAGGATCCAGTGGAGACAAGAGGAGCTAAAAGCGATTAATAAAATTGAAAGAAATTCGAAATATTTCTTTTCATACGCCAAAAACAAGTCAAAAACCACTTCTAGTATAGGGCCCCTGCTCAGACAAGATGGATCCTACACTGACGACAACAAAGAAATGAGCGAGATACTTAAATTGCAGTATGACTCAGTGTTCAGTGAGCCACTAACCAGTTTAAAGATAGACGATCCAAACAATTTTTTCATGAGCCTCAAAACCCTGCCAATGTAGGCCAGATTTATGACACAACTTTAACTCCACTAGACTCTGAGAAAGCCATCGACGACATGCCCATGCACTCGGCCCCAGGCCCAGACTCGTGGAACTCGGTGTTCATTAAAAACTGCAAGAAACCCCTCTCACGGGCCCTAAGTATGCTATGGAGAAAAAGCTTAGACACAGGCGAGATTCCACAGTCACTAAAAACAACAGATATAGCCCCACTCCATAAAGGTGGCAGCAAAGCAGTAGCTAAGAACTATAGACCAATAGCTTCAACGTCCCACATCATAAAAATCTTTGAAAGAGTTCTAAGAAGCAGGATAGCAAACCACCTGGACTCCCAAAAATTGCACAACCCGGGGCAACATGGTTTCAGAGCAGGTCGCTCC
>NC_069424.1:21424121-21456621 GCF_026875155.1 Cherax quadricarinatus
TATCAGTAAAACAGGTACCTGGGTGTTAGTCGACTGATGTGGGTCGCATCCTGGGGACAAATGTGACCTAATTTGCGGGAAATGCTCAGCATAACAAGGGGCTTTCTATATAGTAGTATGTCACTGACGTCAGCTATGGTCTGTATATCTTATATATGTACTTGTATAAATATTTATTATCAATATTTTGCTTTCGTGACTAATACATCAAGTAACTTCCAGGTGCATATTATATTATTTTTCCCGTCTATGTTTTAAGAAGTGCGCTTCACGGGTCTTCAAAAGTGCTTCCAGTAATCACAATACTTGACTGAGATTGTATAAGCTGTGAAGGTTGTGTTTAGGTTGTGCACACTCACCTGCCTTGAGCGAGGCCGCTAGTATACACTAATAATTATTATGTTATGTAAAGATCGCGAACAAGCGGTACAAGATACAAAACAACCACGGGGGGGGGGGGGGAGTGATGGTTCTAGGTTTGACGAGCTGCAGTCAACACGTCAGGAACTTTCAATGTGCGGACAAGAGGAGGAGGTCCCAGCAAATACCATCAGAGGAAGTGGGTTTGCTGGAGCGAGGCAGAAAGTGCCCCCGGGTACACCAATACCCACACTCAGAAAGACTGAGTATTATGGTATTAGAAGACAGCCAGCCCTTCTAATACTATAATATTATCAGTATTTCTCGTTATGGGTACTGGTGTGCCTGGGGCACTTCCTGCCGCCTACCTCTCTACGTGATAGGCCTAGAGCTATCATTCAACTTCTCCCGTAGTTGTTTTTCATCCTGTATTGCTTGTTCGCGATTGATAATATATATATATATATATATATATATATATATATATTATATATATATATATATAATATATATATATATAAATATATATATATATATATGTCGTGCCGAATATGTAAAACTGGTCAATTAGCAAGAACTCATTTAAAAATAAGTCTTTTCTAAAATTTTCTCTTATATGTTCAAAGATATATATTTTTCATTAATACTCATGTAAAAATTTATAATTTTGCACCAAAAGAATCTTAAAAAACTTACCTAACCTTATTATAACAAGAACAATTTATTTTAGCCTAACCCAACTAAATATATTCTATATAAGTTTACAATAATTTAATAATAAAGAAACACAAGAACAGGCGAAATATACACAAACACTTATGTCTGGCTGAAGGAGACTCGAACCTACGAACCTCGGAACAAGGTACGCAGTGCCTTACCATTCTCACCACATATGCTGCTATGTATGATAATTCTATGTAACTGTATTTGTGTATACCTGAATAAACTTACTTACTTACTTACTTACTCACCACACTGGACCAATACCTTGGCGTCCAGCTTGTGCTAGACGTTGATCCAAGGCAGCCAGCTTTCAGAGAGAAGGCTTACAGCTTTTCATCTCATCCCCTGCATGCATCAGCCTTACTAGAGATTTTAACAATGCAAGGAATTCGCAAGAGCAGGCGAAATATACACAAACACTGATCTCTGGTTCGTAGGTTCGAGTCTCTTTCGGCCAGAGATCAGTGTTTGTGTATATTTCGCCTGCTCTTGCGAATTCCTTGCATTGTTAAACTCTCTAGTTGGTCGATGCATGCAGGGGATGAGATGAAAAGCTGTAAGCCTTCTCTCTGGAAGCTGGCTGCCTTGGATCAACGTCTAGCGCAAACTGGACGCCAAGGTATTGGTCCAGTGTGGTGAGAATGGTATAGCACTGCGTACCTTGTTCCAAGGTTCGAGTCTCCTTCGGCCAGAGATCAGTGTTATATATATTATATATATATATACATATTTCTTTTTTTCAACAAGTTGGCCGTCTCCCACCGAGGCAGGGTGACCCAAAAACGAAAGAAAATCCCCAAAAAGAAAATGCTTTCATCATCATTCAACACTTTCACCACACTCACACATTATCACTGTTTTTGCAGAGGTGCTCAGAATACAACAGTTTAGAAGCACATACGTATAAAGATACACAATATATCCCTCCAAACTGCCAATATCCCAAACCCCTCCTTTAAAGTGCAGGCATTGTACTTCCCATTTCAGGATCAAGTCCAACTATATGAAAACCGATTTCCCTGAATCCCTTCACTAAATATTACCCTGCTCACACTCCAACAGATCGTCAGGTCCCAAGTACCATTCGTCTCCATTCACTCCTATCTAACACGCTCACGCACGCTTGCTGGAAGTCCAAGCCCCTTGCCCACAAAACCTCCTTTACCCCCTCTCTCCAACCCTTTCGAGGACGACCTCTACCTCGCCCTTCTTCCCCTATAGATTTATATGCTTTCCATGTCATTCTACTTTGATCCATTCTCTCTAAATGACCAAACCACCTCAACAACCCCTTCTCGCCCTCTGACTAATACATTTATTAACTCCACACCTTTCCAATTTCCACACTCCGAATTTTCTGCATTAATATTTACACCACACATTGCCCTTAGACGGACATCTCCACTGCCTTCAACCGTCTCCTCGCTGCTGCATTTACCACCCAACCTTCACACCCATAAAAGAGTTTGGTACTACTATACTTTCATACTTCCTTTTTTCCCCATAGATACGTTTTTTGACTCCAATATACTCATGCCCCCTTTCCCTTTTTTCCCCTCTAAATTTCTATATTACCTCATCCTTCTTAAATCCATCCCGCCACACGTCAATCCCAAGTATCTGAAAACATTCACTTCTTCCTTTACCCCTCCCCCCAATTTGATACCCAAATTTTTCTTTTATCTTAAATCATTTGATACCCTCATCCCCTTACTCTTTTTGTTCACTTTCAACTTTCTCCTTTTACAAAACATTCCCAAACTCATCAAAACCCTTTGCAATTTTTTTTTTAGAATCTCCATAAGCACAGTATATCAGCAAAAGTAACTGTGTTATTCCCATTTTGAATTTGATTCCCATAATTTAATCCCCCCCCTCTCCCGAACACCCTAGCATTACTTCTTTTACAACCCCATCTTAATTATTAAACAACCATGGTGACATTAACATCCCGTCTAGACTATTTTTACGGGAGTAGCTCCCTCTCTTGTCCCACCAAACTAAACCTCACTATCCTCATAAAAACTCTTTACAGATTTAGTAACTACAACCTATTCCTTTATATAACATCTGCCACATGCCCCTATCCACTCTACAACCCTTTTTAATTCCTAAATGCAATAAAAATTCCTATTTTATCTAAATCTGTTTCACATATATGTTAATGTAAACATTGATCTCCCACATCCCTACCCACTCTGAACTCCTTGCTCATCGCAATCCTACATTCTGTCTTACCTTATTTTTAAAATAATAACCCTACCGTTATTTTTCCTGGTATACTCAATAAACTTATCCTCTTTAATTTTACAATTCTTTTGTCCCTTTTCCCTTTTATAAAGGGACTATACATGCTCTCGCCAATCCTTAGGTACCTTCCCCTCTTTCATACATTTATTAAAAAAAGTACCAACCACTCCAACACTTATCCCCCCCTTTTTTAACATTTCTGTCATGATCCCATCAGTTCCAGCTGCTTTACCCCCCCTTTTATTTACGTAAAAGCCTCACGTACCTCCCCCACACTTAATTCTGCTCTTCCGTCACTCCTAAAAGATGTATACCTCCCTGACCAGTGCATGGGAAAATTTCCGCCTCCCTTTCTTCCTCAACATTTAAAAGTTCCTCAAAATTTTTCGCCTTCTACCTAATACCTCCATCTCCCCATCTACTAACTCCCTACTTGTTTTTAACTGACAAATCCATACTTTCCCTAGGCTTTCTTAACTTGTTTAAACTCACTCCAAAATTTTTTTCTTATTTTCATTAAAATTTCTTGACCCGTGCCTCTCCCACTCTTTTCATCTGCTCTCCTTTTGCACTCTCTCACCACTCTCTTCACCTTTCTTTTTTCTTCCATATACTCTGCTCTTTTATAACACTTCTTTCTTTTTAAAAACCTCTCGTAAGCTACCTTTTTCTCTTTTATCACACCCTTACTTCATCATTCCACCCAAACACTCCTCTTTCCTCTGCCCCCCCCCTCCTATAACCACAAAACTTCTGCCCCACATTCTAAATACTGCATTTTAAAACTATTCCAACCCTCTTCAACCCCCCCACTACTCATCTTTGCACTAGCTCACCTTTCTGCCCAAAAGTCGCTTATATCTCCCCCAACTTCCTCCTGCCTTAGTTTATACTCTTTCACCTCCCTCTTACTTGTTGTTGCCACCTTCCTTTTCCCCTCTACCTCTTACCTAACTGTAGCTACAACTAATAATGATCTGATATATCGTTGCCCCCTATAAACATGTACATCCCGGAGCCTACCCATCAACCTTTTATCCACCCCAATACATAATCTAACAAACTTTTCATTACGTGCTCATCATACCTTGTATATTTATTTATCCTCTTTTTCATAAAATATGTATTACTTATTACCAAATCTCTTTCTACACATAGCTCAATTAAAGGCTCCCATTTACATTTACCCCTGGCACCCCAAATTTACCTACTACTCCCTCCATAAAATTTTTACCCACTTTAGCATTTAAATCCCCCAAACCCCCATTACTCTCACACTTGATTCAAAACCCCCACGCATTCACTAACATTTCCCCGAATCTCTCTCTCTCCTCTACACTTCTCTCTTCTCCAGGGCATACACGCTTACTATAACCCACTTTTCACATCCCAAACTTTATTTTACTCCACATAATCCACACACACACACACACACAATTATATATATATATATATATATATATATATATATATTAAAATTATATTATATATATTTAATAATTATATATTATATGCAATAAGATCACAGTTTAAAAAGGTGATTTCAGAATATGCAAAACAACCAACCACTCTGAAGGAATAGAGAAATTCCAAGCGCTTTCGTGACTACTCACATTATCAAGGAACTATGAAAGTAAAGCATCCAAGGAAGCTATAATAAGGGGTCTGGCCAGCACCTCACTATCAGATCCCACAACGGTTAAACACCTGACGCGCGCCGACCCAACTTGGATAGGTCCTATGCACAACTCACCCCACAAACTATTCTACCCAAGAAAATTTAAAAATTATTATTTGTCCAGTGTATTATTAAATTCTTCCCAAATTTCTATTAATTATAAATGGATCTAATTTATATAAACCAAAGGAAATATTCATATTATTGTCAAAACTGCTTTTTATGAAACAAGATTCAATTATATTCCTGTCGACCATGGACTTGCTTGATACTACTTTCTCAACTTTTTGAAAATCAATTTGATGGTTAAAATCTCTTACATGAATAAATAGAGCATTGGAATCTTGTCCAGTTCTAATGCTATATTTATGTTGTTTTAATCTTAGTTCGAGATTTTTACCAGTTTGACCGTAATAAACTTTATCGCAAATTTTACAAGGAATCTTATAGACACATCCATCAGCATTTTGGGGGGAATTCTTTATCAAAAGTTTTTTACTGTATCAAGATTTTTGAATACAACTTTAATATTAAAAGTCTTAAGAAGAGAAGGCAATATCAACCAAGTTTTCATGGTAAGGGAGAACCAACATATTTTTTAGTTGAATAAGGCTGGTTGTCCCTTTTTGGATTGTAAAAAGTATTTCTAGCAACTTTAAAAGATTTATCAATTACATTTCTTGGTATTTTAAATCATTACCTTTTTCATAAATTTTGGATATTTCCTCATCTATGAACTCAGGACTACAAATTCGTAAAGCTCTCAAAAACATTGATGAGAAAACAGACAGTTTGACTCTATCTTGATGCGAGGAATAATAGTGGACATAGGAACAGTTATTTGTAGGTTTTCTGTAAATTTTAAATTTGAATTCATTATTACCCTTAATAATTAAAACATCTAGAAAAGGCAATGAGTTATTTTCTTCAAACTCAACAGTAAAGTTTATAGAATGGGCTAAGCTATTTAATTTGCCAAGGAAATGGTGTATATCTACATTTTTGGGCATAAGACACAAAATATCATCAACATATCTGAACCATTTAGCTCTATTAGGGAGGATTGTGTTAAGCAATCTTGCTTCAAAAAATTCCATGTATAGGTTACTAAGAACAGGTGAAAGAGAATTTCCCATTGCCATACCAAACTTCTGAGTGTAAAACTTATCATTAAATACAAATTTTGCATCAACAATGCAAAGTTTAATAAGTTTAATGATAGTAGGAACTGGCAATGGTAAATCATAGTTAACGAGTTCTTCAGATAAGAAACTTAATAAATCATCAACAGGAACTTTCGTAAACAAAGAAGTAACATCAAAACTAACCATGTTAAAATCATTTAAGTCTGTCAAGGAGCTTAATTTATCAACCAAGTCTATGTTGTTTTTAACATTAAAGTTAGAAATTTTGCCAACAATAGGGCTCAAAATATCAACAAGCCACTTGGATAATTTTATATGAAACTGACCCTAATGGAGCTAATAATTGGTCTGACTGGATTCCCTGGTTTGTGTGTTTTTATTAGTCCATACATGTAAGGTAAAGATGGATTAGTGGAAGTAAATTGTTTGACTAATTCATCTTTGCCTTTCAGTAGAAGTTTTATTGTTTTATTGAAATTGCTGTTAACGGTTTCTAGGGGATTTTTCCTAAGTTTAGAATAGGTTTCAGTATCATCTAAGAGATTATTCATTTTTTCTTGGTAATCATTTTCTTTCATAATTACTATTGCATTTATTTTGTCTGCTTTAGTAAGGCCAAATTTTATTGTTATTAAGTGTATCATAAGACTTAAAGAATCTTTGAGGGCAAATTGGAATGTTTGGTTTTTAACATAGAGCTATATACCATTCCTTTACTAATATTAATTTCATCAGAGGATAAATCAGAAAATTTTTCAAAGTTACAAAAGGCTTTTGCAATTTCAACATTATTAATTTTTTTGAAGTTGCAAAACTTAGGCCAAAACCTAGAGCAGCAGTTGTATGTTTGTCTAAAATTTCATCTGATAAGTTAATTACAAAATTGTTATTAGCATGCTTTGTCCAATCACTATTTTCAATTAAAATGTCTAATTTTCTTTGTAGTTTGCTCTTGAGTTCATTACAAATTCTTCTGAGTTTATTATAGCAATGATCCAACATACTGTGTTTCCATTCTGATGGAATGGCCTGATTAAAAGAGTATTTTTTGTTTCTCAATATTTTGAATGCTTCCTTCTCCTGTATTTTAGTTATTTCAATATGTTTCTGAAGAATAATACTCATAAAATCATCAAAAGGACGGTCTCTCATGTCAAGGATGATATTGGCTAAAAGAGACTTGGGTAGAACTTGTTCATTTAAACAATTTTTTAAAAAAATTAAGTCGAATTTTTAACTTGTGGGACTTGATCAGTGCAGAAGAAAACTGAGAAACAAAAGATATATGATTAGGAAAGCTTATGGAGAACATTCTGAAGAGTCGTTTTGCATATTCTGAAATCACCTGTTTACTGTGATCTTATTGCATTAATGGATACCACACGACTCTTCAGAATGTTCTCGATAAGCTTTCCTAATCATATATCTTTTGTTTCTCAGTTTTCTTCTGCACTGATCAAGTCCCACAAGTTAGGTTGATTAATGGTTCACTGGGAAGTCAGTAGTGACGTGACAAGCATTCCACTCATTAACACCTCAACCTAACTCACTCATATTTTCTTATGAGACTTTTATGTGTTAATTATCGTTTCTTGTGTCCCCCTTGTGTCCCTCTTGTGTCTCTCTTGTGTCCATCTTGTGTCCATCTTGTGTCCATCTTGTGTCTCTCTTGTGTCCATCATGTGTTCCTCTTGTGTCTCTTGTGTCCATCTTGTGTCCATCTTGTGTCCATCTTGTGTCCATCTTGTGTCTCTCTTGTGTCCATCATGTGTCCCTCTTGTGTCTCTTGTGTCCATCTTGTGTCCATCTTGTGTTCCTCTTGTGTCTCTTGTGTCCATCTTGTGTCCATCTTGTGTCCATCTTGTGTCCATCTTGTGTCCATCTTGTGTCCATCTTGTGTCCATCATGTGTCCCTCTTGTGTCTCTTGTGTCCATCTTGTGTCCATCATGTGTTCCTCTTGTGTCTCTTGTGTCCATCTTGTGTCCATCTTGTGTCCATCTTGTGTCCATCTTGTGTCCATCTTGTGTCCATCATGTGTCCCTCTTGTGTCCATCATGTGTTCCTCTTGTGTCTCTTGTGTCCATCATGTGTCCCTCTTGTGTCTCTCTTGTGTCCATCACGTGTCCCTCTTGTGTCTCTCTTGTGTCCATCATGTGTCCCTCTTGTGTCTCTCTTGTGTCCATCACGTGTCCCTCTTGTGTCTCTCTTGTGTCCATCATGTGTCCCTCTTGTGTCTCTCTTGTGTCCATCATGTGTCCCTCTTGTGTCTCTCTTGTGTCCATCATGTGTCCCTCTTGTGTCTCTCTTGTGTCCATCATGTGTCCCTCTTGTGTCTCTCTTGTGTCCATCATGTGTCCCTCTTGTGTCTCTCTTGTGTCCATCATGTGTCCCTCTTGTGTCTCTCTTGTGTCCATCACGTGTCCCTCTTGTGTCTCTCTTGTGTCCATCATGTGTCCCTCTTGTGTCTCTCTTGTGTCCATCATGTGTCCCTCTTGTGTCTCTCTTGTGTCCATCAGTGTCCCTCTTGTGTCTCTCTTGTGTCCATCATGTGTCCCTCTTGTGTCTCTCTTGTGTCCATTTGTCTTCTCTTGTGTCTCCGTGCCCATATGTGTCCCCTTGTGTCTCGTGTCCATCATTTTCCCTCTTTTTCTCTCTTTGGTCCATCATTTTCCCTTTTTGGTCTCTCTTGTGTCCCTTTTGGTGTCTTCTTGTGTCCATTTGGTCCATCTTGTGCCCATCTTGGTCCCTTTTGTGTCTCTTTGGTCCGTTTGTGTCCATCTTGTGTCCTCATGTGTCCATTTTGCGTCCCTCTTGTGCCCTTTTTGGTCCCTCTTGTGTCCTTTTGTGCCATTTGTGTCCATCTTGCGCCCCTCTTGTGTCTCTTGTGTCCATCTTGTGTCCCATGTGTCCCTCGTTCATTAGACACAAAAAAATGCTTTCCTTTGGGGCTTAGGGGGCAGAAAATTTAAGACTAAGGAACTAAAAAAAAAATTGGGGAAACATTTCGATGAAGCAAATAATATAAATTGTTTTGGTATTTGATTATTGTGAGTTCCCCTTTCAGTTTTTCCCTATATTGTACAAATTATAATGCGGACACAGGAAAGTAAATAATTTTTGGATTTTCCGTTGTATCCACTTTTTTATCTGCCCTTTTCACCTGGCAGAGTGCCAAACCCGGCAGAGTACCAAACCCGGCAAGTGCCAGCTGGGAGAAAGCCAAACCCCGGACAAAAAAAGCCTGGGCCCAAAACCCAAGCTGGACAATGCCAAGCCTGGACAATGCTAAGTTTTTTTTCAAAGAAAAGTTCACTGTCCCCGACCTTCCTCAAGGTGTGAACAAGACGTTTGCGGTTTTTTTTATGTATCGAGATGATGTTTCGCCCCCAGGGGTTTTTTTTGAAAATCAACCGATGAAAAAACATAAACCATCTTTTCTCAACAAAGCTGATTTGAATTATTTTTAAGGTCAAAGTGATATTATAAAAGTGCCTCTTTCGAACCCAAACAAAATACAAAAATTTCCCCCCCCCCCCCACGGAACGGTAAGCAACAGGAAGCAAAAGTGCCAGTTTAGATAAGGAACAGGCGGGGAAAAAGGCAGGTGCTCTAGTGAGTGAAGGGAAATTTCCTGATGAGAGAGGGAAAGGATAACAGAATGGGGGAAATCCGAGTGGGGTACCCAAGGAACACTGTAGGACCGCTACTCTTCCCGATTAGTAAACTACCCAAAGGAAAAAAGTCCTGTGTGTCTGTTTAGCATGATGTAAAATGAGGGCAAAAAGGAAAAGGAGAAACAACGAAAACTTCAGGAAGACCAAAGAGATTATAGATGAGGTCCAACAATTGACTTCTCAAGATCTATACAAACAAATGCAAAGCCAGAAGTGTAGAAGCTGAGGTCAGAGATATCGCACAGTAACTGCAACTGCCAAAGGGTACATGACCTGAGGTTAAATACAGATACGAAACATATCTTAAGTTAAAGGACACAAATGCAACTAATTTGACATTTTATTGTGGCAACGTTTCGCTCTCCAGGAGCTTCATCAAGCCGTTACTAACAATACATGGACATAGAGTGAGGTGTAATACTAGTGGTAGTAGTAGTAGTAGTAATATTAGTTGTAGTAGTAGTAATGCAATATGGTAGAACGATCAACTTGCACATAAGTAAAACGTAGTACTTTGTTTCAGCA
This sequence comes from Cherax quadricarinatus, assembly GCF_026875155.1. Lineage (NCBI taxonomy): Eukaryota > Metazoa > Arthropoda > Malacostraca > Decapoda > Parastacidae > Cherax > Cherax quadricarinatus. The sequence goes on from NC_069424.1 coordinate 21,434,478, forward strand.
TGATACAATGCTTGTACAAAGGTGAATAACATACACCATACCACGGGTGGGGTTTGAACCCGCGGTCAGAGAGTCTCAAAACTCCAGACCGTCGCGTTAGCCACTGGACCAGTTAGTCACAATAAGATTCATCCAACTAGTAATGTTTGCAATCGTGTCATTACGATTTCGTGAGTCAAGTAGTGAGTGACATTTGGATGTACAAGCAGAAAGCCTAATATATATATATATATATATAATATATATATATATAATATAAAAATATATATATATATATATATAAAATATATATATGTAGAGTAATTCAGTGTTAACTGTTGCGGCTACACAAATTAATATTTACAATATTCACAATATAAGCAACAATCATACTGGAGGAATCTTACCCAGAGATATTTCAGCCACCTTTACCATCATCAAGAAACAAGGAAAATACTTAGAAAAACAAGAGTAATTAGTATTTTTAACTATTATCGTCACGGGAAGCGCTAAACCCATAGGGATTATACATCACCTGTGGTAGGCATTAAAGACTTTCAGGGAATAGGAACACAGTTCTAATTCCCTAGATCAAGAGCCTCTCACCATCGGGGTTAGCATTTCCAAGAGAGAGATTATTATTATTGTAATCAAGGGGGAGCGCTAAACCCGTAGGATTATGCAGCGCCTGTGGGGAAGGGATGTGGAAAGTATTCAGGTTTAATTCAGGGAATTGGAGCACAGATCCAATTCCCTAGATCAAGAACTCCTCACCAACGTCAAGGAACCTCCCTTGAGGGGTCAGAGAGAGAGATCAGTGTTTACCTGGACTTGTGATGGAGGCAGCTGCTGGTGAAGTTCCTCATCACTACCACCAACACACAGTCAAAATAGAAGAAAATAACTGAAACCTTAACGAGTAGAGAAGTAGACGTCAGGCGTGAGTACAGACGCACCTCAACAGATGGCGTTCCATCACGGGTAGAGTACAATCACTCGCAAGATTCATCAGTCTCACAAGACTTATGATATGTGGTGTTAGTGCTCACAGGAGAGTTCTTCCTGTCTTGCCCTTCCCGTGAACGATACGGGAAACGCACTCCAAACCGGCCACGAAATGTTTCCACGTTCCAACACAAGATGGCGCGGGTGTCATTCTGGACACCACCACACATTACCCTGATCAACGACACACTTGTACAACATATATAAACACCACACAAGTGCATCATTTATCAAGTTGTCGCATTTCTAAACCAGTTATTTATAATATAACATTAATATATAATGAAGATCTTTTTCTTTATTACTTACATTAACTACTTCTGGGGCCTCGATCCTTGGTCTTTTGTGTATCCATAGACGAAACAATCTCCAGTACAGGTATGTAACTTGTATATTCCTCCTGCCGTCACTGTGACGCACTTCTCTGCGTCAAGTTTGTGGTGACTTCAGAATTCTGAAGCGAAAATTTGTGTGTGTAATAATTTCTCAAAAATCATTCTGAACGTAACGAAAGAAATATATTTCATTCTGTTTGTTTATTATTAAATTATTGTAAACTTATCTAAAATATATTTAGTAGGATTAGGCTAAATTAAATTGCGTTTGTTATATTAATGTTAGGTAAGTTTTCTAAGGTTCTTCTGGTACGAAATCATTAATTTTTATATTAACATAAATGAATAAATGTATCTTTAAATGTATAAGAGAGAGTTCTAGAAAGGACTTAATTTTAAATGAGTTTGTGGAAATTTATTTGGTCCCTAAAGTTCCACAGCAGATCCAGCATGGCCGTATGGAACGGCTGAGCCGGGCGGCCCTTAAAGCCTCCCAAACAAACAAAGCATTCTCTGGTTGGCAGTTGTTGGTAAGCTTATTTAATTTATAGATTTACTCTTCAGGGAAGGAGTAGGTAGCTCTACTGATAGTATATTAATATTAGGTTTACTAAGGCAAATGTAGATAATAATAATGTAGACTTAAGACCTTAACATAGGTAGTAATAGGCCGTTAATGTAGGCAAACACTAGGATAAGTTAGCTAGGGAGAACTGGCAGCCCCAGCTTGAATGATGAGGCGCGGGTCTCCAGAACACAATAGCGTTCTTCTTAAGACAGACACCATCAAGACAAGACGTGCCATGATCAGCAGACGGCGCCCCACGTGTCTTCACATCTGAGACCTGGGGAAATCGGGTAAAGGCACCTCGATGTACCGTAGATGACCTCCTCCGGCAGGCCCATTCAGTAAGATAAAACCTCCACCTTTTTCCTCGTAGATTCTGGCCAGTGTCTTGGGAGATCGTGGGTGGGTTTTAACTGTGGTCCCGGTGTGCAACAGAGAGAGCATGCTCAGTAAGTACCAGTGTCTCAGAGCCATCTGAAGCTAGGATCTGAGTCTGCATAGTTATACTAGGGGATACATACCCTCTTGGATATAGGAATTTCTGAGGTGCAGGCAGGACACTAATTACGATTGAATATTGCAGGAATTAATGCTCCCGGTTGCACGTGGTTTCTGAGGGGGAGTCCAAAGGGGCTAAGGCTAGCTTAGGGAAGTGAAGATCAGGATATACTGCAACACCAAGTAAGTTAGTCCTTTATACGTGCATGCAGGCGAGGTTTCTTGCAATACCAATCATTTGTGAAAATCTGTCCTATAAGCCACTTGTGAGGCTGAGGTACCCACCTCAGAGCTCGGTGTCAACAGAGTTTGCCAGGGTAGGCGACTCACTTGGAGGCAGTCCACACAAATTTTCACAAAAGTGGTCCTTCGAGAACCGTGATGTGGAATAGCTAGGTTAAGCTATCATAGCTAGGCCACAGTTAGGAACCAGTTTTACAGAGTTAGGTTAAGCTATCATAGCTAGGCCACAGTTAGGAACCAGTTTAACAGAGTTAGGTTAAGCTATCATACCTAGGCCACAGTTAGGAACCAGTTTAAAAAAGTTAGGTTAAGTTAGCACACCTAGGTCAAAGTTACACAGAGGCTAGGCCAAGCTGACTATACACAGAAGTTGTTATTTGCAGTAATTTACAGGCAGGCCAGGTAGGCTAGAGAAGCTTGTGAATTTAATTATTTACAGTGATTACAAGTAATCCAGAGTAGGAGACTTGTGTGTTGATTACTTACACTGGATTTGCAAGGTAGCCACAGTTAGGCTAGGCTTGTGCAAATTTTTACAAAAGTTATAATAGCTAGGACAGATTTAACCTAGTTATTATTTACAGGGAGTTATAAAGCCAGGTTTAAGTTATAGCACACTAGTTAGGTTAGGATTCACCTTATCCAACCATCCACGCTAGACAGAGTAAGCTGGGCACAGGCCAAGCTGTTTACATACATTATTTATTTATTGTTTCACAAGTTGAATTGTTGAATTTACTTGTGTTAACCAAGCGATTTAATTTGTATACTGCACCCTTTTATTGTGTGATTTTCATTGTCTTTGATTCATGTTAATGTGGGATTTGTGAATTGTACCTGAGACTAGGTTAAGTCCTGTAATTATTTGCTGGCATTGTACAGTTAAGTGCTAGATTAAGCTTTCACATCGATACACATTTTTGATTGGGATTTGAGAGCTAACAGTGTACATTTTTGATTCATAGTAGAGTCAGTATAACAAAGGGAATTGTTAAGCTTGTTGAGAAGCCTTAAGACTCGTTCATTCTTACCTAACACCGTGACGTGCTGTGGGGTGGACTGGGTAAAGTACAATTAGTGTCACACTCCTCATTAAACTTCGACATTGGCAGATGGGGGTTCAGGAGAGTCTGGTTCAGTGTTAACAAAATTAAGACGATCAGTAGCAGCATACAAAGGGCATCTGAACAGAATGCGTAACAGGTGCAAGGCTACTTGCCAACGCAGTAATGTAGACTGCGATGATTTGCAAGACTGCTTGAAGAGTTTGGGGGAAAAATGGGAAGCCTATGAATAAGCATTCTCAGCATATGAGCTACGGGCTATTGAGGATGATGAATCCCAGGGAAGTCTTCAGCAGGCTATTGACGAATTCAATAAGGATGATGTAGATTGTCATCAGGAGATGAATATGTACAAAGATAAGTTAAGTACATTAAAGGCTAGTATTCCAAGGGTTGGGTTGAACACCGCAGGTACCCCAAACAACCACACACCTGTCAATATGTTGCCCAAGTTGCCCCAGTTGAATTTACCAACGTTCGACGGAACCTTAACAGAGTACATTGCTTTCTGGGATCAGTTTAGAGCCCAGATAGATGACAGGAACGATTTGTCAGATGCTGTCAAGTTGCAGTATTTGCGGTCGCAGCTCAAGGGTAAAGCCTTAGACCTGGTCCGGCACTACCAGATTACTGACACTAATTACCAACATGCCAAAGACCAATTAGAAGACATGTTTGGCAACACTGAGGAGATAAAGGTAGCTATACTTTATCGGTTATTGGATCTAGAGGCTTGCCGACATGACCGTCAAAGCCTAGAGAAGTTCCGTATTGAAATTATGAGCTTGACAAATAGTTTCAGAGATTTGCATGATGAGGATGATTCAGAATGGGTCCTTAGCCAGGTGATTCAGAGGAAACTGACTAGCACGACAGTGCATGAGTTACACTTAAAATATCGGACGAATAGGTTCACGATAAAACAAATTGTTGAGGGGTTGGGAGATCTCGTTTCTCATTTGAGTATAGGTGTGAGAGAAGAGTCACCACCATCGCCACATAAAAACCCAGAAAGTTGCTCAAAGATCTCGAGACATCAGTCTAAAGCTCGTACGACTAACGTTGGAGTGTACTATGGTAAAGAGGTGTCTAAGGTAAGAACCTCTAAGCAGAACCTCAGAGGCACTCATGCCAGAATATGTGTGTTCTGCGAAGGCGAACACGCTAGCACGAGTTGCCCGGAGTATATAACACTGAGCAGTAGGCAACAGAGACTAAGGGAGTTGAGACTCTGCTTCAAGTGTTGTGGGGAACACTTTGTGAGAGACTGTGGCACCCAGCTCAGTGAGTGTCGAGTCTGTTGCAAAGGTAAGCATCATACTGCACTATGTCCCAATAATTTAAGGGAACCCCAAGCTAGTAGGGATATCAGGTAGAGATAGAAAGTGAGTCTGAGCCTGAAATGGTAGCCAGCATGATTAGTGGGAGGTGCTGCCCTACCTACAGTCATGGCAAAGGTTGTGAATGGGCACAGGTCCGAAACAACCCGATTATTCTTTGACCTAGGAGCACAAGTATCCTTGATAACAAAGAAGTTGGTGGCTAAATTAAATTTGAAGGCCACGAAGAAAGTGAGTATGATGTTGGGAGGGGCTATAAGTCAGGTCCCACCCAAATCTTATGATGTGGTGGATGCCACAGTCAAATTAGGTGGACATTGCAGAGACATTACAGCCTTGGTGGTAGAGACATTACCCAGGGCAATTACAGCGAGAGGTCTTGCTGCAGCAGCTAAGTGATTGAAAGACCTTGACGTGAAACTGGCAGACCAGGGAATTACCACTGACACGGTCAGAAATGTAGGTATCCTGGTGGGAGCCAATCATATGGATGACTTCCTGTCTACACGACGGACGTTTAAGGAAGGAATTGGTTTACACAGATCCCCAGTAGGATACATCATAGGCAGCAGGATTCCACCTGAATTCCCTGCCACGCCAGATAGAGGAGAAGCTGTCCCCATGATAGCTGGGGGAGTAGTGATAATGAGTACCAGTATACATGATGAACCGCCAGGGAAGCTGAACCAGGTAGGTAGTGACGAACACTCGGCCACCTTGGGAAAACACTTTTACAGGGTATGTAAAGAGGGAGATAGATTGCCTTTAAATCCAGGGAACCTCGTAACAGTGGGAGGAAAGGCTACCAGGGCATGTGGGCCACTGGGTGGGAAAGTACGGAGCCGCTCAGTCAAGGCTAGACATGCGAAAGATGTTAAAGTTAAGGGAAAGGGTGCTAAGACCACCGGAACCAATAAGTTTACACCCCCAGAGGTCCACACAGGGGAAACTGGACGGTTGAAGTTAGACCGGAGTCTGCTCGACGAGAGTGGCCGGACGGCACTCGTGTCCAGGGTCCGCCGTGGGGGCTTGCGGAAGGTGAACTTGGTTTAGACTTAGCGCCTACCTTTGCCGGCGAGAGGATGTGGAAATTTATTTGGTGGCCCGGTGGCCTGGTGGCTAAAGCTCCCGCTTCACACACGGAGGGCCCGGGTTCGATTCCCGGCGGGTGGAAACATTTGACACGTTTCCTTACACCTGTTGTCCTGTTCACCTAGCAGCAAATAGGTACCTGGGTGTTAGTCGACTGGTGTGGGTCGCATCCTGCAGGACAAGATTAAGGACCCCAATGGAAATAAGTTAGACAGTCCTCGATGACGCACTGACTTTCTTGGGTTATCCTGGGTGGCTAACCCTCCGGGGTTAAAAATCCGAACAAAATCTTATCTTATCTTATCTTATCCCTAAAGTTCCACAGCAGATCCAGCATGGCCGTATGGGACGGCTGAGCCGGGCGGCCCTTAAAGCCTCCCAAACAAACAAAGCATTCTCTGGTTGGCGGTTGTTGGTAAGCTTATTTAATTTATAGATTTACTCTTCAGGGAAGGAGTAGGTAGTTCTACTGATAGTATATTAATATTAGGTTTACTAAGGCAAATGTAGATAATAATAATGTAGACCTAAGACCTTAACATAGGTAGTAATAGGCCGTTAATGTAGGCAAACACTAGGATAAGTTAGCTAGGGAGAACTGGCAGCCCTAGCTTGAATGATGAGGCGCGGGTCTCAAGAACACAATAGCGTTCTTCTTAAGACGGACACCATCAAGACAAGACGTGCCGTGATCAGCAGACGGCGCCCCACATGTCTTCACATCTGAGACTTGGGGAAATCTGGTAGAGGCACCTCGATGTACCGTAGATGACCTCCTCCGGCAGGCCCATTCAGTAAGATAAAACCTCCACCTTTCTCCTCATAGATTCTGGCCAGTGTCTTGGGAGATCGTGGGTGGGTTTTAACTGTGGTCCCGGTGTGCAACAGAGAGAGCATGCCCAGTAAGTACCAGTGTCTCAGAGCCGTGTGAAGCTAGGGTCTGAGTCTGCATAGTTATACTAGGGGATACATACCTTCTTGGATATAGGAATTTCTGAGGTGCAGGCAGGACACTAATTACGATTGAATATTGCAGAAATTAATGCTCCCGGTTGCACGTGGTTTCTGAGGGGGAGTCCAAAGGGGCTAAGGCTAGCTTAGGGAAGCGAAGATCAGGATATACTGCAACACCAAGTAAGTTAGTCCTTTATACGTGCATGCAGGCGAGGTTTCTTGCAATACCAATCATTTGTGAAAATCTGTCCTATAAGCCACTTGTGAGGCTGAGGTACCCACCTCAGAGCTCGGTGTCAACAGAGTTTGCCAGGGTAGGCGACTCACTTGGAGGCAGTCCACACAAATTTTCACAGAGTTCTTGCTAATTGACCAATTTTACGTTTTACATATATATTAAATATATATTTACATTATGTATGTATATATATATATATATATATATATATATATATATATATATATTATATATATATATATATATATATATATATATATATATATATATATATATATATATGCAAACAACCACTGTGAAAGAGTAGTGAAATTCCAACCGCTTTCGTGACTATATATATATTATTGTAATTACGAACGAGTGGTATTAATCAATAACAACACTGCGACTAGCCAAGGATTCGAACCCATGCTGCTTTGGCCTGCCTCATGGTGAGCGGTGGCCGGTGGCCTGGTGGCTAAAGCTCCCGCTTCACACACGGAGGGCCCGGGTTCGATTCCCGGCGGGTGGAAACATTTCGACACGTTTCCTTACACCTATTGTCCTGTTCACCTTGCAGCAAATAGGTACCTGGGTGTTAGTCGACTGGTGTGGGTCGCATCCTGGGGGACAAGATTAAGGACCCCAATGGAAATAAGTTAGACAGTCCTCGATGACGCACTGACTTTCTTGGGTTATCCTGGGTGGCTAACCCTCCTGGGTTAAAAATCCAAACGAAATCTTATCTTATCTTAGCGAGAACCCATGACGCTGTAACCCGCAGGACCACGCAATCCTATTGAATTGCGTGGTCCTGTGGGTTACAGCGTCATGGGTTTTCGCTCACCATGAGGCAGGCCAAAGCAGCATGGGTTCGAATCCTTGGCTAGTCGCAGTGTTGTTATTGATTAATACCACTCGTTCGTAATTACAATAATATATATATATATATATATATATATATATATATATATATATATATATATATATATATATATATATATATATATATATATAAAATCACGAAACAAGTGATGTTAAATCATTTACCAAACTGCTGCAGGCCAGGACTCGACCCTACGAACCTTGTGCCGCCTCCAGATACAGCACAATGCACGCATCTCTTTACCACGGAGCCAGCGATCCTACAAGAACCAAGCACGCAGCACGTAGCTATGTGTTTTCTGCCTTGGCCCGAGGACACTCGTGGCAGAGGTATCTCAAGGATTAATTTCAGCCACTGCCACGAGTGTCCTCGGGCCAGTTTTACCTATTCGGCATGACATATATATATACAAAGAAAGATCACAGTCAGCAGGATTCGAAACTACTACAGGGGACGGTCAAGATTCCCAGGGAGCGCTCTAGTCCACTCAGCTACAAATGCCACATAGACTGGGTAGCCTGGTGCACAAGTCATGTTTCTTTCCCCGTCCAGGCATGTCAGTCAGCCTCAAGCATGGATTCAAGCTATTTCAATCTCCTCCTGTATGTTCTGACCTCTCAAGCTATTTTTATATCAATGCAGCACGCAGAAACATATGGGTATATACAGAGAAAAATGGCTTGTGAACCAGGCTGCCCAGTCCATGTGGCATTTGTGTGGCCGAGTGGACTAGAACGCTGCTTGGGAATCTTGATCTTCCCCAGTAGTAGTTTCGAATCCTACTGACTGCAATTATATATATATATATATATATATATATATATATATATATATATATATATATATATATTATATATATAATTCTTCTTTCAACAAACCGGCCGTATCCCACAGAAGCAGGTGGCCTAAAATGAAAAACAAAAGTTTCTCTTTAGTAATATATACAGGAGAAGGAGTTACTATCCCCTTGCTCCCGGCATTTTAGTCGCCTCTTACAACACGCATGGCTTATGGAGGAAGAATTTTATTTCGCTTCCCCATGGAGATAAGAGGAAATAAACAAGAACAAGAACTAGCAAGAAAATAGAAGAAAACCCAGAGGGGTGTGTGTATATATATTCTTGTATATACACATGTAGTGTGACCTAAGTGTAAGTATAAGTAGCAAAACGTACCTGAAATCTTGCATGATTATGAGACAAAAAAAAGACACCAGCAATCCTACCATCATGTAAAACAATTACAGGCTTCTGTTTTACACTCACTTAGCAGGACGGTAGTAACTCCCTGGGCGGCTGCTGTCTACCAGCCTACTACCTAATATAAATATAAATATATGACTCTCTTTAAGACCATGCTAGAGAGTGTATTGAATCTTTCCCTGGAAGACGGACAGTGGTTGCGAGCCTCACTTCCGGTCAGGCTTGGGGGGCTGGGAGTACGCAGATCCTCCCAGATTGCTCTACCAGCTTTCCTATCCTCTTCCATAGCATCAAACGAGTTAAGACAAATTCTTCCTGATAACCTCAGTGACTCAGCAGGAATACAGAACCCTAACTATGCCAGTGCCATCGCTGAATGGGAGACTCTTGCTGCTCCAGCACCAAACCCTAGTGCAGCACTGGCTCACAAACAGTCAAGCTGGGATGGCCCGATCACCGAACATCAGACAGGGAGACAGCCCATCTCCAGGCTGTGAGCGCACATCACTCCGGGGACTTCCTCCAAACAGTTCCCATATCGGCAATGGGAACGTGCGTCGACCCTAAGACCCTCAGTATTGCAGTGGCTCTGCACCTTGCTGCCCCAATTCACACGGAATATACGTGTATTTGCGGCGAAGCGCAGGCTGACCAATGTGGTCTACATGGTCTTAACTGTTCCAAAACCAAGGGCTGGCATGCAAGACACAATGAGGTCAACGACTTCATAAAGAGAGCCCTTGCAACAGCTGGATGCCCAGCCGAGAGGGAGCCCCGATCACTAGCAGCCAACAATACCCACAACCCAGCAAACCCCCCTAACGGGATCACCATCTATTCTTGGAAGAATGGCAAGCTCTTAGCATGGGACTATAGCTGTGTGTCCACACTAGCTGACACCTATATCCATCACAGTGTGGGGCGACAGGGAAGAGCTGCTGACCACAGGGAGGAGTACAAGATCAGCAAGTACAGGGACATAAGCCAACAGTATCAATTTGTCCCAGTGGGATCAGAGACCTTGGGACCGTGGGGAAAAAAATGCCACACGTTTCCTTAAAGAATTGGGTTCCAAACTCATCGACACCACCAGAGACCCAAGGGCAGCCACTTTCATGTTCCATCACCTCAGCGTGGCCATCCAGAGGGAAAATGCTTGCTGCATACTTGGCTCGCGTCCAGCCTCGGAGGAGCTGGAGGAAATCCATAATCTTTAACATGTCTTACCATTGTATTCATCTTATCTCCCTGATACACCCCATCAACTAACTACACGAATACCACCTGGTGGTTCACACTTACACTCACCCATTTGACCATAAACAGAAATATTAATCTCAATCTTAAAATAATGAATCCTATGATACTCCAATACTGAAACTATGTACTGTGCCAAAACAAAGCATTCACATTGCTAAACTCACAAACTAGTATTTAGTCACTTAGCCATAATACCAACTTACCTCATAATTTGTAATATTTTAAAATAAAGAATTAAACTAAGTCTGCCCGAAATGCCTAGCCATGCTAGGCGTTCTAGTGTAACCATTATTTAACTACATGTAAACCACACAACAACCAAATTCTGTAAATTCAACATTGTAATCTTTATAGAGAATAAACTTTGAATTCTGTAAATGTATTCTGTCTATTAATAAATTTTCCCATAGATATAAAATATAGGGGGTGGTAGGAGAAGAAAATATTCAAACAGCTCCGGGAAGAACCTTGAGTTCTCTCTGAGGTACGTTTATTGTCTTCTCTGAGGATCAGGGTCCCCAGTCCAGGTATAGAGGTGGTACCTCCCTACATTTTATGTATATATATACATACATACACACACATATATATATATATATATATATATATATATATATATATATATATTATATATATATATATATATATATATATATATATATATATATATATATATATACATACAGAGAGAGAGAGATCGCATTCAGCAGGAGTCTTGTCGTCCCTGTACTGGGTTCGACTCCCGCTGACTGAGATCTTTCTCTGTATATATTCGCTTGTTTCTGCGGCGTGGTGTATTGATATCTCTCTCTCTCTCTCTCTCTCTCTCTCTCTCTCTCTCTCTCTCTCTCTCTCTCTCTCTCTCTCTCTCTCTCTCTCTCTCTCTCTCTCTCTCTCTCTCTCCCCTCTCTACACTTTGGCTACTGTCCCCAACAAAAGATATATGGATTAGTTTCGTAAATTTCTCTTCGTTCTGCTGGTTTCTCACCATTTTTTATTATTAATAATTTTTCCTCTACACGACTATAAATACAAACTGAAGGTTTTTACGCCATGCAGTGTAATACTAATTTTGATCTTTTACGTTTATTAATAAACATACTAAACATTATCCACCTCTAAAATAAGTTAAATATTGCTTAATTAAGCGTCGTAAGTTAATTGGCGTGAGAAATGCAAATTGTAAAAATCTTCAATGACAATAAATAAATAAATAATATAAGATCACGATAGATTGTCTATCTACGGCTCGTAGTCAAAGAAGCCAAACTTTGGGAAACGATTGAAGTAAGAATCAATGTTGAAGCCAAACTTTGGGAAAGTGACATCAGCATCGAAGAGAGAGGCTTCCATGTCTGGTCTTCTCTTCTGTGTCATCTCTTCCTTCTCTTTCTTCTCCAGTTCGGGACGAAGAAGGATCTTGGCGTCCTCAAACAGACTACTTGTAGGGTGTCTGGAGTGGCCTCGCTTCCGGCTTGAAGGGTTCGTGTGGTCTGCTGTCCTCTGGGATATTGGAAAACGTCGGATGGGATGTTTCGGTAGAGGCTGAGACTGATATCCAGAACTGTGTGTGTTGTGACTCCTGAGGCGCTGGGAACTGAGATTATTTAATTTAAGAGGCCGTTGTTTCTGTGAGCTGGAAGGACCATAAGCTCTGAGACTCTCCGGTTTCTGGATGTTATAGTTACCAAGAAGGTAAACTGCAGCCGGTTGTCTGTGGCTGTTGGTGTGAGATGGCCACACACGTCCGGAAGTTCTGTGAAATGAATTCACGGTTTTTACCTTGCTGTAATTCTTGCCATGTGATGGCAAGGTTGACATAAACTGGAACTTTGACGGAGGTGATGTCATAGGTTTTCTATTTTTATTGTATTTGGGTACAAAGGGTGGCTTGTAAGTGGTGATGGGAGGCTGGTGTGTAGGGTGCATCACCAAGGGACGGGACTTGTACGCATCTTTGGGTACGAGACTGCTAAAGTTTTTCTTAACCTCGTGGATCTCCTTAAGTTCTAGAGACTTAAAGCGGACTGGGAGGTACATGTTCTCGTACTCGTCTTTCTCGTCTTCATATTCCTCCTTGTGAATTATCCGTGTTGACTCCCGCGGCAGCTTGTCATACAAGGGATGGCTACCAAACTTGTTCCTCACCGCCTTGATGTCTGGGACGGGAGTGACTGTGGTAGTTGTTAACTCACTGTTTCTAAAGTCCTTCATCATCTTTCCTTCCCGTGTCCTGACGTTCTTGATGGCATCGAGTAACACATCTGACTTTTCAATTTCCTTCTGCAGGCCAGTGTAATACATGATTTCGTCACGATTCATTGTGTCCAACTCTCCGAAAAGAGTTCTTTGAGCTGGAGTATTGTGAAAATTATTCTCGTTGACAGATGAAATGGGTGCTGTGTGAGAACTTTGGGTGATAGAGGATGGGACTTGAAAAGGAGAATCCCAAGATCTAGAAGGAGAAGGTCCAGAGAGAGAGGCGCTGGAGAACGTGAGACCAGAGTGAATCGCCTTGTGGTGGGTCGGTCTCACGTACCTTGATTCTTTCTTCTTGTCTACTGGTTGAGACGTAACGTAATACCTGATGGGTAGCTCGCCGCCGGAATAGCGGCTGTTGGTCAGGTGCTGGTGCTGGGGTATGTGGTAGTAGTCACTAAAGTAGCTCTTGTTGTGGGTTTTCTCAGCATCCATGGCCTGGGAATGGCCTTCACTAACCTTGCCACCACCGTAGTAAATGGAATCTACAGAGGAGGGATAAATCACTGGATAAATCTCTGAGGGGATGTTGCGTTTTAGATAGTTCTCTGATGTATAAATATATCTTAGATACGATGGTGTTGAAATATAGCCATCGATGAAGGTATTAACATTGGGGAGTTTTTGAGGGTCACCAGAGAAGCCGCCTACTCCAGTCTTAGACATGAGGGAGACAGGCACAGCTCTCAGATACAAGTTAGACCGCTTACTACTCTGCGTGGGAGTTCCTTCAGTTGTACCCAGAGGTACCGGCTCGGTCGTATCCAAGGGCACCCGCTCTGCTGTATATAAAGGGAACTTGTGAAGGCTGCTGGGTGAAGAAGATAAGAGGTTTTCGGAACTAAGAGGCTCACTGAAAGCTTCTCTTGAAACCTCTGCTACGTCTACGTCAGGGCTCTCAATGTTATCCTGGGAAAGCGCCATGTAATCAGTGACATCGGTGCTCAGTAAAGTCTGGGGGCGCTCTAATGTCGTGGCGACCTTCCCTTCATATGTTTTTTCGTCGTCGCTCTCGACATTATCGGCGTTCTTGGTGTAGTCGTAGTCAAGCATGACTTCGTAGTGCCTGGGAGATCGGGGCTGCACGGGCCGTGAGATCAGGGATGGGTCGTGGACGAAGCCGGTCTCTCGAATCAGTGGAAGGTCATGAATGGAGTCCAGCTTTCGGGCAGGTGACTGGCCATGGACAAAGTCGGACACTCGGCCCAATGATGAATCAAGGACGGAGCCGGACCCTCGGACCAGTGGGACAGTTCTAAGAATCTCCATGTTAGCGAGGCCTGGCAGGTCCTGGGACCCAGCAGACACCTTGGCTCCTGCCTGCCACGTCGCTGCCACCAGCCAACACTGCAGAAACACAAAGTTTTAATAGTGTATTAGAAACAACAGTTTATTGCTAACATAAATAAAACTTGTCATTATAACAACATTGGTAATTATAAAAATAAAATTAAACATAATTATGGTAATAATTGACAGATAATTGACTAGATAATGAATAAAAAGTCACAATACCGTGGCTGGAACAATTTACAAAACACCTGCACTTAAGAAAGGAATTTTATGGCGACATTTATCTTCTTCCTGGACCATTGTCAAATCACAACTGAGAGAGTAAGAGGCAATGGCCTAGGAAGGACCGAAACACCATCCTACGGTTTCTCTCTTTAGTGCAGGAAACTGATGAATGGACCAATGCATGAGCTGTACGGTGTCGGGATCTCAGAATAAGAGTTAAGTAACAGTGAGACTTTCTCACACAGACACTTTCTCGAAATTCTTTTTCTTACTCAGTATACTCATGGACGTATCTTTGTATTTACTTACGTTTTTAACAAGATATCGTAGGTCGAGATACATTGTGTTCTGTTGTCATGACTACCGTCAACTATTACAAGGATCCCAATGGAAATAAGTCACTTCGTCTGACTGTTTTCGATTATCCTGGTTGGTAATTTACACGTACCTTAAATTATGTATGATAATTGTACTTATGTGTACCTGTACCTAAATGAACCTAATTAATAATCATGCTCGTGACGGCCCAGATTTCCTACATCTGCATTACCAAACTCAACATCCATAAGGACGCCTGGAAGAAATATTTTTTAGTAATTTGATAAAATAGGCGAAAAGTATTTCTTTAACGTATATAGAAAGGAAGTGTTCTGTACATGCATCACACGCAGCAACAGTCTTGGAGACCTAAGATAATCAGCATTAGGCATGACAAACCACTGATTCTTCAGATGACTGCACCACTCAGTTGAGTGGGTAACTGGTAGCTTGTGGTGGAGGTCTTCCAGTCACATTGAGGAGGGGAGCACCAGGGTAGGTTATCTTGTATCTAGAGGGGAGCCTAGGAACTTCAGTCCTTCAACAAGCTTCAGGATGATTAACACAGCCTGAAGCTAACGTGTTGTTTATTCCTTAGTCTCCATCTTCTGGGCTGCTTTATAGAGTGAACAGGCTGGTAGTGTCTCGTACCACCAGGTGCATCAGCCTTTCCAGAATTACCTGTGTTGTTGTGTTGTTACTGGTGCAGGTGTTAGTAACAACAGTGTTACTGGTACAGATGTTAGTAACAACAGTGTTACTGGTGCAGGTGTTAGTAACAACAGTGTTACTGGTACAGGTGTTAGTAACAACAGTGTTACTGGTACAGGTGTTAGTAATAACAGTGTTACTGGTGCAGGTGTTAGTAATAACAGTGTTGCTGGTACAGGTGTTAGTAAGAAGAGTGTTACTGGTACAGATGTTAGTAACAGCAGTGTTACTGGTACATGTGTTAGTAACAACAGTGTTACTGATACAGGTGTTAGTAACGCCAGTGTTATTGGTACAGGTGTTAGTAACAGCAGCGTTACTGGTGCAGGTGTTAGTAACAACAGTGTTACTGGAACAGGTGTTAGTAACAGTGTTAATAGTACAGGCGCTAGTAACAACAGTGTTACTGGTACAGGTGTTAGTAACACTCTTACTGGTACAGGTGTTAGCAACAACAGTGTTACTTGTATAGGTGTTAGTAAGTGTTACTGGTACAGGTGTTAGTAACAGTGTTACTGGTGCAGGTGTTATTAACATCAGTGTTACTTGTAAAGGTGTTAGTAAGTGTTACTGGTACAGGTGTTAGTAACAGTGTTACTGGTACAGGTGTTAGTAACAACAGTGTTACTGGTACAGGTGTTAGCAACAGTGTTACTGGTACAGGTGTTAGTAACAACAGTGTTACTTGTGCAGGTGTTAGTAACAGTGTTACTGGTATAGGTGTTAGTAACAACAGTGTTACTGGTACAGGTGTTAGTAACAGTGTTACTGGGGCAGATGTTAGTAGCAACAGTGTTACTGGTGCAGGTGTGTGTAACAACAGTGTTACTGGTGCAGGTGTTAGTAACAGTATTACTGGTACAGGTGTAAGTAACAGTGTTACTGGTACAGGTGTTAGTAACAGTGTTACTGGTACAGGTGTTAGTAACAGTGTTACTGGCGCAGGTGTTAGTAACAAGAGTGTTACTGGTGCAGGTGTTAGTAACAGTGTTACTGGTACAGGTGTTAGTAACAACAGTGTTACTGGTGCAGGTGTTAGTAACAACAGTGTTACTGGTGAAGGTGTTAGTAATAACAGTGTTACTGGTATAGGTGTTAGTAACAACAGTGTTACTGGTGCAGGTGTTAGTAACAGTTTTACTGATACAGGTGTTAGTAACAACAGTGTTACTGGTGCAGATGTTAGTAACAACAGTGTTACTGGTGCAGGTGTTAGTAACAACAGTGTTACTGGTGCAGGTGTTAGTGACAACAGCGTTACCTGGTGCAGGTGTTAGTAACAACAGTGTTACTGGTACAGGTGTTACTGGTGCAGGTGTTAGTAACAACAGTGTTGCTGGTGCAGGTGTTAGTAACAACAGTGTTACTGGTACAGGTGTTAGTAACAACAGTGTTACTGGTACAGGTGTTAGCAACAGTGTTACTGGTACAGGTGTTAGTAACAACAGTGTTACTTGTGCAGGTGTTAGTAACAGTGTTACTGGTACAGGTGTTAGTAACAACAGTGTTACTGGTACAGGTGTTAGTAACAGTGTTACTGGGGCAGATGTTAGTAGCAACAGTGTTACTGGTGCAGGTGTTTGTAACAACAGTGTTACTGGTGCAGGTGTTAATAACATTGTTAATGGTGTAGGTGTTAGCAACAGTGTTACTGGTACAGGTGTTAGTAACAGTATTACTGGTACAGGTGTTAGTAACAGTGCTACTGGTACAGGTGTTAGTAACAGTGTTACTGGTACAGGTGTTAGTAACAGTGTTACTGGTACAGGTGTTAGTAACAACAGTGTTACTGGTGCAGGTGTTAGTAACAACAGTGTTACTGGTGAAGGTGTTAGTAACAACAGTGTTACTGGTGCAGGTGTTAGTAACAGTTTTACTGATACAGGTGTTAGTAACAACAGTGTTACTGGTGCAGATGTTAGTAACAACAGTGTTACTGGTGCAGGTTTTAGTAACAACAGTGTTACTGGTGCAGGTGTTAGTAACAACAGTGTTACTGGTACAGGTGTTACTGGTGCAGGTGTTAGTAACAACAGTGTTACTGGTGCAGGTGCTTAACAACAGCGTTACCTGGTGCAGGTGTTAGTAACAACAGTGTTACTGGTACAGGTGTTACTGGTGCAGGTGTTACTGGTACAGGTGTTACTGGTACAGGTGTTACTGGTACAGGTGTTACTGGTACAGGTGTTACTGGTACAGGTGTTACTGGTACAGGTGTTACTGGTACAGGTGTTACTGGTACAGGTGTTACTGGTACAGGTGTTACTGGTACAGGTGTTACTGGTACAGGTGTTACTGGTACAGGTGTTACTGGTACAGGTGTTACTGGTACAGGTGTTACTGGTACAGGTGTTACTGGTACAGGTGTTACTGGTACAGGTGTTACTGGTACAGGTGTTACTGGTACAGGTGTTACTGGTACAGGTGTTACTGGTACAGGTGTTGCTGGTACAGGTGTTACTGGTACAGGTGTTACTGGTACAGGTGTTACTGGTACAGGTGTTACTGGTACAGGTGTTACTGGTACAGGTGTTACTGGTACAGGTGTTACTGGTACAGGTGTTACTGGTACAGGTGTTACTGGTACAGGTGTTACTGGTACAGGTGTTACTGGTGTGACATGATCTGTGAGTTACATGTTTTCTATCAGTTTTTTTGTATCATGTTACTTCAGACTTTACTGAAGGCTGACCGCACGCCCACACTCCCTTCCGCCCGCACGCCCACACTCCCTTCCGCCCGCACGCCCACACTCCCGCCCGCACGCCCACACTCCCTTCCGCCCGCTGGCCCACATTCCCTTCCGCCCGCACGCCCACACTCCCTTCCGCCCGCACGCCCACACTCCCTTCCGCCTACACGCCCACACGCCCACACTCCCCTCCGCCCGCACGCCCACACTCCCGCCCGCACGCCCACATATACGCCCGCCCGCACGCCCACATATACGCCCGCCCGCACGCCCACATGTGCGCACGCCCGCACGCCCGCACGCCCGCACGCCCGCACGCCCGCACGCCCACATGTACGCACGCAGAAGAGGCAGACCAAACACAAAATTACCTGGTCAAGACTGAGGGACTGACCTCCTCTACTTCTGCCTCCAGTATTGCAATCACCACCGTAATCGACTGAAGAAGCTTCCTAAACAAGCTGAACGTTTCGGCAATAAAGAGCCAGGTGTTGCACCTGTGTCTTAGCTATCTACTGGTACATAGCGTCAGTGAACCTAACTTAACCTAACCTAACCTAACATAACCTAACCTTACCTAACTTAACCTAACCTAACTTAACCTAACCTAACCTAACCTAACCTAACTTAACCTAACCTAACTTAACCTAACCTAACCTAACCTTACCTAACTTAACCTAACCTAACCTAACCTAACCTAACCTAACTTAACCTAACCTAACCTAACCTAACCTAACCTAACCTAACCTAATCTAACCTAACCTAACCTAACTTAACCTAACCTAACCTAACCTAATCTAACCTAATCTAATCTAGCCTAACTTAAACTAATGTAAACTAACCTAACTTAACTTAAACTTATCTAAACCACCCTAACCTAATCTAACCTAACCTAACCTAACCTAATCTAACCTAACCTAACTTAACCTAACATAACCTAATCTAACCTAACCTAATGAAACCTAATCTAACCTAACTTAAACTAACCTAACTTAAACTAACCAAACTTAAACTAACCTAACCTAACCTGACCTAACCTAACCTAACTTAACCTAACATGACTTAACCTAACTTAACCTAACCTAATCTATCCTGACCTGACCTAACCTAATCTAAACTAACCTATTCTAACCTGACCTGGCCTAACCTAATCAAACCTAATCTAACCTAACTTAAACTAACTTAATTTAAGCTAACCTAACTTAAACCAACCTAACCTAACCTAACCTAATATAACCTAACATAACTTAACCTAACTTAACCTAACCTAACCTAACATAACCTAACCTAACCTAACCTAACCTAATCTAACCTAACCTAACTTAACCTAACCTAACCTAACCTAATCTAACCTAATCTAATCTAGCCTAACTTAAACTAATGTAAACTAACCTAACTTAACTTAAATTAATCTAAACCACCCTAACCTAATCTAACCTAACCTAACCTAACCTAATCTAACCTAACTTAACTTAACCTAACATAACCTAATCTAACCTAACCTAATGAAACCTAATCTAACCTAATTTAAACTAACCTAACTTAAACTAACCTAACCTAACCTGACCTAACCTAACCTAACCTAACTTAACCTAACCTGACTTAACCTAACTTAACCTAACGTAATCTATCCTGACCTGACCTAAACCTAATCTAAGCTAACCTATTCTAACCTGACCTGACCTAACCTAATCAAACTAATCTAACCTAACCTAAACTAACCTAACCTAACCTAGCCTAATCTAGCCTGACCTGACCTGACCTAACCTAATCTAACCTAACTTAAACTAATGTAAACTAATCTAACCTAACTTAAACTAATCTAAACTAACCTAACCTAACTTAAACTAAATCTAACCTAACCTAACTTAAACTAATCTAAATTAACCTAACCTAACCTAACTTAAATTAAATCTAACCTAACCTAACTTAAACTAATCTAAACTAACCTAACCTAACCTGACTTAAACTAAATCTAACCTAACCTAACTTAAACTAATCTAAACTAACCTAACCTAACCTAACTTAAACTAACCTAACCTAACCTAATTATTATTATGCTTCAGTCTGGCATCATACAGTGACATGACGAATATTTAATGTTGCGATAATGTTTAAGTTGGCTTAATAAGGTTTAAATCTTGTCGACTACACCATGGCCATTAATTCCGAACCTTAACTGTTCACCACCAGACAAAACTGTTCCCGGTTTACCCGGTATAAGCCCGGTTTTATGGAGGTGTGCTCAACCACATTCAGTTCGGTGTTTCTAAGGCTGCAGTTGGAGCCGCAGGGAAGCCGATGCAGGTGCTCACACAAGTGCTCACTTGTGTGAGCACCTGCTGTGAGACGTTCATAACAGCCTCGCAAAACATGGGACAGCTGCATAGACAAAGGCGACTTACTGGTAGAAAGAGTCTAGTTGGTCAGAGTGGAAGTCTAGGTGGACGTACCATGGCCGCTTCCTGACCAGACGCAAGACGGCAGACAAGTAAAGAAATCATACCAGAGGCAGCTGCTGCCTTCTCAACATTCTTGAAAAACAACATATGAAAGTTTTAGTTTTATGGATCGTCTAAAATATTGACAGGAATCCTACCACCACCACTACTACTACTACTACTACTACTACTACTACTACTACTACTACTACTACTACTACTACTACTACTACTACTACTACTACTACTACTACAACAACTACTACTACTACTACTACTACTACTACTACTACTACTACTACTACAACAACTACTACTACTACTACTACTACTACTACTACTACTACTACTACTACTACTACTACTACTTCCACTACTAGTACAATCAGTACCATCATTACCACAATCAGGAAGCAGAGTCCTGATAGTACATAAACCTTCACATACTCTGACATTCCCACCAACCTTGACTATCACGCTTCCCCACACTCACATACACTCTGTCATACACTCATACACTCATACACTCTCATACACTCTCTCATACATCCTTTCATTCATCCTCTCATACACCCTACTTTGTCAAGCAGTAACGGCTTGACAAAGCTCCTGAAGAGCGAAACGTTGCCACAATAAAATATCACATTAGTTGCATCTGTGTGTCTATTTGCCCAACAGTATTTTGTCGGTAATTCTACCAGAATTACCCTAGAGTAAATTGCTTTGAGTAAATAACAATGACCAAAATGTGTGAATATCTTACCAATATTACTGCCATGGTGGAGTGTGTTTACAATGGTAGCGAAGTAGTCAATGTCTTACACACATAGGCAGACACCAGACTAGTCCAGCAGACAAGGAAGACACCAACTGAGATGGCTGAGGTAAGGTGGCAGGGAGAAGACCCACCAGGAGTGGAACTCACGCAGAGAAAGCACCGGGGGAAAATGCAGCAGCTGGTGGCGTGGTGTTCAGCACCTGCAACACAACTCCCACATAACCTCACTGATGCACGTCCTGTTTACGACTTAATGTATATGTCAGTAATAACGCCGATGACTTGGATAAGCTCCCGCTATGCTAGTAAAGTTGTAACAGCTCACGCTGCTGCTAGCTTGTAATCTGAGGGAACTAGAAGGAGGTGGAGACGGTGTTAGAAGAGGCAACAGATGGTGGTCCTCAACTCAACGGAAATTTCTCGTTCTGTCGCCAATTTTCCTCTGTAACGACGGTGTTGTTGTCATGACTGAACCTCTGTGAATGATGGCGGCTCTGGAGAATTAACTGAAGTCCAGACACAACTTAGTTTTATAGGAGAGGAAGACGGGAGTACACTGGTCTTACACGGGGGTCCACGACTCTTACACGGGGGTCTACTACACTTACACGGGGGTCCACGACTCTTACACGGGGGTCCACGACTCTTACACGGGGGTCCACGACTCTTACACGGGGGTCCACGACTCTTACACGGGGGTCCACGACTCTTACACGGGGGTCCACGACTCTTACACGGGGGTCTACTACTCTTACACGGGGGTCCACGACTCTTACACGGGGTC
>NC_069424.1:21459121-21486621 GCF_026875155.1 Cherax quadricarinatus
TCTGGATGTTGATGTTGCAGGATGATTGATTCTGGATGTTGATGTTGCAGGATGATTGAGTACAGTTTTGACCAGGATCCACGTGTGTGAACACGTACATGTGCACCGCCATGTATGTGTACACTTTGCAGCATATGTGGGAACAGACATCGCTGAGAAACTGACAGATGGGGGTCCGTCTGTCAGTCCTGGTCTTATCAAGATAGTGAAACTTACCGAGGAACCTTGAATACACAGCAGTTGGTTTAGAAAGACACGTAAGCAAACACTATAACATATTTATCAGAAAACGTTTCGGTCCTGGGACCTTGATCACCGTGATCAAGGTCCCAGGACCGAAACGTTTTCTAATAAATATGTTATAGTGTTTGCTTACGTGTCTTTCTAAACCAACTTGTCGGTATTTATTACCAAGGTTTATACCAATACACAGCAGTGTCTTAGACACAGCTGTCACACAGCAGTATCTTAGACACAGCTGTCACACAGCAGTGTCTTAGACACAGCTGTCAAACAGCAGTATCTTAGACACAGCTGTCACACAACAGTATCTTAGACACAGCTGTCACACAGTAGTATCTTAGACACAGCTGTTACACAGAAGTGTCTTAGACACAGCTGTCACACAGCAGTGTCTTAGACACAGCTGTCACACAGCAGTGTCTTAGACACAGCTGTCACACAGCAGTATCTTAGACACAGCTGTCACACAGCAGTATCTTAGACACAGCTGTCACACAGCAGTGTCTTAGACACAGCTGTCACACAGCAGTATCTTAGACACAGCTGTCACACAGCAGTATCTTAGACACAGCTGTCACACAGCAGTGTCTTAGACACAGCTGTCACACAGCAGTATCTTAGACACAGCTGTCACACAACAGTATCTTAGACACAGCTGTCACACAGCAGTATCTTAGACACAGCTGTTACACAGAAGTGTCTTAGACACAGCTGTCACACAGCAGTGTCTTAGACACAGCTGTCACACAGCAGCGTCTTAGACACAGCTGTCACACAGAAGTGTCTTAGAAACAGCTGTCACACAGAAGTGTCTTAGACACAGCTGTCACACAGCAGTGTCTTAGACACAGCTGTCACACAGCAGCGTCTTAGACACAGCTGTCACACAGAAGTGTCTTAGACACAGCTGTCACACAGCAGTGTCTTAGACACAGCTGTCACACAGCAGCGTCTTAGACACAGCTGTCACACAGCAGTGTCTTAGACACAGCTGTCACACAGCAGTATCTTAGACACAGCTGTCACACAGCAGTGTCTTAGACACAGCTGTCACACAGCAGTATCTTAGACACAGCTGTCACACAGCAGCGTCTTAGACACAGCTGTGTGACACGAAAATAATAGTATGGAAATTAATATGAATAATAGTCCAGGGTTATATAAATTGGATTAATTTATAATTAATAGAATCCGTGATAAATTTAAGCTAGATGCGACATGACCTTCAAAAATTTCACCGGATATGTACCTTGACGCTCTCACCCTCATCATACTGGATCAGGTCAAAGGTCGTATGTGAGGTGATATCTCAGCCTGATAAGCCTCCTCCTGTTCCATTATTGTTACAGGTCCTTGAAAGAGTGAGAAATCACGATAGTGCTTGGAATTTCGCTATTTTTCAGAATGATTCTTCTGCATGTGTTATCGCCTTGTTTACTGTCATTTTATTGCAAGTAAACAAATATATATATATATATATATATATATATATATATATATATATATATATATATATATATATATATATATATATATATATATATATATATATATATATATATATATGAGCCTTACCACGATGCTGTAAAATAATATTAAAAATTAAAGATTTTGATTTATTTATTCAAGTACATAAATCGCTGCAACATATGAATAGTTTATTACAGAAATTTCAATAAAGATAACAGATAACCTTACTATCACCATCACTATGCTGGCAGTATTATTATCAGTAGTAGTATAGTTAAATTCTACTAACCAAGAGTAGTGGTCCGCACACACTGTCTCGCTTATGTCTACTGTTATTTACAATATCCCATAAGAATGGTAGTAGAATGACCAGTTAGTAGTAGAATGATCAGTTAGTAGTAGAATGATCAGTTAGTAGTAGTATGATCAGTTAGTAGTAGTATGATCAGTTAGTAGTAGTATGATCAGTTAGTAGTGTTGGTCCTGGTAGAGAGAGGAGTTACAACGACCGTCAACAAGTCTGGCAGCCTCTCAACAGCAGGGAGAGACATAAGCAGGAGAATCTTCACAGTGACGCGAAGGATCGGATGTATACTTGTCTGCTGAAGAGGGAATGGGGTTCCCTGCTTTGTCTGGAGTGTGTGGAGCAGAGCAGGTGTGGAGCAGAGCAGGTGTGGAGCAGAGCAGGTGTGGAGCAGAGCAGGTATGGGTGGGATGGTCACTAAACTTACATTATTGTGAAGCAGGTGCTTCTAACCCTCCCACGCACACATACAACACACCTCGCCACATTCACACACCTTCCCACGTACATACACACACATACACACACACACACTCACACCTGCCCACCTTCACACACCTTCCCACGTACATACACACACACATGTGGTCCAGAAACTGGCTTCTCGAATTCAACCCTGCCAAATGCAAAGTCATGAAGATTGGGGAGGGGCAAAGAAGACCGCAGACAGAGTATAGGCTAGGTGGACAAAGACTACAGACCTCACTCAGGGAGAAAGACCTCGGGGTGACCATAACACCGAGCACATCACCGGAGGCACACATCAACCAAATAACTGCTGCAGCATACGGGCGCCTGGCAAACCTGAGAATAGCGTTCCGATACCTTAAGGAATCGTTCAAGACACTGTACACTGTGTATGTTAGGCCCATACTGGAGTATGCAGCACCAGTCTGGAACCCACACCTGGTCAAGCACGTCAAGAAGTTAGAGAAAGTACAAAGGTTTGCAACAAGGCTAGTCCCAGAGCTCAGGGGAATGTCGTACGAGGAAAGGTTAAGGGAAATCGGACTGACGACACTGGAGGACAGAAGGGTCAGGGGAGACATGATAACGACATACAAGATACTGCGGGGAATAGACAAGGTGGACAGAGATAGGATGTTCCAGAGAGGGGACACAGAAACAAGGGGCCCCTGTGACTCAGACGAGTCACAGGGACGTTAGGAAGTATTTATTCAGTCATAGAGTCGTCAGGAAGTGGAATAGCCTAGCAAGTGAAGTAGTGGAGGCAGGAACCATACATAGTTTTAAGGCGAGGTATGATAAAGCTCATGGGGCAGGGAGAGAGAGGACCTAGTAGCAGTCAGCGAAGGGGCGGGGCCAGGAGCTATGAATCGACCCCTGCAACCACAAATAGGTGAGTACAAATAGGTGAGTACACGCACACCTGCCCACTTTCACACACCTTCCCACGTACATGCACACACATACACACACACACTCACACTCACAACTGCCCACCTTCACACACCTTCCCACGTACACACACACACACACACACATACACACACACACACACACACACACACACACACACACACACACACACACACACACACACACACACACACACACACACACACACACATGAGGTGATGGAATATGTGACAACATGCAAGGAAGCTGAGGAGAGGTTTGTACGCAAGGATAACAGAAATAACGAGAAAGCCAGGATGAGTCCTTGGTTCACCAAGAGGTGTAGAGAAGCCAAAACCAAGTGTACTAGAGAATGGAAGAAGTCTAGACGGCAAAGGACCCAGAAGAATAAGGAGAGCAGTCGTAGAGCCAGAAATGAATATACACAGGTAAGAAGGGAGGCCCAACGGCATTAAGAGAATGACATAGCAGCGAAAGCCAAATCTGACCCGAAGCTGTTGTACAGCCACATCAGGAGAGAAAAAACAGTCAAGACCAGGTAATCCGGCTCAGGAAGGAAGGAGGAGACACAACAACAAACGAAGACATGTGAGGAGCTTAATTAACATGAGATTCAAAGAAGTGTTCACAGAGGAGACAGAAGGAACTCCAGAAAAACGGAGAGGTGGGGTACACCATCAAGTGTTGGACACAATACATACACCCGAGGAAGAAGTGAAGAAGCTACTAAGCGAGCTAGATACTTCAAAGGCGATGGGGTCGATAACACCTCTCAATGGGTCCTGAGAAAGGGAGCAAAGGTGCTACGTGTACCACTAGCAACAATCTTCAGCACGTCTATCGAAATAGGGCGACTGCCTGAGGTATGGAAGACAGCAAATGTAGTCCCAATTTTTAAAAAAGGAGACAGACATGAAGCATTAAACTACAGACCAGTATCACTGACTGAATAGTATGCAAAGTCATGAAAAAGATTATCGGGAGAAGAGTGGTGGATCACCTAGAAAGGAATGAGCTTATCAACGACAGCCAGCACGGTTTCAGGGACTGGAAATCCTGTGACAAACCTACTGGAGTTCTATGACAGGGTGGCAGCAATAAGACATGAGAGAGATGGGTGGATAGATTGCATTTTCTTGGACTGTAAGATAGCGTTTGACACAGAGATTAGTGCAAAAGCTGGAGGACCAGGAAGGGATAACAGGGAAGGCACTGCAGTTGATCAGGGAATATCTGTCGGGTAAGCATCAACGAGCCATGGAACGTGACGAGATGTCAGAGTGGGCGCCAGTGACGAGCGGGGTTGCAAAGGGGTCAGTCGTAGGATCGGTGCTGTTTCTGGTATTTGTGAATACATTACGGAAGGAATAGAATCCGAAGTGTCCCTGTTTGCAGACGATGGGAAGTTGATTAGAAGAATTCAATCAGACAAGGACCAGGCAGAACAGCAAAGCGATCTGGACAGGCTGTAGGCCTGGTCCAGAAACTGGTTTCTGGAGTTCAACCCCACCAAGTGCAAAGCCATGAAGACTGGGGAAGGGCAAAATAGACGGCAGACGAAGTACAGTCTAGGGGGCCAGAGACTACAAGCCTCACTCAAGGAAAAGGATCTTGGGGTGAGTGTAACACCGAGCACATCTCCTGAGGTGCACATCAACCAAATAACTGCTGCACCATACAGGCGCTGTGAGGGACAAGTTCTTTTGATAGGAGTTGTGAAAGTATGAATGTCTGGTGATGGTAGTTTATTGGACAGTCTGCTTGTTCAGTTAGGGTGGGTACATAGTTCCCACTACCCCCTCCTGCACCCGGTGGTAGGTGACGAGGGCGTCTCCAACCTGCGGTTAGTCATTTGACTTGCGGCTCCCATCAAATCCGTAAGTATTCGTTCCACTCCTGTCTAACTTATATTTTGGGTTAAGTTAGTCTCTACAAGAGCTTCACTCTTGTTTAAAGTTTTAAACAAGAGTGAAGCTCTTGTTCCTTTGATTTCAATTTACGTAGTGTTATGTCATCTTTTAATCCTTACCATTTCTTTTAAAGTCTGTGCGCCTATGGTGTGAGTCATTCTTAGACTGGTGTGTAACTTCGTGTTTTCTTTATTTTAGCCTTGATTGTCGACTCGGGTCATTCGACAAAAGCGAAACAAAGATAACGGCAGCATTGATCTTTCCAAGATAGAGACGTCACCTGGACATCTCTACCTACGTACACTGGTCCCCCTTCCACACACAACCAACCACCCAGTTAGCTACACACCATTCAAGTAGCCTTCTCCCGGTTGTAACTACAACAGCTTCCATGGTGGCTCTTGACTGGCCACGGGGAGCCACTAGCACGTTAAAAGACAATACAATAAGTGTCAGGGACCCAAGACTTTTCAACTGCCTCCCAGCATACATAAGGGGGATTACCAATATACTCCTGGCTGTCTTCAAGCAGGCACTGGACAGGCACCTAAAGTCAATACCTGACCAGCCGGGCTGTGGTTCGTACATGCACACACCTGCCCACGTACACACACACACCTGCCCACGTACATACACACACCTGCCCACGTACACACACACACCTGCCCACGTACACACAAACACCTGCCCACGTACATACACACACCTGCTCACGCACATACACACACCTGTCCACGTACACACACACCTACCCACGTACATACACACACCTGCCCACGTACGTACACCTGCCCACGTACACGCACACCTGCCCACGTACATACACACACCTGCCCACGTACATACACACACCTGCTCACGCACATACACACACCTGTCCACGTACACACACACCTGCCCACGTACATACACACACCTGCCCACGTACATACACACACCTGCCCACGTATACACACACCTGCCCACGTACACACACACCTGCTCACGCACATACACACACCTGTCCACGTACACACACACCTGCCCACGTACATACACACACCTGCCCACGTACATACACACACCTGCCCACGTATACACACACCTGCCCACGTACACACACACCTGCTCACGTACATACACACACCTGCCCACGTACACACAACGCACTACACCCCCTGCCCACGTACACACATACACCTGCCTAAGTACATACACACACCTGCCTACGTACATACACACACCTGCCCACGTACATACACACACCTGCCCACGTACACACACACACACCTGCCCACGTACACACACACACACCTGCCCACGTACATACACACACCTGCCTACGTACATACACACACCTGCCCACGTACATACACACACCTGCTTACGTACACACACACCTGCCCACGTACACACACTCACCTGCACACGTACACACACACCTGCCCACGTACACACACACACACCTGCCCACGTACACACACACACACACCTGCCCACGTACATACACACACCTGCCTACGTACATACACACACCTGCCCACGTACATACACACACCTGCCCACGTACACACACACACACCTGCCCACGTACACACACACACCTGCCTAAGTACATACACACACCTGCCCACGTACATCAGCAGCTGACAACTGTCACCGCACCATTGCAGCGCAATTTTATTCGCCTATTTGTGGTTTGCATGTTGACGGCCCTGGCTGGCCTTGCATACTGTTTGATACTGGTCACTCACTCCTGCAAGCTATTACCAGAATTAGAATAGAAATAGCATAGACATAGTGAATATAGTGTTGACGAGTGTGAGAAGGTAGGTGGGACAAGCTTTTAAGGGCAACATTGTAAGACGGTGCGAGGGTCGGTCAAGTCCCAGGAGGGTTGTGTCAGGTCACAAGAAGTTGCGGCCAGTCATTACACCGCACAAGACACTCACACACACACACACACTCTCACACACACACACATGCAAACATGCACACAGGCAGTGTTACTACCGGTAGTTATTAGCAGTAAGAATACTTAGGAAGCTATGAAGTCCTCTCTCAATGAGAACAAGAAAAATGATAATAACCAGCAACAATTAATACGTAAATCCAGAAAGGGCAATAAGTGGAGAGAGTAGCATAATTGGGAAAGATAAATGAGACTAAATTTGTGCCTACACGACGTATCTTTCAACCACACAACCTACCCCCCCTAACCCTCCCTCCCTCACACACAAGCACACACACACAAGGGTAGACACACACACACACACACACACACACACACACACACACACACACACACATACATACATACACACATACACACACACACACATACATAAACACACACACACACACACACACAAACACACACACACACAACACACACACACACACACACACACACACACACACACACACACATACACACACACACCACACACATATACACACACACCACACACACACCACACGCACACACCACACACACACACCACACACACACACACACACACACACACACACACACACACACACACACACACACACACACACACACACACACACACACACACACATGTCAGCATAGTTGCTGATCCCTGTATTCCCTGTATTATATAGCATAGCATATTAGTATCATCCATGTGCTTTAGATACGAGATCCCTTGTAGGCCTGTGGCTTTGTGTGACGTCATGGAATGCACATGTGTAGGCTCGTACCTCTGCCTCCCTCTCACTCGGCGGCAGACCATTCAGCAGACAGGCAAGGCAGCTGGGCTCCATCCCTCACCATCTCAGTCTGACAATATATATTACCATCCAACAAGTGTGTCTACCTTCAACCTACGATATCTCCATTTAAGAACCCCTACGATAAATGGTGGCAGCGGTGGGATGTAATTCTGACGATTACAGCGATTTCTGGAGATAAATTTTCGACCAGCAAGACGGCCATTTCGTGTCACCAGTAGGCCTATCGTGGTTAACGCCAGCCAGCTACCTCAAGTCAGCTACTCGCCCAAGCTCCTACCAGCTTCTACATTATTCACTGGTCAGTCTCTTTGTATTAGTGTATCTGCTTATTTGCATCACTCCCGAGGGGTTGACCCGAGTTTGCAAAATAAGCCAGCTTCCAGTCTGTGGTGGGGGAGTCAGAACAACCGAGCCCAGTCGAGCCTAGTCTACTCCATCCAATTCCTTTGCCTGCCAAGCCAGCTTCCACCCCTGCTGTGCTCATCGTGTGAAGTTATCAAGCCATTCTGTGTGAAGGGTTAAGATAAGCCAACTACGAACTAACCCAGTTGTCTTACCCCAGTACTCAAGAAAGCCATGTGAGTAGTCTTCATCGCTTGTGATTCAAGCTCCAAGCATTCTGAGTGCTCTTTTTCATCCTTGTGGTGTTGTAGTATTTCGTGGGTTTATTTTAAAACACACACACACACACACACACACACACACACACACACACACACACACACACACACACACACACACACACACACCCACACACACCCTCCACCACTTGACACAAACACTTGACACAAACACGTACCCCCCCTCCCTAACCACCTCTCCCCCTTCCCTAACTACCTCACCTTAGTCACCTACCCCTCCCCCAAACCACCTAACCCCTCCCCAAACCGTCTAACCCCCCCAACTACCTCCCTCCCTCCAATAACCATCCTCCCCCTCCCCATAACCATCCATCCCCTCTCTCCCTCAAACCATCTAACCCCCTCCCCCAACTATCTCTACCCCTCCAATAACCATCCTCCCCCTCCCCCACAACCATCCATCCCCTCTCCTTCTAACCATCTATTCCCCTCCCCCTAACCACCCGTCCCCCCTTCTGTGGAGCAACGGGGAAATCTAGAACCAGGATGAGGACAAGGGGCTTCAAGGATGAATCTGGGAGGGAGGAATGGGAGGTAGAGCTCAAAAAAAGGGAGGAAGACTGGGGAAGGAGACTAGATGAGCTGGAAAGGAAGGTGGAAGAGAGGTTAGCAGCAGAATGCAGAAGGTGGAAGCAACAGGTCACAGCAGCAGAAATCAAGATAGAGAGATTAGAAGAGGAGCTGAGACATCTGAAACAGCACAGAGACAAAGATATTACAGAAGTAGCATCGGCAATGGCTACATCAAACACAGACAACAGGTCTGAAGGAAGCATGGAAACTAAACTGTATGCAGAGGTCCTGTCAAACCCACATGGGGCCAAAACAAAGACAGGGAGCACACTAGGACAGAATGGGAGGTTGGAAGGCATTGAAGGAACTAGGACATGTGCAAGGACCTTACCAGATACCTGTGGGGGCCAGGAACAGGTGAGCAGGAAGGACAAACCAAAAAGCATAGGGGCCATAACTAGGGAAGGGACTGAAGGAAGGAACACTCCACGGGAAGGAACTAAAACACATCAGAGGATGCAATGGGAGTTACAGTGGGAGGTGGAAAGGGAGAGATCCGTTTTTGTCTATGGGCTAGACGAAGCTAAAGGGGAAACTTATGATGAAAGAAAGCAGGAGGAGAAAAAAGCGATTGAAGATATCATGAAGGTGATAGGCGAGGGGGACATGACCCAGGTGGCAAATTTTCGGAGAATTGAGTGGTTCACAAAGAAAAGGAATCGGCCTCTCAAAGTAATTTTCAAGGCAGAATCAACCCGAACCATGATCCTGCAGGAGAAAGCACAGCTGAAAGGCAAGCAGGAGTTCCGGAGTGTGTACCTCGATCGAGACAGAACACAGGACAAAAGGACAATGAAAGAGAGAGTTCAAAAACGAAAGGAGAAATGGGAGGAAATGATAAAGGAGAGCAGAATAACCCAGGATCAAATGGAAGGACAAACGCACTCCCCAGAAACACCTGCAGAAGGACTCCAGCCACGACATCCCCAAGGCAACTGAACAATCCAAACCAACCATCACACACAGATCCCTCTGTTTCCACCCCCCGCACCACAGTTACAGTATTAGAACAGAAGTTGAAGGTTTGGTACACAAATGCAGATGGATTAACGAATAAACATAAGGAATGGCAAGAAAGAATCAATGAGAAGTCCCCAGACATCATAGCAGTTACAGAAACAAAACTCACAGAGACAATAACAGATGCAATCTTCCCACCAGGATACCAGATCATGAGGAAAGATAGAAGGGGCAGGGGGGGAGGTGGGGTTGCTCTGCTCGTAAAAAACAGATGGAAATTCGAGAAAATGGAAGGCATAGATGAGACGGGAGAAAGAGACTACATAGCAGGTACACTTCAGTCTGGGGAACACAAAGTGGTCATTGCAGTGATGCATAATCCACCACAGAACTGCAGGAGGCCAAGAGAGGAATATGAAGAGAGCAACAGAGCAATGGTGGATACATTTGCTGAGGTGGCAAGAAGAGCTCACTCCAGCAGAGCAAAGTTGCTGGTTATGGGGGATTTCAACCACAGGGAGATTGACTGGGAAGACCTGGAGCCACATGGGGGTCCCGAAACATGGAGAGCCAGGATGTTGGACGTGGTGCTGGAAAACCTCATGCACCAACATGTTAAGGACACTACTAGAGTGAGAGGGGAGGATGAACCAGCAAGATTGGACCTTGTGTTCACCCTGGGCAGCTCAGACATTGAGGACATCAAGTATGAGAGTCCCCTAGGAGCTAGCGACCACGTAGTTCTGTGCTTTGAATACATAGTAGAGCTGCAAGTGGAGAGAATAACAGGAGTTGAATGGGAAAAGCCTGACTATAAAAGAGGGGACTACATAGGGTTGAAGAACTTCCTGCGGGAGGTCCAGTGGGACAGAGAACTGGCAGGAAAGCCAGTAATGAAATGATGGAATATGTAACAACAAAATGCAAGGAGGCAGTGGAAAGGTTTATTCCCAAGGGCAACAGTAACAACGGGAAGACCAGAACGAGCCCCTGGTTTACCCGACGGTGTAAGGAGGCAAAAACAAAATGCAATAGAGAATGGAAAAAGTACAGAAGGCAGAGAACACACGAAAATAGGGAGATCAGTCGCAGAGCCAGGAATGAGTACGCACAGGTAAGGAGGGAGGCCCAACGACAGTATGAAAATGACATAGCATCGAGAATCAAGACTGACCCGAAACTGTTGTATAGCCACATCAGGAGGAAGACAACAGTCAAAGACCAGGTGATCAGATTAAGGACAGAAGGTGGAGAACTCACAAGAAATGATCAGGAGGTATGTGAGGAGCTGAACAGGAGATTTAAGGAAGTTTTTACAGTAGAGACAGGAAGGGCTGTGGGAAGACAGCACAGAAGGGAACATCAAGAGGGAATATACCAACAAGTGTTGGATGACATACGAACAACTGAGGAGGAGGTGAAGAAACTCTTAAGTGACCTTGACACCTCAAAGGCGATGGGACCGGACAACATCTCCCCATGGGTCCTTAGAGAAGGAGCAGAGATGCTGTGCGTGCCTCTAACCACAATCTTCATCACATCCCTTGAAACTAGGCAACTACCTGAGAAATGGAAGACAGCTAATGTAGTCCCCATATTTAAGAAAGGAAACAGAAACGAGGCACTAAACTACAGACCTGTGTCTCTGACATGTATTGTGTGCAAAGTCATGGAGAAGATTATCAGGAGGAGAGTGGTCGAACACCTGGAAAGGAACAAGATTATAAATGAAAACCAGCAAGGGTTCATGGAAGGCAAATCTTGTATCACAAACCTCCTGGAGTTTTATGACAAGGTAACAGAAGTAAGACACCAGAGAGAGGGGTGGGTAGATTGCATTTTCCTAGACTGCAGGAAGGCCTTTGACACAGTTCCCCACAAGAGATTAGTGCAGAAGCTGGAGGATCAGGCGCATGTAAAAGGGAGGGCACTGCAATGGATAAGGGAATACCTGACAGGGAGGCAGCAACGAGTCATGGTACGTGAAGAGGTATCACAGTGGGCGCCTGTTACGAGCGGGGTCCCACAGGGGTCAGTTCTAGGACCAGTGCTATTTTTGATTTATGTGAATGACATGATGGAAGGAATAGACTCTGAAGTGTCCCTGTTCGCAGATGACGTGAAGTTGATGAGAAGAATTAAATCGGACAAGGATGAGGCAGGACTGCAAAGAGACCTGGACAGGCTGGACATGTGGTCCAGTAACTGGCTTCTCGAATTCAATCCAGCCAAATGCAAAGTCATGAAGATTGGGGAGGGGCAAAGAAGACCGCAGACAGAGTATAGGCTAGGTGGACAAAGACTACAGACCTCACTCAGGGAGAAAGACCTTGGGGTGACCATAACACCGAGCACATCACCGGAGGCACACATCAACCAAATAACCGCTGCAGCATACGGACGCCTGGCAAACCTGAGAATAGCGTTCCGATACCTTAATAAGGAATCGTTCAAGACACTGTACACTGTGTATGTTAGGCCCATACTGGAGTATGCAGCACCAGTCTGGAACCCACACCTGGTCAAGCACGTCAAGAAGTTAGAGAAAGTACAAAGGTTTGCAACAAGGCTAGTCCCAGAGCTCAAGGGAATGTCGTACGAGGAAAGGTTAAGGGAAATCGGACTGACGACACTGGAGGACAGAAGGGTCAGGGGAGACATGATAACGACATACAAGATACTGCGGGGAATAGACAAGGTGGACAGAGATAGGATGTTCCAGAGAGGGGACACAGGGACAAGGGGTCACAACTGGAAGCTGAAGACTCAGACGAGTCACAGGGACGTTAGGAAGTATTTCTTCAGTCATAGAGTTGTCAGCAAGTGGAATAGCCTAGCAAGTGAAGTAGTGGAGGCAGGAACCATACATAGTTTTAAGAAGAGGTATGACAAAGCTCAGGAAGCAGAGAGAGAGAGGACCCAGTAGCGATCAGTGAAGAGGCGGGGCCAGGAGCTGAGTCTCGACTCCTGCAACCACAATTAGGTGAATTAGGTGAGTACATACACACACCTGCCCACGTACACACACACCTGCCCACGTACATACACACACCTGCCCACGTACACACACACCTGACCACGTACACACACACCTGCCCACGTACACACACACCTGCCCACGTACACACACACCTGCCCACGTACACACACACCTGCCCACGTACACACACACACCTGCCCACGTACACACACACCTGCCCACGTACATACACACACCTGCCCACGTACACACACACACCTGCCCACGTACACACACACTTGCTTCTCGTTGTCTCCAAATATAATTCATGGTTATCTTTGTTTCCGGGTAATAACCGGGTGTAATTTTTTGCAGAAAGGTAATCGAGAATTATTTTTAGAACGCTGGAACTGGAATGGCTATTCTGAGCTGAATAAATTGTTGCCAGAATACATTAGGTATCCCCCCGAGGGATACCTGTAACTGGTTTTCTTAACTCCTCCAAGGTTTTAAAATTGTAACTTGAGAATGCCTAGCCCGATCGGCTTCAGACTTTCAAGACTCTTGTTAGAAAAGTGTAGACCATTTGCATAACAACTAAATAAGACGTACTGATGTAGGATTACATTGTCCAAAATGTGTTTTAGTTATCCCTTTAAATATAGATTAGCAATGTGCTTTAGTTACCCTTTAAAATGGAATAAAAAAAATGTTATAGTTACCCTTTGAAATGGAATAAAATTAACTTTAGTTACCCAGTGAAAATGGAATAGAAATGTGTATAAGGGACCCACTAAAATAAAATTAAAATGTGTATAAGTTATCCATTAAAATGGAATAAAAATTGATTTTAGTTACCCATGTAAATGTAAATAAATATGATTTAGTTCCCATTAAACTGAAATTAAATATTGCAAGGTTACACAATTATT
The DNA here is from genome assembly GCF_026875155.1 of Cherax quadricarinatus. NCBI lineage: Eukaryota > Metazoa > Arthropoda > Malacostraca > Decapoda > Parastacidae > Cherax > Cherax quadricarinatus. The sequence continues at coordinate 21,473,233 of NC_069424.1, forward strand.
AATAAATACTAATTGTAATCAATTTAAAAAAATGGTTATAAAAATATTCTTTCGTTACCCATTAATACAACAAAAATTATACTTTAATATTTAAAAAATGAAATCGGAAAAATATTTGCAGTTACATATGACAAAAAATTTTCTTTAAGCTATTTAGAAGAGAGGAGACGAGGAATTGGGTGCTCTAATGCCAAGCAGGGGTTATTTCAGTTAAGGTTCTGGCCAAGTGGGTAACCCATAACAGGTGATCAAAGCGGCCAAGAGTGAGACTCGCACCCATGCAACCACAATTAGAGAATACAAGAAGTATTGGATTCCTATAATCCATGAGTGGGTGTATTGGTTATAAATACCTTAATTCGGCTTACAGTTTATTCTTTAAATATTACTCGTATATACATTTATTATTATTTACAAAGTTCAACACGAGACATATGTTTGAACAAACCAATATCGAGATGCCTCACGAACTCGTCAGTTGACTAGACACTAATGTTGGTTGTTGCAGACTTATAAGTTCGTCTGGGTTATATTCAGCGCTGGGAACAGTGGAGGATCGATCCTCTGTCTGGTAATGGTGAGGCAGACTCGCTACTCACTTGTACTCGTCTAAGTGTCATGCCTGATACACAAGTATGTAAGGTCATGTGAAAAATGGGGATAGATTTTGAGTTCCAGGTCTCGCTACTGTTGGAGGATACTCCAGCAACACTCAGTGTTGGAGGTTACTCCAGCATCACTAAGTGTTGGAGGAAGTTACTCCCACAAGACACGATATTCGTTGCTGCCGTTCCGCACGAAGATGAAAGATTTACCGTTGTTGGGAGCCAACGGTGGGAAGGTCCGTGCCCTGATCTCGCTCTCGTAGGTCGGTACGTGTTGCGAGACCGCGGAATGTACGTGCCCTGCAGAAGTGACCGCCGCCGCTGGGGTACCAGTCGACGTGATGACGTGTGGTAGAGACGTGACGGGATTGCCTAGTGATGAATGATGGATGCCAGGAACACTGTCCGACTGTGACAGACGTGTGGTAGACAGTTGAATGGGTTGAGGCGAGATGACGGATGGTGACCGTGTCGTTATCACACGTTCGTTATTGACTACTCCTGCAGTAGTTGGATGGTGGATGTTGTTCCTGGTTGCAAGTGGCTGTTCGTTGACGGATGTTGGTGGAGTGAAAGTTAGAGAAGCCAAATTCCTGGGAGAGACAGTGTCTTGTCTTGAGACAGAGTGAACGTTTAGAGACTGAGAGGCTTCAGGAGCTGAGGTAGTGAAGAACTGAGAACGTATTCCTCTGAATGTTGTAGCTGCAGGTGAAGCTGTGGTGATGAATGTGTCTTGTGGGGGCGGAGGTGAAAGATGTTGTTGTGGGAGTGGAGCAATGAGGGACGTGAGGACAGAGGGAGAGGGACCTTCCCTCAGGCCAAAGTTAGATGCTGAGGGAGGGGTCAAGAAGGAGACAGGATTATCAAGGCTGTTGGGAATCATAGGTACGAAGCCGCCATGTTGGAAGACTGGGGGAGTAGGGAACTCCCTGAAGTTGTCCTTGTCACTACCCTCACTTCTGAAGTTGTTCTGATCCCTACCCTCACTTCTAAAGTTGTTCTGGTCCCCACCTTCACTTCTAAAGTTGTTCTGGTCCCTACCCTCACTTCTAAAGTTGTTCTGGTCCCTACCTTCACTTCTGAAGTTGTTCTGGTCCCCACCTTCACTTCTGAAGTTGTTCTGGTCCCTACCCTCACTTCTAAAGTTGTTCTGGTCCCCACCTTCACTTCTAAAGTTGTTCTGGTCCCTACCCTCACTTCTAAAGTTGTTCTGGTCCCCACCTTCACTTCTAAAGTTGTTCTGGTCCCTACCCTCACTTCTAAAGTTGTTCTGGTCCCTACCTTCACTTCTAAAGTTGTTCTGGTCCCTACCCTCACTCCTGAAGTTATTCTGGTCCCTACCCTCACTCCTGAAGGAAGCCTTGATTTCTACTTTTACTCCTGAAGGAGCCTTGATCCCTACCTTCACTCCTGAAGGTAATTCCTTTCCCTCTCCCTGCAGGTGTACCTTCAAAGTTCTCGCTCTCTAAGTTACCTTTATCAACTTTAAAAATATCATCTCCTCTGACAAAGTTATCGTTTTTAACATCATTAATATTGTTAATACTTTGAGAATGTTCTCCGTTGATGTTATTAATTTGAATATTATCTGCGTTGATATTGCTTTGAATATTACCCGAGTTAGTGTTACTTTGAATATCATGTTTAATAATGTCATTAAACTGGCTAGGATCTCTAATTATATTACTTTGAATATTGTTGTTTCTTTGAACTCTCTCTGTGGGAGGATTACTTTGAATATTGTCTTTGTTATTGTTATTTCTTTGAATATTTCCACTGTTGGCATCGTGAAAACGGACGTGGCCTCTACTGTTAAAACGGACTCTTCCTCTGTTGGAAATATTAGCGTTTGCTGCTTGGGTCTTATCTCTGTTAGAGCTCCCAGTGTCAACAGTTTGCCTGTTGGCACTGTTGCTCTGAGAGTTAAGGGTAACAGTGTTGCTCCCAGTGTTCACCTTACCTGGCGAGTGACTCTTCTCGTTACCAACGTTGTTGAAATTTGTGCCGGGTCTGGTTACCTGGTCGACAACCTGATGGATCTCTGGGTGAGAAAGGGTAATTTGAGAGTTACCTGTGTTGAAGTTGTTACTTTGAGAGTTACCTGTGTTGAAGTTATTACTTTGAAGGTTACCTGTGTTGAAGTTATTACTCTCAAAGTTACCTGTCGTTGAAGTTATTAAAGTGAAGATTCTCTGTTTGAGATTGACTAGGCTTGAGGTATCTGTGTTAAAGTGACTAGTGTGAAGGTTGCCAGTGTTGAAATTATTCACTGGGTGTTACCTTCGTTGAATTATTTACTTTGAAGTTGTTATCTTTGAGGGTTACTGTGTGAATTGTTACTTTGAAGGGTTACTTGTTGTTTTACTTTGAGGTTTACGTGTTAAGTTATTATCTCAAGTTACCTGAGTTAAGTTATTAAGTGAAGATCTCTGTTGATACTAGGCTGAGGTCATCTTGTTGAGGACTGTTTGAAGGTTTGCCAGTGTTGAAATTATTCGACTGGGGTGTTACCTGTTCGAATTATAATTTGAAGTTGATTCACATTAAAATTTGTTACTCTGAGGTTATTCTTTGTTAAATTGCATTGTTATGTTAAGGTTCATGAGGTTACCAGTTAAAGTATTAACTCTGGGTTAGTTGCTTGATTTGACGTGTCAACTTGTTGAAATGTTAATGATGGATTGTCTGTGATTCACTGGTGAGGCCACTGTGTGTCGCTAATTGTGGGCCACGGATGGAAATGTTTTTCCTTGGTTAATGCGTTGAATGTTGATTGATGTATCTACTTCAGGTCATAATCGTGGGACTAGTGGGCTTAATTTGACAGTGCCTTGTAACTTGATAGCGAACTACATGGGCTTCCCCTACTGCTTTCAGGGACTGGCTACGAAGAGCGAGATAGGGGAGTCAGAGTCGTGATTTGTAGGAGATGGTACAGAGAGCTCCTAACGGCCGACGAAGCTGCTCTGTGTCGGCTTGTGAACTTTCGAGTAGAGAATTAATGAAGGTGCTCGCAAATCATGGTTGGGAGTCGAGAGATCTGGGGCCAGTAGAGTGTTTGATGATGGAGGTTGTGTTAAAGAATGGATGTAGACGGTGGTACATAGGGGCTCTTGGAGTAAGATGATGGTCAGAAATCCCATGTGTGACGGCGTGGGTATGTGGCGGGGAAGTCGTAGGGGGTTGTAGATGGAGTGCGGGTGGGTCTGGGTCTTGAGAAGAAGTGGAGAAAGGGAGGACTGGGAGCACTGGAGGTGGGTGTCAGGCGAGGGTGAAACGTCGTTCCAACGCGGAAAGAATCAGCGTCGGGACTGTTTTGGCTCGAGGGGAACTCGAAGTTGTTTGGAGGCGCTTGGAGAGGAGAGAAAGTAGTGGGACGAAACTGGAACGAGGGATCATTGTGCTGGTTCCTAGCTTCTGTGAACTGAGTGTTGTGTATCACGTTGAACGGTCTGGAGGACAGAGGCTGGAAGCGAGGGCTGGAGGCGACTGAAGATGCAGAATGAGGAGGGAAAGGTGAAGAGGAGGACGGAAGCCTCCTGAAGTCAAATATCGTTGGTGAGGTAAAGGTGATCCCTGAGGGAGTTGGAGTCGGAGAAAAGCTAGGTGGTGTTGGAGAGTGATGAGGTGAACCGAATGTTGAAGAAGGTGAGTCTTCACCTCCGGAAGGCGAAAACCGAGAGAAACTGGGTGATGGAGACGGCACTGGGATGAACTGTGACGGTCTGCTTGTGGAAAACACTGGACCTGGGAAAGTAAACAATCCATTAGAAGACTGAACACGATTCTGCTCTGCTTGGAACTGTCCTCTCTGTCCGGGAAGTCCCTGATTTTCATCAGACTGCACGATGTTCTGATCAGACTGGAACTGTCCTCTCTGTCTGGAAATTTCAGGTTGTGAGTCGACTGGTTGACGAGGTGACCCAAATCTAAGAGAGTTGAAGGAGGTTCCAGGCTTGGTGGAGGTGAAGGAGAAGCCAGGGAATGGAGATTGTGGTGTGAGACTACTGGAGAAGGGCTGGCCTCCTGGCCTCCCTGAGGGTCGGAAGGACCTCACTCCTGCAGAGGGCGCGGCTGATGGTGCAGTCAGAGGGCGAGGAGAGGTCAGGGTCACTCGTCCAGCGGAGGAGGAGGAGGAGGGTCTGTGAGTAGTGACAGGAAACTGTGCTGGGAAGGACGAGGAGAAGAGTGGTGTGTTTGGAGATGTAAACTGGGAAGGACCTGGACTAGGGAGCTGGGATGGTCTCGGAGCCGTGAACTGGGGTGGACCGGGAGTGGTGAACTGCGATGGACCTGGGGTGGTGAATTGGGATGAGCCTGGGGTGGTGAACCGGGTTGGAACATGAGTGGTGAAGCGGGATGAACCAGGTGGGGTGAACTGGGAATCTCTGGAAGACAAAAACTGGGAGGGACTATGGGAAGAAAACTGGGTTATCCCAGGAGACGCAAACTGAGGTGGATTAGAGGAAGCGAACTGGGATAGATCAGGAGAGGTAAACTGGAATGGATTAGAGTTAAATTGAGGAGGATTAGGGGATGTAAACTGGGATGGATTAGAGAAGTAAACTGAAATGGATTAGGGAAGGTGACCTGGGATGGATTAGGCGAGGTGAACTGGAAAGGATTAGGGGAGTTAAACTGGGATGGGGCGGGAGAGGTGAACTGGAGAGGATTAGGGGAGTTAAACTGGAATGGAGATGAGGTAGTGAACTGGGATGGATTGGAAAACTGGGTAGGGAGAGTAGGGATGAATCCTGGTGACTGGGAGGGATTGAGATTTGCAAACTGCAGTGGATTGGAAGGATTGAATCCTGGAGGAAAACGTGGGTTGAAGAATCCCAGGAGTGGGTTGACTGGGTTGGTAGAGGGTGAGACTCCCTGAGAGGCAAATGGATTTGTGGTTGAGGGGTTGAAGAGCGCTGGGTTGAATGACCCTGGCCCTGGGAGGTGAAGAGGTTGGCTCCCTGGTTCGCGAAGAGGTTAGGGTTTGGGAAGAATGGTGTGGGTTGAGGAGTGAAGAGAGGTGATATAGGGACCGATGGGGTAGTGGGAGCACGGGAAGTGGGCAACCTATTGAACGAGAAGGACGGCAAGGAACTAGAGGGAGGTTTGCTAGATGGAGACTTGTTGTTCTCGCCATTTTGAGGAGTACGTGAAGGAGACTGTGACTCTCCCGTAGGTGCCACTGGGAAGCTGACTGGACGAGGTCTTAAAGAGTTAAAGTGACGCAGAGCGTTTGTTTGTTCTTCGTCGTAATCTGTGTCTGTGGAAGAACGCGGGATGTCATCTTCGCCAGCGAGGTCATGCCTAGGGTCAGTGGCGCTCGCTGCCTCAGAGGTCCCCTGTGACCTGGCAGGCGAGATAACGCCAGATTTTGTCCCTGCGTTGCTGGAGGTGGTGGGGCGCATGATGCGCTTCCTGGCAGCAAGCGTGACACGTGGTCTAACTCGGAGTCCAGTGCTCACTCTGGTATTTATTCCACGTTGTCTCGAAGGGATGAAACGTGGGCGAGTACTAGACTGTCGTGATTCAGGTTTCAATGCGCCTTGTGCAGGCGGAGCGTCGCTTGATTTTGGCGTCGCCACTCTTGGTATAGCAGCCACAGTAGACGCTGACAGTACTATGGAGCTTTCTGTCGATCTTTCACTTGCTAAATCAGTGTCCTCTTCCAAAGACTCCAGCGACTCATCTCTTGCCATGCTAGGTGACAAGCGCTTACCCCAGCCATCAAGGGAATGTTGGTTCTTCTGATCAAAGAACGACGCATCGAAGTCATCGTCGTCGTCATCGTTCTTGGCCTCAGGTTCTTGCACAAGCCTTTTAATGGTCACCACTCTCGCACGCCCTCGTTGGCCCTTTTTAAACTTCGTAGAGACCAGCTCTTCTTCAGATGCAAAGGCGGTGGCAACGCCTGTCCGGTCGGAGATACTCTGAGTATTATGTAGGGAAGAGTTCCTGACGTTACCGTCCACCAGCGTCTTTACTGGATTCCTGAAGGTGTTAGTTCTTAAGCCAGTAACCTCCGATTTATAATTTTGCGTCCCTAATTGTTTTCTGCTATGAAGAAATCCTCCGCGGTCTCCACCTTCGCGAATTTTATATACATCTTCGAAGGCTTCCTGAATTACAGAGTCATTTTGTTCTTCATCCACTGCTGATTCATCCTTGCTCCCGAAGACAATTATGCGGGGTCCTGACGCCTTCTGCAGGAGCCCAACAACTTTGAGAACGTCGTCGCTAGGCAGGTCCTCTTCCTCGCCCTCCACTGAGGACTCAAACATCATGAGGATCATCACCAAGGATATCGCCGCCAGCTGCAACAATCAACACAACATTAGAATACCACCATAAAACCACTGAGCATTACTGACTCAGTCAGAGCTATGCTGAGTCGTCACACTGCTGCACTCTACACCTGCGGTAATATAACATGATATGTATGTAAGCCTAAAACAACCATTTTGAAACGCTTACACAGAGTAATGTTGATCTATGTGTGGCGGACTCTTCCCGCTGAAGACAACCGTGACTTGACTCACTATAAACTGATCCAAATATTTCATAATAGTGACTTCACTCTCCTAGTATAGTGCTCTGACAGTAACTTCACTCTCCTAGTATAGTGCTCTGACAGTAACTTCACTCTCCTAGTACAGTGCTTTGATGTCAGCAGCAAAAAATACAAATGTCAGCACTAGTAGTGGAAAAATTTACATTGTTGGAAGTCAGTCAATCATGAAATCTCAACTTAACATGCAAGTTGTTCTTCTCTCTCACGATCATTATATATATTTGTAATATATATTTTATATTATATATTTATTTTATAATATATTATATAGATAATTAATATATAAATATAAGAGAGGAGAGAGAGAGAGAGAGAGAGAAGAGAGAGAGAGAACAGGACAGAGACAGAGAGAGAGAGAGAGAGAGAGGAGAGAGAGAGAGAGAGAGAGAGAGAGAGAGAGACAGACAGACAGACAGACAGACAAGAGAGAGAAGAGAGAGAGGAGAGAGAGAAGAGAGGAGAGAGAGAGAGACAGAGAAGAGACAGAGAGAGAGGGAGAGAGAGAGAGGAGAGAGAGAGGAGAGAGAGAGAGAGAGAGAGAGAAAAGGAGAGAGAAAAGAGAAAGGGGGAGAGAGAGGGGAGAGAGGAGCTTCAACCTAACACAGACTTACTACAGCGTTACTATGAACGTACAGTTACCTCACCCGCAGAGAATTACATAAGGACCTTGCAGCACTAGCTTATGGATGCTGTTTGCACGTTGCTTAGTAGAGGCTTTGGTTAGTAGTGTTTTGGTTAGTAGTGCTTTGGTTAGTAGTGCTTTGGTTAGTAGTGCTTTGGTTAGTAGTGTTTTGGTTAGTAGTGCTTTGGTTAGTAGTGCTTTGGTTAGTAGTGCTTTGGTTAGTATGTTTTGGTTAGTAGTGCTTTGGTTAGTAGTGCTTTGGTTAGTAGTGCTTTGGTTAGTAGTGCTTTGGTTATGTAGTGCTTTGGTTAGTAGTGCTTTGGTTAGTAGTGCTTTGGTTAGTAGTGCTTTGGTTAGTAGTGCTTTGGTTAGTAGTGCTTTGTGTTAGTAGTGTGCTTTGGTTAGTAGTGCTTTGGTTAGTAGCGCTTTGGTTAGTAGTGCTTTGGTTAGTAGTGCTTTGGTTAGTAGTGTTTTGGTTAGTAGTGCTTTGGTTAGTAGTGCTTTGGTTGAGTAGTGCTTTGGTTAGTAGTGCTTTGGTTAGTAGTGCTTTGGTTAGTAGTGCTTTGGTTAGTAGTGCTTTGGTTAGTAGTGCTTTGGTTAGTAAGTGCTTTGGTTAGTAGTGCTTTGGTTAGTAGTGCTTTGGTTAGTAGTGCTTTGGTTAGTAGTGCTTTGGTTAGTAGTGCTTTGGTTAGTAGTGCTTTGGTTAGTAGTGCTTTGGTTAGTAGTGCTTTGGTTAGTAGTGCATTGGTTAGTAGTGCTTTGGTTAGTATGCTTTGGTTAGGCACGCTTTGGTTTAGCAGCGCTTTGGTTAGTAGTGCTTTGGTTAGTAGTGCTTTGGTTAGTAGTGCTTTGGTTAGTAGTGCTTTGGTTAGTAGTGCTTTGGTTAGTAGTGCTTTGGTTAGTAGTGCTTTGGTTAGCAGCGCTTTGGTTAGTAGTGCTTTGGTTAGTAGTGCTTTGGTTAGTAGTGCTTTGGTTAGTAGTGCTTTGGTTAGTAGTGCTTTGGTTAGTAGTGCTTTGGTTAGTAGTGCTTTGGTTAGTAGTGCTTTGGTTAGTAGTGCTTTGGTTAGAGTGCTTTAGGTTAGTAGTGCTTTGGTTAGCAGCTGCTTTGGTTAAGCAGCGCTTTGGTTAGTAGTGCTTTGGTTAGTAGTGCTTTGGTAGTAGTGCTTTGGTTAGTAGTGCTTGTTAGTAGTGCTTTGGTTAGTAGTGCTTTGGTTAGTAGTGCTTTGGTTAGTAGTGCTTTGGTTAGTAGTGCTTTGGTTAGTAGTGCTTTGGTTAGCAGCGCCTTGGTTAGCAGTGCTTTCGTTAGTAGTGCTTTCGTTAGTAGTGCTTTGGTTAGTAGTGCTTTGGTTAGTAGTGCTTTGGTTAGTAGTGCTTTGGTTAGTAGTGCTTTGGTTAGTAGTGCTTTGGTTAGTAGTGCATTTGGTTAGTAGTGCTTTGGTTAAGTAGTGCTTGGTTAGTAGTGCTTTGGTTAGTAGCGCTTGGTTAGTAGTGCTTTGGTTAGTAGTGCTTTGGTTAGTAGTGCTTTGGTTAGCAGCGCTTTGGTTAGTAGTGCTTTGGTTAGTAGTGCTTTGGTTAGCAGCGCTTTGGTTAGTAGTGCTTTGGTTAGTAGTGCTTTGGTTAGATGTCTTAGGTTAGAGTCTTTGGTTAGTAGTGCTTTGGTTAGTAGTGCTTTGGTTAGTAGTGCTTTCGTTAGTAGTGCTTGTTAGTAGTGCTTTGGTTAGTAGTGCTTTGGTTAGTAGTGCTTTGGTTAGCAGCGCTTTGGTTAGAGCTGCTTTGGTTAGTAGTGCTTTGGTTAGTAGTGCTTTGGTTAGTAGTGCTTTGGTTAGCAGTGCTTTGGTTAGTAGTGCTTTGGTTAGTAGTTGCTTTGGTTAGTAGCTGCTTTGGTTAGTAGTGCTTTGGTTAGTAGTGCTTTTGGGTTTGTAGTGCTTTGGTTAGTAGTGCTTTGGTTAGTAGTGCTATTGTTAGTAGTGCTTTGGTTAGTAGTGCTTTGGTTAGCAGGCTTGGTTAGCAGTGCTTTCGGTTGCAGCTTTGTTAGTGCTTTGGTTAGTAGTGCTTTGGTTAGAGTGCTTTGGTTAGTAGTGCTTTGGTTAGTAGTGCTTTGGTTAGTAGTGCTTTGGTTAGTAGTGCTTTGGTTACGTAGTGCATTGGTTAGTAGTGCTTTGGTTAGTAGTGCTTTGGTTAGTAGTGCTTTGGTTAGTAGTGCTTTGGTTAGTAGTGCTTTGGTTAGAATAGTGCTTTGGTTAGTAGTGCTTTGGTTAGTAGTGCTTTGTTAGTAGTGCTTTGGTTAGTAGTGCTTTGGTTAGTAGTCTTTGGTTAGTAGTGCTTTGGTAAGTAGTGCTTTGGTTAGCAGCGCCTTGGTTAGTAGTGCTTTGGTTAGCTAGTGCTTGGTTAGCAGGCCTTTGGTTAGTAGTGCTTTGGTTAGTAGTGCTTTGGTTAGTAGTGCTTTGGTTAGTAGTGCTTGGTTAGTAGTGCTTGGTATAGTGCTTTGGTTAGCAGGCTTGGTTAGTAGTGCTTTGGTTAGTAGTGCTTTGTTAGTAGCGCTTTGGTTAGAGTGCTTGGTTAGTAGTGCTTTGGTTAATAATGCTTTGGTTAGTAGTGCTTTGGTTAACAGCGCTTTGGTTAGTAGTGCATTGGTTAGCAGTGCTTGGTTAGATAGTGCTTTGGGTTAGTAGTGACTTTGGTTAGCAGCGCTTTGTTAGTAGTGCTTTGGTTAGGCTTTGGTTAGTAGTGCTTTGGTTAGCAGCGCTTTGGTTAGTAGTGCTTTGGTTAGTAGTGCTTTGGTTAGCAGTGCTTTGGTTAGCAGTCTTTGTTTAGCTATGCTTTGGTTAGTAGCGCTTGTTAGAGTGCTTTGGTTAGAGTGATTTGGTTAGTAGTGCTTTGGTAATAACTGCTTTGGTTAGTAGTGCTTTGGTTTAGCAGTGCTTTGGTTAGTAGTGCTTTGTTTAGTAGTGCTTTGGTTAGCACGCTTTGTTAGCAGTGCTTTGGTTAGCAGTGATTTGGTTAGTAGTGCTTTGGTTAGTAGTGCTTTGGTTAGCATGCTTTGGTTAGTAGTGCTTGGTTAGTCAGTGCTTTGGTTAGTCATGCTTTGGTTAGAATGCTTTGGTAGAAGTGCTTTGGTTAGATGTTTTGTTAGTAGTGCTTTGGTAGTAAGTGCTTTGGTAAAGTGCTTTGTTAGCAGTGCTTTGGTTAGTAGTGCTTGGTTAGAGTGCTTTGGTTAGCAACGCTTTGTTAGAAGTGCTTTGTTAGAGTGCTTTGGATAGGAGTGCTTTGGTTAGTATGCTTTGGTTAGTAGTGCTTTGGTTAGAGTGCTTTGTAGTAGCTGCTTTGGTTAGTAAGTGCTTTGGTTAGTAGTGCTTTGGTTAGATGCTTTGGTTGTAGTGCATTTGGTTAGTAGCGCTTTGGTTAGATAGTGCTTTGGTTAGCAATGCTTTGGTTAGATGCTTTGGTTAGTAGTGCTTTCGTTAGTAGTGCTTTGTAAGAAGTATTTGGTTAAGTGACTTGGTTAGTAGTGCTTTGGTAATAGTGTATTGTTAGCAGACGTTGGTTAGGGACTTGGTTAGCAGCGACTTGGTTAGGTGCTTGGTTAGTAAATGCTTTGGGTTTAAAGTGTTTTGGTTAGTAAATGCTTGGTTAGTAGTTGCTCTTGGTTGGTAGTGCTTTGGTTAAGCAGTGCAGTCGGTTAGTATCTTGTTAGTATCTTTGGTTAGGTACTTTGGGTTTGCAGCCTGGTTAATCAGTATTGTTAGAATGCTTTGGTTATAGTGTTTGTTAGTAGTGCTTTGGTAGTAGTTGCTTTGGTTAGTAGTGCTTTGGTTATAGTGATTTGGTTAGTAGTGATTTGGTTAAGCGCTTGGTTATAGTGCTTTGGTTAAGTAGTGCTATTGGTTAGTATGCTTTGTTAGCAGCGCGTTATGGTCTGTTAGTGCTTTGGTTAGTAGTGCTTTGGTTAGCAGTGCTTTGGTTAGCATTCTTGGTTAGCAATGATTTGGTTATAAGCGCAATTGGTTAGCAGTGCTTTGGTTAGCAATGAGTTGGTTAGTAGTCTTTGGTTAGCAGCGCTTGTTAGTAGTGCTTTGGTTAGCAGGCTTTGGTTAGCAGTGCTTTGGTTACAATGCTTGATTAGCATCTTGTTAATTGCAGTGCTTTGGTTAACAATGCTATGGTTAGTAGTCTTTGGTTAGCACTGCTTGTTTAGCATATGCTTTGGTTACAAGGTCTTTGTTAGCAATGCTACTGTTAGCATTCTTTGGTTAGCATGCTTTGGTTAGCAATGCTTTGGTTAGCAATGCTTTGGTTAGCAATGCTTTGATTAGCAGTGCTTTGGTTAGCAATGCTTTGGTTAGCAATGCTTTGATTAGCAGTGCTTTGGTTTTAACCGCAATGCTTTGGTTAACAATCATTTGTTAGCAATGCTTTGATAGCAATGCTTAGATTTGAGCAGTGCGTTGTGTACATATGCTTTGGTTAGCAATGCTATGGTAGCAATGCTTTGGTTAGCAATGCTTTGATTAGCAGTGCTTGGTTAGCAATGCTTTTTATGCAAGTGCTTTGTTAGCAGTGCATTGTTAGCAATGCTTTTGGTTACAATGCTTTTAGCAATGCTTTGGTTAGGCAATGCTTTGGTTAGGCAATGCTTTTGGTTAGCATGTGCTTTCGTTAGCAATGCTTTGGTTAGCAGTATTTGGTTAACGGACTTGTTAGCAGTACTTGGTTAACGGGACTTGTTAGCAGTACTTTGGTTAACGGTACTTTTGGTTTGCAGTACTTTTGGGTTAACGGGACTTGTTTACAGTACTTTGGTTCGACTTGTTCAAAACTTGGTTAAAGGACTTTTTACAATAATTGGTTAAAGGTACTTGTTAGCAATACTTTGGTTAACGGGACTTTTAGCAGTACTTTTTGGGAACGGTACTTGTTTGCATACTTTTTGGTTAACGGGACTTTTTAGCAAACTTTGGTTAACGGGACTTGACAAAACTTGGGTTAACGGTACTTGTTAGCAATACTTTGGTTAACGTACTTTTTTAGCATACTTTGTTAACGGACTTGTTTGCAGTACTTTGGGAACGGTACTTTTTCATACTTTTTTTAACGGTACTTTTACATACTTTTGGGTTTCGGTACTTGTCGCAGACTTTTGGTTTACGGTACTTGTCAGCATACTTTGGTTTAAAGCTTGTTAGCAGTCTTTGGGTTAAAGGTACTTGTTTGCAGTACTTTGGGTTTAAAGGTACTTGAGCAGTACTTTGGTTTAAAGGGCCTTTTTTAGCATACTTTGGTTTAACGGTACTTTTCAGCATATTTGGTTTTAACGGTACTTGTTTGCAACTTTGGTTTTAAAGGTACTTGTTAGCAGTTTCCCCTTTTGGTTTTAAAGGGACTTTCAGCAGTACTTTGGGGGAAAAGGTACTTGTCAGCATACTTTTGGGTTTAAAGTACTTGTTAGCATACTTTGGGTTTAAAGGGACTTTTTAGCAGACTTTGGGTTTAAAGGGACTTGTTAGCATACTTTGGGTTTAAAGGTACTTGTTAGCATACTTTGGTTAACGGGACTTTTTCAGCATACTTTGGGTTAAAGGTACAGGTTTTGC
>NC_069424.1:21489121-21571621 GCF_026875155.1 Cherax quadricarinatus
TGCAGCTAGCAGTTATTTGGTTGAAGTGGCGCTTCAGGAGATGTCCTTGTGTTATACTCAACCCAAGATCTTTTTTCCTTGAGTGAGGTATTGTAAGTGCTCTGACCCCCTAGACTGTACTCCGTGCTGCGGCCTTCATTGCCTTTCCCCAATCTTCATGACTTTCACTTGGTGGGAATTGAACTCCATATGCCATTGCTGGACCAGGTCAGCAGCCTGTTCAGGATCCCTTGTAGTTCTGCCTGTCTTTCGATCGAGTGTATTCTCTCATCAACATTCACCGTCATCTGCAAACAGGACACTCAGAGTCTATTCCTTCCATCATGTCGTTCACATAAATACCATTGCGGGGGGGGTGGGCGGGGGGGGGACGGGGGGGGGGGGGGGGGGGGGGGGCGGGGGGGGGGGGGTGGTCCCTAGGACTGACCCCTGCGGGAACCCCGCATGTCACAGTGCCCACTCTGACACCTCGCCACGTACGCATGACTCCTGCTGTCTTCCTGACAAGTATTCCCTGATCCCTTTGTAGTGCCCTTCCCTGTTATCCCTGCTTGGTCCTCCAGTTTTTGCCCAATCTCTTGTGTGGAACTGTGCAAAACGCCTTCTTGCAGTCCAAGAAAATTGCAATCCAACCCACCCCTCTCTCTATGTCATACAGCTGTCACATGTCATAGAACTCCAGTAGTTTGTGACACAGGATTTTCCCGTCCCTGAAACCGTGCTGGCTGCTGTTGATGAGATCATTCCATTCTAGGTGTTCCACCACTCTTCTCCGCTGATAATCTTCTTCTACACATATTTTGCATACTATTACATTCAGTGACACTGGTCTGTAGTTAGTGCTTCAGTTCTGCTCCTCCTTTTTAAAGATTGGGGGCTACATTTTGCTGTCTTCCATCCTCAGGCAATCTCCCTGTTTCGATAGATGTATTGAATATTGTTGTTAGGGTACACATACGCCTCTGCCCCTCTCTTCAATACCCATGGGGAGATGTTATCTGGCCCATTGCCTTTGAGGTAACTAGCTCACATCAGAAGCCTCTTCACTTCTCCTCGGTGTGTGCAGTGCCAGCACTTGGTGGTGTGCCCCACCTCTCCGTCTTTCTGGAGTCCCCTTCTGTCGTCCTCTGTGAACCACTTCTTATGAAATCTCTTGTTGAGTTCTTCACATACTTCAACGGTCATTTCCTGTTGTCTCCTCCTCCTTCCTTCCTTAGCCTGATTACCTGGTCCTTGACTGTTTTTTTTCCCCTCTGATGTGTCTGTACAACAGTTTCGGGTCAGATTTGTTTTTTTTTTTTTTCTTCCGCTGCTATGTCCATTATCAATATTGTCTTTGGGCCTCCCTCTTATCTGTGCATATTTCCGTTTCTGGCTCAACGACTGTTCTCCTTCTTCCCCTGGGTCCTTTCCTTCATATTTCTTCCATTCCTAGCACACTTGGTTTTTGCCTCTCCTGCACCTTTGGGTAAACCATGTGGCTCATCCTGGCTTTTTTCATTACTCCTGTACCCTTGGGTACAAAACCTCTCCTCAGCCTCCTTGCATTTTTGTGCAACATATTCCATCATCTCATTAACGTCTCCCTGCCAGTTTCTCAGTTTCCACTGAACCCCCCGTTCAGGTAGTTCCTCATTCCGTGTATACCCCCTTTCTTGTTAGTTTGGGCTTCATTCGTCCTGGCCTTCCTAGCTTCCCCACCACTTGTAGCCTACTGTGTATTCGAAGCTTAAAACCACATGGGTTCACTGGCCCAAGGGTCTTACTATGCGATGTCCTCGATATCAGCACTACTGAAGTGAATACTAAGTCCACTTGCTGTTCATCTCTCCCTCTCTCTCTGTAGTGTCCCTTACGTGTTGGTACATGAAAGTTCTCTCCAGTAACCCACCTCCATCATCTAGCCCTCCATGTACTTGGCCCCCAGTGGGGCCCAAGTTCTCTCCCAATCGAATCTCCTTGTGGTTAAAGTCACCCATGATCCAGAGCTTTGCCCCTGCATGCATGAGCTCTTCAGCCACTCTAGCAGTGTGTCAAACCATCGCTCCTATTGCTCTCGTCGTACTCTTTGCCTTGGCCTCCCTGCTGTTCTTTGTGTTAATTGTGTGTTGTGTATGTGAGTGTGTGTGTTGTGTATGTGTGTGTTGTGTATGGGTGGTGTGTGGTGTGTGTGTATTGTGTGTGTGTGTGTGTACTCACCTAGTTACTCACCTAGTTGAGGTTGCGGGGGTCGAGTCCGAGCTCCTGGCCCCGCCTCTTCACTGATCGCTACTAGTCAACTCTCTCCTGAGCCCGTGAGCTTTAATCATACTCTGCTTAAAGCTATTATGGATCCTGCCTCCACATACAATCGCTTCACAAACTATTCAATTCCACTACTGACTACTCTGTGGCTGAATAAATACTTCTAACCATCCCTGTGATTCATCTGTGTCCTTCGCTTCCCAACTGTGTCCCTTGTTACTGATTCCCAATCTCTGGAACATCCGTCCTTGTCCACCTTGTCATTCCTCTGCAGTATTTTGTATGTCGTTATCATGTCCCCCTATCTCTCCTGTCCTCCAGTGTCGTCAGGTTGATTTCCCTAACCTCTCCTCGTAGGACATACCTCTTAGCTCTGGACTAGTCTTGTTGCAAACCCTTTGCCTTCTCCTAGTTTCTTTACGTGCTTTGGCTAGTGTGGGTTAAAACTGGAGCGCATACTCCAATGTGGGCCTAACGTACACGGTGTACAGGGTCCTGAATGATTCCTTATTAAGATGTCGGAATGCTGTTCTGAGGTTTGCTAGGCGCCCATATGCCTGCAGCATTTGGGTAAACCATGGGCTCATCCTGGCATTTTCATTATCCTGTTAACCCCTTGGGTACAAACCTCTCCTAAGCCTCCTGCTTTGGTTGCTACATATTCCATCATCTCATTAACTGGCTTCTCTGCCAGTTCTCTGTCCCACTGAACCCCCGTTCAGGAAGTTCCTCATTCTGTGTAGACCCCCTTTCTTGTAGTTTTTGGCTTCATTCGTCCAGGCCTTCCTGCCCTCTCCCTCCACTTGTACTCTAACTGGTGTATGTGCGAAGCTATAACCACATGAACCACTGGCCCCAAGGGTCTTCATATGTGATGTCCTCCGATAATCTGCACTACTCAAGGGGAATACAAGTCCACCTTGCAGGTTCGATCCTCTCCTTCTCTCTCTTGTAGTGTCCCTGTACGTGTTGGCACATGAAGTTTTCCAGTACCACCTCCTCATCTAGCCTCCATGTATCTTTGCCCCCATGTGGGTCCTACGTTCTCCCAATCGATCTCCTTTGTGGTTAAAGTCTCCCATGACAGAGCTTTGCCCTGCATGCTGAGCTCTTCTGCCACTGAACTCTAAGCCAGTGTTTCAACCATCGCTCCTATTGCTCTCGTCGTACTCTTTGCCTTGCCTCCTGCATGTTCTGTGGTAGGGTTATACATCACTGCTATTACCACCTTGGGACCTCCAGAGTGAAGCGTGTGTGTGTGTGTGTGTGTGTGTGTG
This sequence comes from Cherax quadricarinatus, assembly GCF_026875155.1. Classification (NCBI taxonomy): domain Eukaryota; kingdom Metazoa; phylum Arthropoda; class Malacostraca; order Decapoda; family Parastacidae; genus Cherax; species Cherax quadricarinatus. Next base: position 21,492,643 of record NC_069424.1, read on the forward strand.
TGTGTGTGTGTGTGTGTGGTGTGTGTGGGGTTAGTTAGTTAGTTACCATTTTGGTCCTAGCACATGTCGATTAGATCACTAGGCCTGTTGAATTGTGAGTGTGTGGTGGTACTCACCTATTTGTGGTTGCAGGGGTCGAGTCCAGCCCCCCCTTTCCCCCCCCCCTGTGTGTGTGTGAGTGTCTGTGTGCGTGTACGTGAGTGTGTGTGTGTGTGTGTGTTGTGTGTGTGTGTAATGTGAGTATGTGTGTGTAAAGTGTGTGTGTGTGTTAGTGTGTGTGTGTATTTTGTGTATGTGTGTGTGTATGTGTTTGTGTGGGTAAGTGATGTGTGTGTATTTGTGTGTGTGTGTATGTGTGTGTGTATGTGTGTGTGTGTTTTTTGGTGTGTTGTGGTGTGTAATGTGTGTGTGATGTATGTGTGTGGAGTGAGTATGTGTGTGTGTGTCTATGTGTGTGTGTGTATGTGTGTATCGCGTCTGTGTGTGTGTAAGTGGGTATGTTTTTTGTGTGCGAATTTGTGTATGTGTATGTGGTGTGTTGTGTATGTGGTGTGTATGTGTGTGTGTGTGTGTATTATGTGTGTGTATATGTGTGTGTGTGTGGTGGCCTGGTGTGTGGTGTGTGTGTGTGTGAGTGTATGTGTGTATGTGTGTGTGTATGTTTGTGTGTGTGTTTGGTTGTGGTGTATGTGTGTGTGTGTATGTGTGGTGTGTTATGTGTGGCGTGTTGTGTTGTGAATGTGTTGGTTGTGTGTGTGTGTATGATGTTATGTGTGTGTGTGTGTGTGTGTGTGTGTGTGTGTGTGTGTGTGTATGTGTGTATGGTGTGGTGTGTGTATGTATGTGTGTATGTGTATGTGTGCGTGTGTATGCGTGATGTGTGTATGTGTGTGTGTTGTGTGAGTCGCGTGTACTCACCTAGTTGTACTCACCTATTTGAGGTTGCGCAGGGTCGAGTCCAAGCTCCCTGGCCCGCTTCCTCTTCACTGTCGCTACTCGACACTCTTCCACCGTCCCTGAACCATTGAGCTTTCTCGTACCTCTGCTTAAAGCTATGTATGGATCCTAGCCTCCACTACCACTCGCTTCCCAAAACACTGTGTGTGTGTATTTGTGTGAGTGGTGTGGTGCTTGTGTGTGTGTGTGTTGAGTGTTGTGTGTGTGTACACACCTATTGTGGTTGAAGGGGTCGAGTCACAGTTCCCTGTCCCCGCCTCTTCGCAGACGTGCTACTAGGCTTCCTCTCTCTCCCTGCGCCCCATGATCATCTATCATACCTCGCCTTAAAACTATGTTATGGTTCCCGCCTCCACTACGTCACTCTCTACTTCCTGAGCTTTGTTGTCATAACCACTTCTTAAAACTATTATGGTTCCTGCCTCCACTACTTCATTGCTAGGCTAATCCACTTCCTGTCGACTCTATGAACTGAAGAAATACTTCCTCACGTCCCTGTACTCTCTGACTCACAGGGCCCCTAGTTTCTGTGTCCCCTCTCTGAAAACATCAATCTCCTGTCCACCTTGTCTATTACCACCGCAGTATTCTTGTATATCGATATCATGTCTCCCCTGACCCTTACTGTCCTCCAGAGTCGGTTCATCCGATTCCCTCCAACCTACCTCGAACACATTCCCTGAGCCTGGACTAGCCTGTTGCAAACCTTGTACTTTCTCTAACATCTTGACGCGTGCATGCCAGGTGTGGGTCTTCCAGACTGGTGCTGCCTACTCCAGTATGGGCCTAACATACCAGTGTACAGTGTCTTGAACGATCCTTATACGGTATCGGAACGCTATTCCCAAGTTTGCCATGCCCCATTGCTACAGCAGTTTATTTGGTTATTGTTGCCTCCGGTGACGTGCTCGGTGTTATTGTCACCCATATGGTCACCAGGTCCCGCGGTCTTCTCCCTAAGATGAGGTCTGTAGCTTTGTCCACCTAGCCTATACTCTGTCTGCGGTCTTGTTTCCCCTCCCCAATCTTCATGACTTGCATATGGCAGAATGAATTCGAGAAGCCAGTTTCTGGACCACAATCCAGCCTGTTCCAGGTCTCTTTGAAGTCTCTGCTCAACCCATCCGATTTAATTCCTTCTCATCAACTTCATCTGCGAAAAGGGACAATTCAGAGTCTATTTCCTTCCACATGTCGTTTCGCATATATCAAAAATAGCCTGGTCCTAGAACTGACCCCTGTGGTACGCCCGCTCGTCACAGGCGCCCACTGGTGGGTGTGTGTGGTGTGTGTGTGTGTGTGTGTGTGTGGTGGTGTGTCTGTATGTGTGTTGTGTGTGTGTGTGGGTGGTGTGTGTTGTGTAGTGAGTGTGAGGTGTGTGTGTGTGTGTAGTGCGCTATGTTTGGTAATGTCGTGGTACATTGTGTTTGCAATTAAAAAATGCAAGGAGATAACTCCATGGAATACTATTTTAGTAACTTAGTGTGTGGGCTGAGCCGCTATCTTCATGTTCTTAAAACTGCGTATGGAACCTGTTTTCACCACCTTCGTCATACAGAATGCCATGGCTCCTGACCAGACTGAGGAACAGATCTTCCTTACTTCCTGTAATAATAATCACGTCTCCCTTGACCCTTCAGTCTCCTTCAAGTATGTTCACATTAATCTACTTTTGCGTATATGTATGTGTCTTATATATAAAAATACTTGCATATTTTTGCAATGTGTAAATTGCGCCTTAAGCACACCGTGCACGCTGTGTGTTTTCTCACTGAGGCTCCAGGTAATGTAAGGAATGTTTTCAACAGTGGAGTTGGGTCTGAAACACTGGTGAACTACCTCAGAGCCGCAACACTGCGCAGGTGACGTTACTCAAGAACAAAAAATGTCACAGTTGACGATTTGAGTATTACTCTGTGACCACGGAATACTGACGACACACTCACACGACACTGTTGGAGCCCGCAACTCTTGTGTTGAACCCAAAGCACACTCACTCACAGTCACTTCACTCACTCAACCTCTCTCGACCTCAACTCTCTCCTGAAATTCCTTCCTGTCACTGAGCTGTCTCCTACGTTACGTTCCTACTCTGTCCTTCCTTCAGACAAGATGCTTCCATAAGTGCGTTCTCCAAAAGTACCTCTCCGTGAAGGGCCTTGACCCACTCCCCCTCTCAGGTGAAGCTCCTCATAGGGAGTACCTCTTAGCGAAGTACACCCCCCCCTCCGTGAAGGGCCTCTCAGTGAAGCTCCTCATAGTGGAGTACCTCTCAAGATGTTCCTCTCCGTAGAAGGGCCTCTCCAGTGAAGCTCGCTCTCATAGAAGTGCCTCCCGTGAAGGCCTCTCAGTGAAACTCCTCATAGTGGAGTACCTCTCAGAGAAGTACCTCTCCGTGAAGGGCCTCTCAGTGAAGCTCCTCATAGTGGAGTACCTCTCAGAGAAGTGCCTCTCCGTGAAGGGCCTCTCAGTGAAGCTCCTCTCAGAGAAGTGCCTCTCCGTGAAGGGCCTCTCAGTGAAACTCCTCTCAGTGAGTTACCTCTCATAGAAGTGCCTCTCCGTAAGGGCTCTCTCAGTGAAGCTCCTCTCAGTGGAGTACCTCTCAGAGAAGTGCCTCTCCGTGAAGGGCCTCTCAGTGAAGCTCCTCTCAGTGGAGTACCTCTCAGAGAAGTGCCTCTCCGTGAATGCCTCTCAGTGTCAGCACCCTCAGTGGAGTAACCTCTCCAGAGAAGGTACCACTCCGTGAAGGACCTCTTCCCTGAAAAACTTGGCCCCGCAGTGTTATCTCTCACCAGCTAAGACTCTCCTGGAACATTACGACGACACAAAACAATCAGCAAAAACCACTAACAAACATGGTGACATTAGAGATATCGACCAGAGAGACACCGCCTGTGTACAGCTCTGCACCAGAGAGACACCGCCTGTGTACAGCTCTGCACCAGAGAGACACCGCCTGTGTACAGCTCTGCACCAGAGAGACACCGCCTGTGTACAGCTCTGTACCACCGGACATTAAGTGGGCGTCAGAAAACAATATGAAGTTCAATAAGTATAAATTTCAATTACTTTGCTATGGAAAATTCGAGGAATTAAAAGCTGTATCGGAGTGTTAAACAAATTCCAACCAGACAATAGAGCGAGACACTAATGTGAAGGACCTGGGAGTGAAAATGTTAGAGAATATAACTTTCAAAGATCACAACAATGTCTATACTACGTCTGCTGGGAAAATGATAGGATGGATAATGAGAACCTTCAAAACTAGGGATGCCAAATCCATGACGATTCTCTTCAAATCGTTTGTTCTCTTTAGGCTAGAATATTGCTGTACACTAACGGCCCCTTTCAAGGCAGGCGAAATTGCTGACCTGGAGAATATACAGAAAACTTTCACTGCGCGTATCAGTACCATACAGCACCTAAATTACTGAGAACGGTTGAAGTCCCTCGACCTGCACTCCCTGGAACGCAGGCGAGAAAGATACATGATAATATACACTTGGAAAATCCTAGAGGGACTAGTCCCAAATCTACACAAGAAAATCACTCCCTACGAAAGCAAAAGACTCGGCAGGCTGTGCAACATTCCCCTCATTGAAAAGCAGGGGTGCGACAAGTACGCTTAGGGACAACACAATAAGTGTCAGGGGCCCAAGACTATTCAACTACCTCCCAGCATATATAAGAAGGACAGGCACCTAAAGTCAGTACCTGACCAGCCGGGCTTTGGTTCGTTCCTCGGTCGGCCTGCAGCCAACAGTAATAGCCCGGTTGATCAGGCCCTGATCCACCACGAAACCTGGACCCCAATGTCTGACCCTCTGGTCAGACATTGGGGTCCTTAAACTTGTTACCACTGACACCATTGTTACCACTGACACCATTGTTACCACTGACACCATTGTTACCACTGACACCATTGTTACCCTGAACCACACTGCTACCACTGACACCATTGTTACCACTGACACCACTGCTACCACTGACACCATTGTTACCACTGACACCATTGTTACCACTGACACCACTGCTACCACTGACACCATTGTTACCACTGACACCATTGTTACCACTGACACCATTGTTACCACTGACACCACTGCTACCACTGACACCATTGTTACCACTGACACCATTGTTACCACTGACACCATTGTTACCACTGACACCACTGCTACCACTGACACACATTGTTACCACTGACACCATTGTTACCACTGACACCATTGTTACCACTGACACTACTGCTACCACTGACACCATTGTTACCACTGACACCATTGTTACCACTGACACCATTGTTACCACTGACACCACTGCTACCACTGAAACCATACAGATGTGTACTGGTTTATATCAGACACAAAGCTGATATGAAGGCTTATGTTGTGTGTGTAGAGTGAGAGGAGAGAGGAGGAGAGAGAGAGAGAGAGTGAGAGAGAGAGAGAGAGAGAGAGAGAGAGAGAGAGAGAGAGAGAGAGAGAGAGAGAGAGAGACAGACAGACAGACAGACAGACAGACAGACAGACAGAGAGAGAGAGAGAGAGAGAGAGAGACAGACAGACAGAGAGAGAGAGAGAGAAATACGAAATTGAATTGAGAAAGTGAGATAATTTCTTCACTTTCTCTAAGAATGAAATTTAACAGGTGTTGTTCCTTACCGCTCTTACTTTCCGTTTAGTGGAGGATAACACATGTTCCAGTGACTGTACTGTTCCAGTGACTGTACTGTTCCAGTGACTGTACTGTCTCCAGTGACTGTACTGTCTCCTGTGACTGTACTGTCTCCAGTGACTGTACTGTCTCCAGTGACTGTACTGTCTCCAGTGACTGTACTGTCTCCTGTGACTGTACTGTCTCCAGTGGACTGTACTGTCTCCAGTGACTGTACTGTCTCCAGTGACTGTACTGTCTCCAGTGACTGTACTGTCTCCAGTGACTGTACTGTCTCCAGTGACTGTACTGTCTCCAGTGACTGTACTGTCTCCAGTGACTGTACTGTCTCCAGTGACTGTACTGTCTCCAGTGACTGTACTGTCTCCAGTGGACTGTACTGTCTCCAGTGACGTTACTGTCTCCAGTGACTGTACTGTCTCCAGTGACTGTACTGTCTCCAGTGACTGTACTGTCTCCAAGTGATTGTACTGTCTCCAGTGACTGTACTGTCTCCAGTGACTGTACTGTCTCCAGTGACTGTACTGTCTCCAGTGACTGTACTGTCTCCAGTGACTGTACTGTCTCCAGTGACTGTACTGTCTCCAGTGACTGTACTGTCTCCAGTGACTGTACTGTCTCCAGTGACTGTACTGTCTCCAGTGACTGTACTGTCTCCAGTGACTGTACTGTCTCCAGTGACTGTACTGTCTCCAGTGACTGTACTGTCTCCAGTGACTGTACTGTCTCCAGTGACTGTACTGTCTCCAGTGACTGTACTGTCTCCAGTGACTGTACTGTCTCCAGTGACTGTACTGTCTCCAGTGACTGTACTGTCTCCAGTGACTGTACTGTCTCCAGTGGCTGTACTGTCTCCAGTGACTGTACTGTCTCCAGTGTCTGTAGTCTCCAGTGACTGTACTGTCTCCAGTGACTGTACTGTCTCCAGTGACTGTACTGTCTCCAGTGGACTGTACTGTCTCCAGGGACTGTACTGTCTCCAGTGTCTGTTACTGTCTCCAGTGACTGTACTGTCTCAGTGACTGTACTGTCTCCAGTGACTGTACTGTCCCAGTGACTGTACTGTCTCCAGTGACTGTACTGTCTCCAGTGACTGTACTGTCTCCAGTGACTGTACTGTCTCCGTGACTGTACTGTCTCCAGTGACTGTACTGTCTCCAGTGACTGTACTGTCTCCAGTGGACTGTACTGTCTCCAGTGACTGTACTGTCTCCATGTGACTGTACTGTCTCCAGTGACTGTACTGTCTCCAGTGACTGTACTGTCTCCAGTGACTGTACTGTCTCCAGTGACTGTACTGTCTCCAGTGACTGTACTGTCTCCAGTGACTGTACTGTCTCCAGTGTCTGTAGTCTCCAGTGACTGTACTGTCTCCAGTGACTGTACTGTCTCCAGTGACTGTACTGTCTCCAGTGACTGTACTGTCTCCAGTGACTGTACTGTCTCCAGTGACTGTACTGTCTCCAGTGACTGTACTGTCTCCAGTGACTGTACTGTCTCCAGTGACTGTACTGTCACCAGTGACTGTACTGTCACCAGTGACTGTACTGTCTCCAGTGACTGTACTGTCTCCAGTGACTGTACTGTCTCCAGTGACTGTACTGTCTCCAGTGACTGTACTGTCACCAGTGACTGTACTGTCACCAGTGACTGTACTGTCTCCAGTGACTGTACTGTCTCCAGTGACTGTACTGTCTCCAGTGACTGTACTGTCTCCAGTGACTGTACTGTCACCAGTGACTGTACTGTCACCAGTGACTGTACTGTCACCAGTGACTGTACTGTCTCCAGTGACTGCACTGTCTCCAGTGACTGTACTGTCTCCAGTGACTGTACTGTCTCCAGTGACTGTACTGTCTCCAGTGACTGTACTGTCTCCAGTGACTGTACTGTCTCCAGTGACTGTACTGTCTCCAGTGTCTGTAGTCTCCAGTGACTGTACTGTCTCCAGTGACTGTACTGTCTCCAGTGACTGTACTGTCTCCAGTGACTGTACTGTCTCCAGTGACTGTACTGTCTCCAGTGACTGTACTGTCTCCAGTGACTGTACTGTCTCCAGTGACTGTACTGTCTCCAGTGACTGTACTGTCTCCAGTGACTGTACTGTCACCAGTGACTGTACTGTCACCAGGACTGTTACTGTCTCCAGTGACTGTACTGTCTCCAGTGACTGTACTGTCTCCAGTGACTGTACTGTCTCCAGTGGCTGTACTGTCTCCAGTGACTGTACTGTCTCCAGTGACTGTACTGTCTCCAGTGACTGTACTGTCTCCAGTGACTGTACTGTCTCCAGTGACTGTACTGTCACCAGTGACTGTACTGTCTCCAGTGACTGTACTGTCTCCAGTGACTGTACTGTCTCCAGTGACTGTACTGTCTCCAGTGACTGTACTGTCTCCAGTGACTGTACTGTCTCCAGTGACTGTACTGTCTCCAGTGACTGTACTGTCTCCAGTGACTGTACTGTCTCAGTGACTGTACTGTCTCCAGTGACTGTACTGTCTCCAGTGACTGTACTGTCTCCAGTGACTGTACTGTCTCCAGTGACTGTACTGTCTCCAGTGACTGTACTGTCTCCAGTGACTGTACTGTCTCCAGTGACTGTACTGTCTCCAGTGACTGTACTGTCTCCAGTGTCTGTACTGTCTCCAGTGACTGTACTGTCTCCAGTGACTGTACTGTCTCCAGTGACTGTACTGTTCCAGTGACTGTACTGTCTCCAGTGACTGTACTGTCTCCAGTGACTGTACTGTCTCCAGTGACTGTACTGTCTCCAGTGACTGTACTGTCTCCAGTGACTGTACTGCTCCAGTGACTGTACTGTCTCCAGTGACTGTACTGTCTCCAGTGACTGTACTGTTTCCAGTGACTGTACTGTCTCCAGTGACTGTACTGTCTCCAGTGACTGTACTGTCTCCAGTGACTGTACTGTCTCCAGTGACTGTACTGTCTCCAGTGACTGTACTGTCTCCAGTGACTGTACTGTCTCCAGTGGACTGTATGTTTCCAGTGACTGTACTGTCTCCAGTGACTGTACTGTCTCCAGTGACTGTACTGTCTCCAGTGACTGTACTGTCTCCAGTGACTGTACTGTCTCCAGTGACTGCACTGTCTCCAGTGACTGTACTGTCTCCAGTGACTGTACTGTCTCCAGTGACTGTACTGTCTCCAGTGACTGTACTGTCTCCAGTGACTGTACTGTCTCCAGTGACTGTACTGTCTCCAGTGACTGTACTGTCTTCAGTGACTGTACTGTCTCCAGTGACTGTACTGTCTCCAGTGACTGTACTGTCTCCAGTGACTGTACTGTCTCCAGTGACTGTACTGTCTCCAGTGACTGTACTGTTTCCAGTGACTGTACTGTCTCCAGTGACTGTACTGTCTCCAGTGACTGTCTGTCTCCAGTGACTGTACTGTCTCCAGTGACTGTACTGTCTCCAGTGACTGTACTGTCTCCAGTGACTGTACTGTCTCCAGTGACTGTACTGTCTCCAGTGACTGTACTGTCTCCAGTGACTGTACTGTCTCCAGTGACTGTACTGTCTCCAGTGTCTGTTCTGTCTCCAGTGACTGTACTGTCTCCAGTGGCTGTACTGTCTCCAGTGACTGTACTGTCTCCAGTGACTGTACTGTCTCCAGTGACTGTACTGTCTCCAGTGACTGTACTGTCTCCAGTGACTGTACTGTCTCCAGTGACTGTACTGTCACCAGTGACTGTACTGTCTCCAGTGACTGTACTGTCTCCAGTGACTGTACTGTCTCCAGTGACTGTACTGTCTCCAGTGACTGTACTGTCTCCAGTGACTGTACTGTCTCCAGTGACTGTACTGTCTCCAGTGACTGTACTGTCTCCAGTGACTGTACTGTCTCCAGTGACTGTACTGTCTCCAGTGACTGTACTGTCTCCAGTGACTGTACTGTCTCCAGTGGACTGTACTGTCTCCAGTGACTGACTGTCTCCAGTGACTGTACTGTCTCCAGTGGCTGTACTGTCTCCAGTGACTGTACTGTCTCCAGTGGCTGTACTATCTCTAGTGACTGTACTGTCTCCAGTGACTGTACTGTCTCCAGTGACTGTACTGTCTCCAGTGACTGTACTGTCTCCAGTGGCTGTACTGTCTCCAGTGGCTGTACTGTCTCCAGTGACTGTACTGTCTCCAGTGACTGTACTGTTTCCAGTGGCTGTACTGTCTCCAGTGGCTGTACTGTCTCTAGTGGCTGTACTGTCTCCAGTGACTGTACTGTCTCCGTGACTGTACTGTCTCCAGTGGCTGTACTGTCTCCAGTTACTGTACTGTCTCCAGTGACTGTACTGTCTCCAGTGACTACTGTCTCTAGTGGCTGTACTGTCTCCAGTGACTGTACTGTCTCCAGTGACTGTACTGTCTCCAGTGATGTACTGTCTCCAGTGTCTGTAGTCTCCAGTGATTGTACTGTCTCCAGTGACTGTACTGTCTCCAGTGGCTGTACTGTCTCAGTGACTGTACTGTCTCCAGTGTCTGTAGTCTCCAGTGACTGTACTGTCTCCAGTGGCTGTACTGTCTCCAGTGACTGTACTGTCTCCAGTGGCTGTACTGTCTCTAGTGACTGTACTGTCTCCAGTGACTGTACTGTCTCCAGTGACTGTACTGTCTCCAGTGACTGTACTGTCTCCAGTGGCTGTACTGTCTCCAGTGGCTGTACTGTCTCCAGTGACTGTACTGTCTCCAGTGACTGTACTGTTTCCAGTGGCTGTACTGTCTCCAGTGGCTGTACTGTCTCTAGTGGCTGTACTGTCTCCAGTGACTGTACTGTCTCCAGTGACTGTACTGTCTCCAGTGACTGTACTGTCTCCAGTGACTGTACTGTCCCAGTGACTGTACTGTCTCCAGTGACTGTACTGTCTCCAGTGACTGTACTGTCTCCAGTGACTGTACTGTCTCCAGTGACTGTACTGTCTCCAGTGACTGTACTGTCTCCAGTGACTGTACTGTCTCCAGTGGCTGTACTGTCTCCAGTGACTGTACTGTCTCCAGTGGCTGTACTGTCTCTAGTGACTGTACTGTCTCAGTGACTGTACTGTCTCCAGTGACTGTACTGTCTCCAGTGACTGTACTGTCTCCAGTGGCTGTACTGTCTCCAGTGGCTGTACTGTCTCCAGTGACTGTACTGTCTCAGTGACTGTACTGTTTCCAGTGGCTGTACTGTCTCCAGTGGCTGTACTGTCTCTAGTGGCTGTACTGTCTCCAGTGACTGTACTGTCTTCGTGACTGTACTGTCTCCAGTGGCTGTACTGTCTCCAGTTACTGTACTGTCTCCAGTGACTGTACTGTCTCCAGTGACTACTGTCTCTAGTGGCTGTACTGTCTCCAGTGACTGTACTGTCTCCAGTGACTGTACTGTCTCCAGTGACTGTACTGTCTCCAGTGTCTGTAGTCTCCAGTGATTGTACTGTCTCCAGTGACTGTACTGTCTCCAGTGGCTGTACTGTCTCCAGTGACTGTACTGTCTCCAGTGTCTGTAGTCTCCAGTGACTGTACTGTCTCCAGTGGCTGTACTGTCTCCAGTGACTGTACTGTCTCCAGTGGCTGTACTGTCTCTAGTGACTGTACTGTCTCCAGTGACTGTACTGTCTCCAGTGACTGTACTGTCTCCAGTGACTGTACTGTCTCCAGTGGCTGTACTGTCTCCAGTGGCTGTACTGTCTCCAGTGACTGTACTGTCTCCAGTGACTGTACTGTTTCCAGTGGCTGTACTGTCTCCAGTGGCTGTACTGTCTCTAGTGGCTGTACTGTCTCCAGTGACTGCACTGTCTCCGTGACTGTACTGTCTCCAGTGGCTGTACTGTCTCCAGTTACTGTACTGTCTCCAGTGACTGTACTGTCTCCAGTGACTACTGTCTCTAGTGGCTGTACTGTCTCCAGTGACTGTACTGTCTCCAGTGACTGTACTGTCTCCAGTGACTGTACTGTCTCCAGTGTCTGTAGTCTCCAGTGATTGTACTGTCTCCAGTGACTGTACTGTCTCCAGTGGCTGTACTGTCTCCAGTGACTGTACTGTCTCCAGTGTCTGTAGTCTCCAGTGACTGTACTGTCTCCAGTGACTGTACTGTCTCCAGTGACTGTACTGTCTCCAGTGACTGTACTGTCTCCAGTGACTGTACTGTCTCCAGTGGCTGTACTGTCACCAGTGACTGTACTGTCTCCAGTGACTGTACTGTCTCCAGTGACTGTACTGTCTCCAGTGACTGTACTGTCTCCAGTGACTGTACTGTCTCCAGTGACTGTACTGTCTCCAGTGGCTGTACTGTCACCAGTGACTGTACTGTCTCCATTGGCTGTACTGTCTCAAGTGAATGTACTGTCTCCAGTGACTGTACTGTCTCCAGTGACTGTACTGTCTCCAGTGATTGTACTGTCTCCAGTTGACTGTACTGTCTCCAGTGACTGTACTGTCTCCAGTGACTGTACTGTCTCCAGTGACTGTACTGTCTCCAGTGACTGTACTGTCTCCAGTGACTGTACTGTCTCCAGTGACTGTACTGTCTCCAAGGATCGCTATGAACATATTACTGTGTTAGAAGTTTGTGTTGGTTTGTGGGATGCTAAGAATTTTATTGTGCCTGTGAGACACACCCAAACAGTCAAGTCTCCCGACCAGCGAACCAGATGCCAAGAGTGTAACGAGCAAGGGCCCCCTCGTTACACCAGCCACCTAATTACCAGGAAGCCAGCCAGAGCTGTGAAGCGACATGGGAGGCTCCTGAATCAGCTTTGACAGACTTGTCTTCCCTGCTGGTCGCTACGGTTCTTACAGTGTCTTGTCCTTGTAGTTGCCTCTTTGTACATAGTTGTCAGTACTGTATGTAGGCTATATACAGTGTCAATACCAGCTTGTTCAGGTGAAAGAAATACGATCATTTACTCTTAGTGTTGCCTGTTTTGCCTTTTTCGTTCATTTCTAAGTGGTTATAGTGTTACAGCCAGGTGTGCAGGCCAATTAAAAAAACCTTGGTTTTTGGTTTTTGCGGCTTTTTTGGTTCCTTAGAAAGGGAAAAAAATAACAGTAAGCCCGGGGAAAAGGGGCCCCTTTACATAAACCCGTTTAAACCAGGACAAGGGTTTTTTTGTCGTGGAAAAGGAGCAAATATTCACGGAAAAACGTATATTTCCCCAGGGGTATTACACGGAAAGGGGCGTTTTATTTCTCAGGGGAATATACAAAGGGGGCGGCAATTTTTAGTGTATAAACACTGGAGTTTTCATTTAAAACAATGGGTTTTGGTATTAAAGTATTCTTGACAGGTGACATCCAGGGGAGATGCCCCTTAAAGACCCCTTGGGTAGTAGATTGATTTTAAATCCCATTAACCAACCCCCCAACCGGGGCATATTTATGATCTAAAATTACCCAAGGAGGGGTCAGTATAGGACAAAAGTAAATTTTGTAAATGAATGGGAAATGGGATGCAATTATTGTAAATCAAGAAACAATTTATTGTTTTAAGTGTTATGGGGGGGGTAGGTGGACCCGAAGTGACCCGGGACAGGGGGTTTGGGGTGGGTTTAGGTGGACCCCGAGTGACCCGGGAAAAGTGTTTTGGGGGGGTCAGGTGGACAGAATTTACAGGTTTCAGTGTTATGGTGGGTCAGGGGGCCCGAAGGACCGGTACTTTTATGGTGGGGTAGGTGGACCAGAAGTGCCGGAAAAGTGTTATGGTGGGTCGGTGGACCGAAGTGAAGGTACAGTGTTTTGGGGGGTCGGTGGACCAAGTGGGCAGGTTTCAGTGTGATGGTGGGTAAAGGTTTGGGCCAAGGTTAATGTACAGTGTTATGGTGGGGGGTGGGGACCAGAAAAACAGGTCAGTGTTATGGTGGGTCGGGGTGGGGAAGGGGAGGGGTGGGGAGGTGGAAGCGGGAGGGGTTTTGGTTAGGTTTTTTCAGGTGGGGGCCCAAAAATTTACCCGGTACAAATGTTTTGGGGTGGGGTTTGGGTTTCTCTAGGTTTTGGGGGGTTTCCCCGAAGGGGACTGCGTTTTAGGTTTAAAAACCTTTGTGTTTATGGGGGGTTTAGGTTTTGGGGCTAACCGGTTTCAAGTTTGGGGGCCCCTTATGGGGGCCAGTGGACCCTACTTGGATTTTGGTTTTGGGGGGTTAGGTGGACCAGAAGGGTACAGGTTTTCAGTGTTTTTTTTTTGGGTTTTTTGGGTTTAGGGGGACCGAAGTGACAGTACGTTTTATTTGGTTTGGGGAAGGGGGTTTGGGGTCAGGGGGGGGTGGGGTCAGGTGTGAAGGTTAAAAACTCCCCGTTGTTTGGGGGTAGGGTTTAAGGAATTGCTGGACCCAGGGGGGATTTTAACGAATACCACCGTTTTAGGGGGGTGGTAGAAGTGGGGTTAAATGGGGAGGTGGGGGGGGGACCAGAAGTGACGGTACAGGGGGTTTTGGTGGGGCAAGGGGGGCCGGGAATTTTACGGTACAGTGTTATGGTGGGCAGGGTGGACCAGAAGGGGACAGGTCCTTTGGGGTAATTAAAACCAAGGTTTTTATGGTTGGGTTTTTTAAAGGTTTTAAAAAGGAGAAGTAACCCCGGGTTTCCTTTTTTTGGGTGGGGTTCAGGTTGGCCCCCCAAATTACCGGAACCCGGGTTTTTTGGGGGGGTTTAGGGGGAAGAAGGGGGAAAAGGTACAGTGTTATGGTGGGTCAGGTGGCCAGAAGTAAAAGGTACCCGTGTTATGGGGGGTTTTAGGGGGAACCCAAAAAAGTGGGCAGGTTCCAGTGTTTTGGGGGTCAGGTGGCCGAAGTGACAGGTTTCGTGGGTTTTTGGGGGGTAGGTGGACCAGAAGGGAAGGTTCTGTGTTTTTTGGTGGGTCAGGTGCGGGGGCCAGAAATGAACCGGTACCCAGTTTTTTTATGGTGGGTTCAGGGGGACCAAAATGGGGTCTGTACCCCGTGTTAAAGGTGGGGGGGTGGGAAGGAAAGGGGAGGTTAAAGGGTGGGTTTTGTGGGTATTTCCCCAGAAGTGTGGGGAAATTTTTTATGGTGGGAGGGTGGACCCCGAAGTGCCCCCTTTTCAGTGTTTGGGGGGTTTTAGGGGAAAAGAAGTAAAAGGTTTCGTGTTTTTGGGGGGCAGGTGGACCCGAAAATGACCGGTACAGTGTTATGGTGGGGTCATTTTGGGGCCCGAAGTGGGCGGGTACGGTTTTTGGTGGGGCAAGGGGGGACCGAAGTGCCCCCTACAGTGGTTTTGGGGGTCCCCCTTTGGGCCAGAATTTTTACCGGGACCCCCGTTTTATGGGGGTTTTGGTTTGGGCCAAAAAGTGACCGGTACGTGTTTTTTGGGGGGTCGGTGGACCCGAAGTGGACCGGTAAAAGGGTTTTGGTGGCAGGTGGCCCCGAAATGACCGGTACGTGTTTGGTGGGGGCAGGTGGAAACCCGAAAAGGGCCGGTTAACCCGTTTTTAAGGGGGGGTCAGGTGGGGCCAGAAGGGACCGGTTTCAGTTTAGGGGGGGGTCGGTGGACCCGAAGTGGGCCGGGGACCGTGTTTTGGGGGTCAAGGGGGACCAGAAGAAGGGTCCCGGGAATTATGGTGGGGCAGGTGGCCAGAAGTGACCGGTACCGGGTTATGGTGGGTCAGGGGACCAGGGGGACCTTCAGTGTTATGGTGGGGCAAGGGGACCCCGAAGGGAAAGGGACAGTTTTATGGTGGGTCGGTTGGCCCCGAAATTAACCGGGACAGTGGTTTTGGGTGGGTCAGGTGGACCCGAAGGGACCGGTACAGTGTTTTTGGTGGGTCAAAGGGGGACCAGAAGGACCCGGGCCCGTGTATGGTGGGTCAGGTTGGGCCCAAAAAGGAGGTACAGGGGTTAAGGGGGTCAGGTGGACCCGAAGGGACCGGTTAAAAGTTTTTTGGTGGGTCAAGGTTGGGCCAGAAAAGGCCCGGGACAGTGTTATGGTGGGTCCCGGTTTGGCCGAATGTTGGTTTCAGTGTTATGGGGGGTCAGGGGGACCAGGGCGGACGGTACCGTGTTAAGGGGGTTTAGGTTTGGCGAAGAACCCGTTAAAAGTGTTTTGGTTGGGGGCAGGGGGACCAGAAGTCCGGGTTTCAGTGAAAAGGTGGGTTTAGGTGGACCAGAAGAAACCGGTACAGTGTTTGGTGGGTTAGGTGGACCAGAAAGGAAAAGGTCCCGGGGTTTTGGTGGGTCGGTTTGGGCCAGGTGAGGTACGTGTTATGGTGGGGGCAGGTGGACCGAAGTGACCCGGTCGTGTTATGGTGGGTCAGGTGGCCGAAGGACCTTAAAAGTGTTTATGGTGGGTTTTGGGGGACCAAAGAAAAGGTTTCAGTGGGTTTTTGGTTTGGGGGGGGTGGACCAGAAAAGGCCGGTAAAAGTGTTATGGTGGGGGCAGGTGGCCTAAGTAAAAGGGGCAGTGTTTGGTGGGAAAGGGGGACCAAAAAGTGGGCCCGGTTTCGGGTTATGGGGGTTTTTTGGGGGCCCGAAGTAAAAGGTACAGTGTTTTGGTGGGTTAGGTTTGGGCCCGAAAAATGACGGTACAGTGTTATGGTGGGGGTGGGGGCCCCGGGGAATGACCGGTACGTTTTTATGGTTTGGGGCCGGTGGACCGAAAGTGCCCCGGGACAGTTTTTTTGGTGGGGGCAAAGGGGGACCAGAAAAAGGGGCCTTACAGTGTTATGGTGGGTTGGTGGACCCGAAATGAAGGTACAGTGTTATGGTGGGTTTTGGTGGCCAGAATTTACCGGTTTCAGGGGTTTGGGGGGGTTATTTTTTGGGGGAACCCGAAATGGGCCGGTACGTGTTATGGTGGGTTTGGTGGACCAGAATTTTACCTACAGTGTTATGGGGGTCAGGTGGGCCAGAAGTTTAAGGACATTTTTATGGTTTGGGGTTGGTGGACCAGAAGTGACAGGTACCGTGTTTTGGGGGTCAGGGGGCCCCGAAGTGGAAAAGGTACAGTGTTTTGGTGGGTCCGGTGGGGACAAAGGACCGGACGTGTTTTGGTGGGTAAGGGGGGGGAACAGAAGGTTTACGGTTTCAGGGGGGGTTATGGCCGTGGACTTTTAGGGTTTGGGGGGAAGGGGGAAGTGACGGTTTCCCGGGTTTTGGGGGGTCAGGTGGACCCGAAGTGACCCCCGGGACAGTGTTATGGTGGGGCCCGGTGGGGGGGCCAGAAGGGGGGCAGGTACCAAAGGGTGTTATGGTGGGTCAGGGGGACCCGAAAGGGCCTTTCCGTGTTTAGGGGGGGTAGGTTGGGACCCAATTTACAGGGGACGGGGTTAAAGGGGGGTCAGGTGGCCCGAAATGACGGGACAGGGGTTTTGGTGGGAAGGGGGAAACCAGAAGTGGGAAAAGGTTATGGTGGGGGGCAGGTTTGGCCAGAAAAGGCCCCGGTTTCAGTGTTTGGTGGGTCAGGTTGGCCCTAAGTGCCAGGGACAGTGTTATGGTGGTCAGGTGGACCGAAGGGGCAGGAAAAGTGTTATGGTGGGTATGGGCCGGGGTGGCCGGTCAGTGTTTATGGTGGTTTAGGTGGGGGCCCGAAAAAAACCGGTCAGTGTTTTGGTGGGTCAGGTGGCCCGAAGTGACCGGTACAGGCTTTTGGTGGGTCGGTGGGGCCCAAAAAATGAAGGTACCCGTGTTTGGTGGGTCAGGTGGGACCGAAGTTTCCGGTCAGTGGGGGGGGTGGGTCAGGGGCCAGAAGTGGGCAGGGTTTCGTGTTTTTGGGTGGGGGGGGTTTGGGCCGAAGTGCCGGTACCGTGTTTTTTGGGGGGGCAGGTGGACCCCGAAGTGACTTTGGGGCTGTGTTTGGGGGGGCGGTGGGGCCCCGAAAAGGACCCGGGGACTGTGTTTGGGGGGTAGGGGTGGAAAAGAAGTGACCGGTAAAAAGTTTTAAAGGGGGGTCAGGTTTTTCCAGAAGTGACCAAGGGAAAGTGTTTTGGTGGGGCAGGGGACCGAAGGGCGGTACAGTGTTATTTGGGGGGTAGGTGGACCCGAAATGACCCGGTTTCAGGTTTTTGGTGGGTCGGTGGACCCGAAGTGAAAGGTACCGGTTTTTGGTGGGTCAGGTGGACCAGAAGTTCTGGTACATTTTTATGGGGGGTTTAGGGGGAAGAAGTGACAGGTACGTTTTATGGTGGGTCCCGTTGGGCCCAAATTTCCGGGGACAGTGTTAAGGGGGCGGTGGACCAGAAGTTTACCGGTACTTGTTATGGTGGGTCAGGTGGACCAGAAGTGACCGGTACAGTGTTATGGTGGGTCAGGTGGACCAGAAGTGACCGGTACAGTGTTATGGTGGGTCAGGTGGACCAGAAGTGACCGGTACAGTGTTATGGTGGGTCAGGTGGACCAGGGAATTGCCAGGTACGGTTCAGGTTAAAAAAGGGGGCAGGGGGCCAAAAGTGACAGGGGACATTTTTAAAGGTGGGGTCAGGTTGGGCCCAGAAGTGACCGGTACGTTATGGGGGGTTAAGGGGACCCCGAAGGACAGGTTTCAGTTTTTGGTTTGGGGGCAGGTGGACCCAAAAATAACAGGTACCCCCGGGTTTTCTTTGGGGAAGGTGGCCAGAAGGCAGGGACAGTGGGTTTTGGGGGTGGGGGGACCGAAGGGCCGGTACAGTGTTATGGTGGGTCAGGTGGACCGAAGGAAAGGTACATTTTTTCGGGGGGGTCAGGTGGACAGAAAAGGGCCGGTAAAAGTGTTATTGGGGGGTCAGGTGGACCGAAGATACGGTCGTGTTAAGGTGGGTTTTGGTGGGCCCGAAGTGACCGGTCCCGGGTTATGGTTTGGGGCAGGTGGACCCCGGGAATTTACCGGGACTGTTTTTGGTGGGGCAGGTGGACCCAAAGGAAGTGACAAGGGGATTACCAAAATGTTTATGGTGGGGGTCAGTTTGGGCCCGAAGGACCGGTACAGTGTTTTGGTTGGTCCCGGTGGGACCAAGGGGAGTGGGGGAAAAAGGGACGTGTTTGGGGGTCCGGTGGACCAGGAAATAACAAGGTTTTAGGTTATCGTTGGGGCAGGTGGGGCCCGAAAGGACAGGGACGTGTTATGGTGGGTCGGGGGGGGCCGAAGGCAGGTCCCGGGGGTTTTGGGGGGTCGGGGCCCCGAAGTGACGGGACCCCCGGGTTTTTGGTGGGTTAGGTGGACCAGAAAAGGGGCAGGTAATGTTTGGTGGGTTGGGGGGCCAGAAGTAAAAAGGTACCCGTGAAAACGTGGGTTAGGTGGACCCGAATTTACAGGGGACATTTTTTTGGGGGTCAGGTGGACCAAAGGACCGGGACAAATGTTTTGGTGGGGCAGGGGGACCAGAAGTAAAAAGGACATTGTTTAACGGGGGGGCAGGTGGACCAGAAGGGTTAGGTACGTTGGATGGGGGTCAGTTGGGCCAGCGAGACCGGTTTTTGTGTTTTGGTGGGGGGGGTTGGGCCCCAAAAAGGGGGGGACCGGGTACAGTGTTATGGTGGGGCAGGTGGACCAGAAATGACGGTACCGTGGGGATGGGGGGGTGGGAGGTGGACCAGAAGTAAAGGTCAGTGTTTTTTGGGGGGTCAGGTGGGGGCCAAAAAGTGACAGGACGTGTTTTTGGGGGTTGGTGGACCAGAAGGACGGGGCAGTGTTATGGTGGGTAGGTGGGAACCCCCCGTGACGGTTTCAGTGTTATGGTGGGGAAAGGGGGAACAGAAATGCAGGGACAGGGTTAAAGGTGGGGCAGGTGGAAATGGGTACCGGTAAAGTTTTTATGGTTTGGGGCGGTTGGACCCGAAAAGGGCGGGGGACGTGTTTTGGTGGGGGTCCAGGGGAAACCCGAATGACCGGTACAGTGTTAAAAATGGGTCAGGGTTTGGGCCCGAAGTAAAAAGGGACATTGTTTTTTGGGGGGCAGGGGGACCCGAAGTGAAAAATACAGTGTTTTGGTGGGTCAGGGAACCGGGGGACCGGTCAGTGTTAGGGGGGGTCGGTGGACCAGAAGGTGACCGGTCCCGGGTTATGGGGGGTCAGGTGGACCCCGAAGTGACAAGTACAGTGTTTGGTGGGTCAGGTGGACCGAAGGGAAGGGAAAAGTTTAAATTTATGGGGGGTAAAGGGGGACCAAAGTGAAGGTACAGTGTTATGGGGTCGGTGGACCAAAAGAGACCCGGGACAGGTTTTTGGGGGGCAGGTGGGACCCGACGTGCCCCTTTCCTTTTAAAATGGGTCAGGTGGGGCAGAAATTTTTAGGGACAGTGTTTTTGGTGGGTCAGGTGGCCCCCCGTGGGGGTTAAAAGTGTTTTGGTTTTTGGTTTAGGTGGACCGAAAAGTCCGGTCAGTGGGTTTTGGTGGGTTTAGGTGGACCGAAGAGACCCGGGAAAAGGGGTTTTATGGTGGGTCAGGTTTTGGGCCGATAAAAAGGTAAATTGGGTTTTGGGGGGTCAGGGGGACCAGAAGTGAAGGTACAGTGTTTTGGTTTGGGGCAGTGGAAACCCGAAGAGACCGGTACGGGGTTTTTGGGGGTTAGGTGGGGAAACCCGAAGTGACCCGGTCCTTTTTTTGGGGGGGCAGGGGGAAAAAAAATGAAAAGGTTTTTTTGTTATGGTGGGTCAGGTGGACCAGAAGTAAACAGGGACTTTTTATAAGGGGGGGCAGGGGGACCAGAAATTTTTAAAGGGCAGGGGTTATGGTGGGTAAGGGGGCCAGAAGAGACCGGTTTCTTTTTTATGGTGGGGGCAGGTGGACCAGAAGTGGCCCGGGTTCAGTGTTTTGGTGGGGAAAGGGGGGCCCGAAATTTACAGGTTAAATGTTTTGGGGGTCAGGGGGACCAGAATGACCGGTACAGTGTTATGGTGGGGCAGGTTTGGCCCGAATGGGCCCGGTACAGTGTTTTTTGGGGGGTCAGGGGACCCGAAGGGAAAAGGTTTCCCGTTTTATGGTGGGCAGTTTGGAAAAGAATGTAAAGGTACTTGTTATGTGGGTCCTTTGGCCCCGAAATGATGGTACGTGTTTTGGTGGGGCGAGGGGCCCGACGAGACCGGTACGTGTTATGGGGGTTTAAGGGGGCCAGAAGTGACCGGTACATTTTTATGGGGGTCAGGGGCCCAAAGTGAAGGTACAGTTATTGGGGGTTTAGGTTGGGCCCGAAGTGAAAGGTTCCGTGTTTTTGGGGGGTCAGGTTGGCCCCGAATGACAGGTCCCGTGTTATGGTGGGGGCAGGGTTTGGGGGCCTTTAAGAGGGCCGGTACAGGTTTTGGTGGGTTAGGTGGCCCCGACGTGGGCCCGGCCCCGTGTTATGGTGGGTCAGGTGGACCCAAGTGACAGGAAAGTGTTATGGTGGGGTTTAGGTTTGGAGAAATGACCGGTACAGTGTTAATTTGGGGGGCCCGGTGGACCCCCGGAGGGGACCGGGTACCCAAAAATGTTCGTTTTGGTGGGGCAGGGTGCCCCGAAGGGGACAGGTAAAAGGGGTTCTTTGGGGGCGTCAGTGGGAAACCAAAAAGTGGCCCCCTTTCAGTTTATGGTGGGGGGTCTTTTTACCAGAAGGGCCCGGTTCCCGTATTATGGTTTGGGGCAGTGGGAAAGAGGGACGGTAAATGTTATGGGGGGGTCAAGGGGGACCAGGAAATTACCGGTCAGTGTTTTTGGGTTTTTCCCCCCCCCCCCCCCCCCCGGGGGGCAGGTGGCCCCCAAATGACCGGTCCCTTTGGTTTTGGGGGGTCAGGTGGACCAGAAGTAAAAGGGGCCCGGGGTTATGGTTGGGGCAGGGGGACCAGAAAATAAAGGTACCCGTGTTTTTGGTGGGTCAGGGGGGCCAGAAGAACCGGGTTTAAATTTTTATGGTGGGTCCGGTTTGGCCCCGAACCTTAAAAGGTTTTAAATGTTATTTTGGGTCTGGTGGAAGGCAGGGAAGGGTTAAAATGGACCAAAGGGACAGTGTTTGGTTTGGGCAGGTGGACCCGAAGTGACCGGTTTTCAGTGTTTTGGGGGGGTCAGGGGACCCAAAATTTCCGGGTTTCGGTTATGGTTTGGGTCAGGGGGGGCCCGAAAGACCGGTCGTGTTAGGTGGGTCAGGGGGAACCCGGAATGACCAAGGGGACAGTTTTTTTGGTGGGGTAGGGGCCGAAGTGCAGGGGACAGTGTTATGGGGGTCAGTGGACCAGAAGTGACCTTTTCAGTGTTAGGTGGGGGGTTTGGTTGGGGCCGAATTTCCCCGGCTCCAGTTTTTATCGTGGGTCAGGTGGACCGAATTAAAAGGTACAGTGTTTGGTTGGGGGCAGGGGCCCGGGAAATAAAGGTTTTCCGTGTTTGGTGGGTTTGGTTGGGCCAGAAGGGGACGGTCCCGAGTTATGGGGGGTCCGGTGGCCAAAAAGTAAAAGGTTTCAAAGGGTTTTGGGGGGGCAGGTTGGGGCCAGAATAAAGGTTTCAGTGTTATGGGGGGTCAGGTGGGAAACCCGAAGGTTTAAAAAGGTTTCAGTGTTAAAGGTTGGGGGGGAGGTGGCCCGAAAAACCGGAAAAATGTTTTGGTGGGTCCCGGTGGACCAGAAGTAAAAAAATTTCATTTTTATTGTTGGGTCAGGTTTGGGCCCGAAGTAAAAAGGGACAGGTTTTGGGGGTCAGGTGGACCAGAAGTGACAGGTAAAAGTGTTATGGTGGGTCAGGGGGACCAGAAAAGTGCCGGTACTTGTTATGGTGGGGGCAGGGGACCCGAAGTAAAAAATACAGTGTATGGTGGGTAGGGGGACCAGAAGTGAAAAGGGACAGTTTTAAAAGGGGGGTCAGGTTTTTCCCCGAATTCCCCGGTTTCAGTGTTATGGTGGGGATTACCCCCCGGTTTGGCAACCCTTTTTTTGGGGGGTCGGGGGAAAAGGAAAATACCGGTTGTTTTATCGTTGGGTTCCGGGGAAAAGAAATAAAGGTAATTTTTTTATTGGGGGGTAGGTTTGGCCCCAATAAAAGGTTTTTAAGGTTTGGTGGTTTGGTTTTTCCCCCGTGAAACCCCGAATAACCGGTTAACCCGTTTAATGGTGGGTTCCCTTTGGCCATGGGTTTAACCCGGTTCCAAAGTGTTAGGTTCCGGTGGGTTGAAATTCCAAGGTCAGGGGTTTTCTGGGCAGGTTTTACCAGAATTCCCCGGTCTGGAGGTTATCCTGGCCAAGGGTTGACCAGGAACAAAGTTTTGGGTTGAGGTGGACCCGATCCGGTCTGTGTCTAATTTGGGGAGGTGTGGGCCCAGAATAAACGGTAAGTTTTTTAAAGGTTGGGCCTTTAAAAGGGGGAAAGGAAACCCCCCCAGGGTTTTACCCGGTACAAATGATGGTGGGTCCAGGGTGGACCAGATTCCCAAAAGGGGGCAGGTTTTTTGGGCCCGGTTGGGCCCGAATTCCCGGTCAGGTTTGGTGGGTTTTTTGGGGGGCCCAGAGTGGCAGGTACCCTTTTTATTTGGGGGGGTTTAAAAGGGGGCCGGGGAAAAGGGACCCCTTGGATGGTGTAAAACCCCACTCAATGGCCTTTTGGGTCCTTGGGCCCGTGTATAAAGAAAATTAAAAAGTGTTTTGGGTAACCCGATGGGTGGGAAGACCAACCCCGAGTTGAGGAGTAATGGATGGTTTTAGAAATCTATGATTGTAGAGTTTTGGTTTGGGGTTTTCCCCCTCTCAGATTCAGATTACCTCCGGGAAGGGGTTAAAAACCCGCACTTCAAAGTGCCTGAGAGTACCTCCCGGGCCCTTTGGTTTTTGGGCCAGCAAATCCAAGGGTGCCTGAAAAGACCTCCTGGCCATGGTGTTAGCCAGCCCCCTTCCAATGAGTGCCCGAGAGGTTTCCCCCTGGCCCCCTGGTGTTAGACCCCGCACTTTCAAGATTTCCCTGAAAAGGGACCTCCTTTGGCCCCTGGGTTTTTTAGACCACCCCTCTCAAGAGTGGGAGGGTACCTCCTGGGGCCCTGGTGGGGTTTGACCAGCCCCTCTCAAGGGGCCTGAGGGGTCCCCCCTGGCCATGGTGGTTTGCGAAATCTCAAGAGTTTCCTTTAGGTACCTTCCCGGCCTTGGGTTAGACCGCACTCTCAAGAGTGCCATGGGGAGTCCCCCCTTCCATGGTTTTTTTAGGGAAAACCGCAAATTAAAAAGTGCCCCGAGAGTACCTCCTGGCCATGGTGTTTTGACCAGCAAATCTCAAGAGTTTTCCTGAGGGGGTACCTCCTGGGCCCTGGTGTTAGGGCCCCGCAATTCAAGAGTGCCTGGGGAGTACCTCCCGGGGCCCTGGTGTTAGACCAGCAAATTTTCAAGGGGTTTCCTGGGTCTCCCGGGCCATTTGGGTTTCCCCCCCCTTCCCGGTTGTTTGGGTTTGGATTTTTTGGGGTTAGACCACCACTTTTCCCCCCCAAAAAAGTGCTGAGATACCCCCCTGGCCCCCTTTTGGGGTTAGACCCCAGCCCCCTCTCAAGAGTGCCTGGGTTGGGTTCCCCCCCTCCCCTGGCCCCTTTGGTGTTCCGCCTAAGGGGCCCCCGGGGGTTTCCCCCCCCTTTCCTTTGGCCATGGTTTTTAGGGCCCACTCTCAAGGGGTGCCCGGCCCCCCCCCTCTGGCCAGGGTGGAGACGAAACCCCGTCGGGGGGGAGGGGGAGTACCTCCTGGAATTTTGGGGTTTGAAACCCTTCTCAAGAGGGGCCTGGGAGGACCTCCTGGCCCCCTTTTGGGGTTAGGAAAAAGCAAACTCAAGAGGGGGGCCCGAGAGTAACCCCCCCCCGCGCCCCTGGTGTTTGACCAGCCAAAATCTCCAAAAGTGGGGCCTCAGGGGTCCCCTCCCTTTTGGTGGAACCCTCCTGATGGTGGGTTTTGGTGGTTGGTTTTTGACCCCACCTCAAGAGGTTGAGGTACCTCCCGGCCCCAAAGGTGGGGTTTGCCAGCACTCTAAGGAGGTTTCCTTCCCCCTGGCCTGGTTTTAGATTTTCCGCCTCTAAATCCTGGGGGAGTACCCTGGCCCTGGTGTTAGACCGCACTCTCAAGGTGCCTTGGGAGTACCCCCCTGGCCATGGTGTTAGACCCCCCACTCTCAAAAGTGCCTGGGGAGTACCTCCCGGCCCCTGGTGTTAGACCAGCACTTCAAGAGTTTCCCGGAGTACCTCTTTCCCTGGTGTTTAACCCGCACCCCTTTTAAAAGTGCCTTTAAAAGTACCCCCTGGCCATGGTGGGTTTAGACCCGCACTCCAAAAGTGCCCAGAGTACCCCCGGCCCTGGGGTTAAAACCAGCACTCTAAAATGGGCCCCGAGGTTAAACCCCCTGGCCATTGGGGTTAGACCAGCACTCTCAAGAGTGCCTGGGGAGTACCCCCCTGGCCATGGGTTGAATACTCCCAAGGTGTGAGAGTACCCCCCGGGCCCCTGGTGTTAGGGGCCGCACTTCAAGAGTGCCCTGAGAGTACCTCCCGGCCATGGTGTTTAGGGCCCGCCCTCTCAAGAAATGGCCCGAGATTTCCTCCTGGGGGTTTGGGGTTAGGGCCCCCCCTCTCAAGAGTGCCCGGGGAGTACCTTTCCCGGCCCCCTGGTGTTTGACCGCACTTCAAGAGTGCCTGAGGTACCTATGGCCCGGTTGTTAGAAAAGCACTCTCAAGAGGCCTGAGGGGTACCCCCTTTGGCCTTTGGGGTTTGACCGCCCCTCTCAAGATGCCTGAGAGTACCTCCGGGGCCCTGGGGGTTTTTGGGCACCACTCTCAAGAGGGCTGAGAGTACCCCCGGCCATTTGGTTGGGAAAAAAACCCGCACTTCAAAAGTGCCCCGGGTAACCCCCTGGCCAGGTGTTAGACCAGCACTCTCAAGGTGCCCAGTGTTTCCCCCCTGGCCATGGGGGTTTTGGGCCAGCCTTAAGAGGGGCCCGAGAGTTCCTCCTGGCCATGGGGTTAGCCACCCCCTCTCAAGAAGGGGCCCGAGAGTACCTCCTGGCCCTGGTGTTTGAACCCGCACTCTCAGATGCCCGAGAGTTTCCTTTCCCGGCCATGGTGTTAGACCGCAATCTTTAAGAGTGCCCGAGAGTACCCTGGGCCCATGGGGGTTTGGGCCAGCATCTCAAAGGGGCCTGAGAGTTTCCTGGCCCCTGGGGGTTTGACCCGCACTCTCAAGAGTCCTGGGGTACCTCCTTGGCCTTTGGGGTTAGACCCGCACTTCAAGAAATGCCCGAGAGTCCTCCTGGCAAAGGGGGTTTTTGACAGCACTCTCAAGGTGCCTGAGGTACCTCCGGCCCTGGGGTTAGACCGCACTCTCGAGTGCCCGAGAGTAAATCTTTGGGCCCTGGTGTTTTTCCAGCATTCAAGAGTGCCCGAGAGGTTACCTCCCGGCCAGGTGTTAGACACCCCTCCAAGAGTTTCCCGAGGTACCCCCTGGCCATGGTGTTTGGCCGCACTCTCAAAAGTGCCCCGAGAGTACCTCCGGGCCCTGGTTGTTAGACCAGCTCCCCAAGAGTGCCCGGGGAGTAACCCCCTGGCCTGGGTTTTTGACCAGCACTCTCAAAAGTGCCTTTAGGTACCTTTTGGGGCCAAAGGTTTAGACAACCCCCTCAGAGTTTCCTTTAGATACCCCCGGGGGGGCCCTGGGGGTTAGACCTGCACTCTCAAAGTGCCTGGATACCTCCGGGGGGAGGTGTTAGACCGCCCCTCAAGAGTGCCCGAGAGTACCCCTGGGCCCGGGGGTTTTGCCAGCACTCTCAAGAGTGCCGAGAAATAACCCCTTTCCCTGGGGGTTAGAAAAAGCACTCTCAAGAGTGCCTGAGGTACCTTTCCCGGCCCTTTGGTGTTTGCCAGCCAAACCCAAGAGTGCCTGAGGGGTTTCCCCCCTTTGGGCCTTTGGGGGTTTGACCACCTTTTCAAAAGTGCCCGAGGTATCCTGGCCATGGTGTTAGACCCAATCTCAAAAAGTGCCGGGGAAGTTCCCTGGGCCCCTGGTGTTAAAAAGGGAGACCCCCAAACCTTCAAAATTTTCCCGAGAAGTCCCCAAAACCCCCGGTGTTAGAAACCCCAATCTCAAGGGGCCCCTGAATACCTCCCCCTTGGTTTTTAAAACCAAACAACCCCCAAACCTGAGAATACCTTCCCCCCTTGGGGTTAAACCCGCAATTTCCCAAGGGGTGCCTGGTGAGGGACCTTTGGCCCCGGTGTTGCCACAAATTATAGGGGCGGCCTGAAAAGGGGGAACTCCCCGGCCATTTTTGACCCGTTAAGGGAATTTTTTTTGGAGGGGTCCCCCCAAAGGGGGTTTTTCCCGCCATTTAAAGGGGTTTTTTTGGGGTACCTCTGGGGAAAAGGTGGTTTAGGGGGCCAAAGGGGGTTAAAAAGTTTGGGGCCCGGGGAAAATTACCCTTCCTGGGGATGGTGTTGTCCAGAATTCTAAGAAAGGGGGATTTTAGGGGTTTTCCTCAAGGGTGGTTTTTGCCTTGGGGGGCCCCCCCTTTTTTTTGGGGGCCCCGGGGGGTTTGGGGGGGAATTTTTTTTTTTAAAAGGGGGGGCCCCCCCCCCAAGGGGGCCCCCCCTTTTTTTTCCCGGAGTTTTCCCCCCTTTTTTAGGGGGGAAAAAAATTTTTCCCTTTCCCTTTTGGGGGGGGCCCCAAAAAATTTTTTTTTCCCCCCCCCCCCCCTTTTTTTAAAAAAAATTTTAAAGGGGGGTTTTTTTTTTTTTAAATTTTTCCCCCCCCCTTTTTTTTTTTTTTTTTTTTTTTTTCCCCCCTTTTTTGCCCTTTTTTTAAAAGGCCCCCGGGGGGGTTTTGGGGGGGGGGTTTTTTTTTTTTTTTGGGGGGGCCCCCCCCCAAAGGGGGTTTTCCCTTTTTGGGAAAGGGGGGTTTTTTTAAAAAAAAGGGGGGGGGGGGGGTTTTTTTTTTGGGGGGGGAAAAAAAAAGGGGGGGGGGGGGGGGAAGGTTTTTTTGGGGGGGGGTTTTTTTTTTGGGGTTTTTTGGGGTTTTAAAAATTTTTCCCCGGGAAAAAGGGGGGAAAAAAGGGGTTTTTTTTTTTTTTTTTGGGGGGGGGGGGGGGTTTGGGAAAATTTTTAAAAAAATTTTTTTTTTCCCGGGAAAAAAATTTTGGGGGGGGTTTTTTTTTTGGGGGGGGAGGCCTTTTTTTGTCGGGGAAAAAGGGGGGGGGAAAAATTCTTTTTTAAAAATTTTTTTTTTTTTAAAAAAACCCCCAAAAAAAAAAGGGGTTTTTCTTGGGGGGAAACTTCCCCTTTTTTTTTTTTAAATTTCCCCCCTTTTTTAAATTTTTCCCCCCCCTTTGGGGGGGTTTTTTTCCCTTTTTTTAAAGGGTTCTTTTTTTTTTTGGGGGGGGGGTTTTTTGGGGGGGCCCCCCCCCTTTTTTTTGGGGGGGGGGGGGGGGGGGGGAAAATTTGGGGGGTTTTTTTTTCCCCGGGGGGGGGTTTTTTTTTTTTCCCCCCGGGGGGGGGGGGGGGTACATACTAGGGGAAATGGTGATTGTCTGGGGTACATACTAGGGGAAATGGTGATTGTCTGGGGTACATACTAGGGGAATGGTGATTGTCTGGGGTACATACTAGGGGAATGGTGATTGTCTGGGTACATACTAGGGGAATGGTGATTGTCTGGGTACATACTAGGGGAATGGTGATTGTCTTGGGTACATACTAGGGGAATGGTGATTGTCTGGGGTACATACTAGGGGAATGGTGATTGTCTGGGGTACATACTAGGGGAATGGTGATTGTCTGGGGTACATACTAGGGGAAATGGTGATTGTCTGGGGTACATACTAGGGGAATGGTGATTGTCTGGGGTACATACTAGGGGAATGGTGATTGTCTGGGGTACATATTAGGGGAATGTTGCTTGTCTAGGCAACATACTAGGGGGGAATGTTGCTTGTCTAGGCAACATACTAGGGGGGAATGTTGCTTGTCTAGGCAACATACTAGGGGGAATGTTGCTTGTCTAGGCAACATACTAGGGGGGAATGTTGCTTGTCTAGGCAACATACTAGGGGGGAATGTTGCTTGTCTAGGCAACATACTAGTGGGAACATTGCTTGTCCGGGCAACATACGAGGGGATGTACAGTATTCACGGATTCCATCACACTGAATTACTCCATCATAACAAGGATGAGACATTATCCGGAGCTAGAACAAGTTATATCCGTGTCTAGGACTTGAAATAATATTAGAAGTGAATAATGGAAGTGAATGTCATAGGAATGCAGTTAGAAGCCTGAGTAGATCTATCACCCACTCATGTTAACATGAGGATAAATACGCATGGCTGATGTTGTAGTAGTCAGGCTTAGGCTTGGTTATTAGTATGTCTGGCAGTCTGGCAGACACACACACTGTCTTTGGTACATCCATATTCTCTTGTGCTGCCATCTACAGGATGGATATCTGGTGCACAATAAATCAACCGCTTCGGCAGTAAAATCTATATATCTTAGGTTGAGTATAAGATCCAGGTTTGCTGGTTCATCCTTCCTCTCTCTCTCTCTCTCTCTCTCTCTCTCTCTCTCTCTCTCTCTCTCTCTCTCTCTCTTTTTCTCTGTGGTTAAGTCATTGACTTGTGTCGTGGATAAAGATTTTCTCGTGTATGTGTTACTAAGATTTCAAGTCTTGATAAATGGTTATATATGTAGTGTTATGATCCCTTGGCAACAACCTAAATTTCAGCACCCATATCCAACACATAACAAAAAAAGTATCCAAAACGGTGGGGATCCTCTCCAAGATACGATACTACGTGCCGCAAACTGCACTTCTCACACTATACCATTCACTTATTTATCCATACCTCACCTATGCTATCTGTGCTTGGGGATCAACTGCAGCAACACACCTAAAGCCAATAATAACCCAACAAAAAGCTGCAGTAAGAATAATCACTAAATCCCATCCCTGGCAACACCCCCCCCCCACTCTTCATAGATCTAAACTTACTCCCTGTTCAGAACATCCACACTTACTACTGTGCAATCTATATCTACAGGACCTTAAATTCCAATATTAACCTTGACCTAAAATGCTTTCTTGATAGTTGTGACAGAACCCATAGGTATAACACCAAACACAAACATCTCTATGACATTCCCCATGTCCGACTAAACCTTTACAAAAATTCAATGTGTGTCAAAGGACCTAAAATCTGGAACACCCTACCTGAAAACTCTAGAACTGCAGACACATTAATCACTTTCAAAACTACAGTTAGAAAACATCTTATCTCCCTGATCCACCCCGACAACTAACTACATGATAACCACCTGGTGGTTCACAATTACACTCACTCACCCACTGACTATAAACACAGAAATACTAATCTTAATCTTAAAATAATGATTCCTAACTAGTCATAAGTTTGCCTATGATACTCCAATATAGACACTTTGTATTGTGCCAAAACAAAAGCATTCACATTGCTAAACTCACAAATTATGATGTAGTCACTTAGCCTTAATACCATAATCTGTAAGGATTTAATGTTAAGAATTAATCTAAGTCTGCTCGAAATGCCTAGCCATGCTAGGTGTCCTAGTGGCCCCCTCTGTAATTAGTATTTTATAACATGTAAACCACACAATATTCAAAATCTGTAAACCCCACATTGTAATCCTTATAGAGAATAAACTTGATAGATTAATTGATTGGTAAAGGAAGGAAGGAGGGGACTAGGAAGGAAATGGTAGTAAGAGTGAAGGACTGGTAGAGAGAGAAGGTAGACACTGGTAGAGAAGGTAGACACTGGTAGAGAGAGAAGGTAGACACTGGTAGAGAGAGAAGGTAGACACATGAAGTAAGGTTTATCTCACCTAGCTGAAGTAAATTCAGTCTAGTAAACCTGGTTACTGAGGAGAACTAAGGTGACGTCACAGTCATTCAGCGACAAGTTACGCTCGTCGTGTTGGCGTAACTACGACCTTGATGTTGTTACACTGGAATTCCTGCGTTATGTGAGTGTTGCTGCCGCGCTCAACACAACCACACCAAGGATTGTAACACTCTGTGTCCCACTCATATCTATATATAAAATATATATATATTATATATATATATATAATTTATATATATTATTTTGTTTATTAACACAGCCGTGTCCCACCAAGGCAGGGCGGCGCGAAAAAGAAAAACTTTCACCATCATTCACTCCATCACTGTCTTGCCAGAAGGGTGCTTTACACTACAGTTTTTAAACTGCAACATTAACACCCCTCCTTCAGAGTGCAGGCACTGTACTTCCCATCTCCAGGACTCAAGTCCGGCCTGCCGGTTTCCCTGAACCCCTTCATAAATGTTACTTTGCTCACACTCCAACAGCACGTCAAGTACTAAAAACCATTTGTCTCCATTCACTCCTATCAAACACGCTCACGCATGCCTGCTGGAGTCCAAGCCCCTCGCACACAAAACCTCCTTTACCCCCTCCCTCCAACCTTTCCTAGGCCGACCCCTACCCCGCCTTCCCTCCACTACAGATTTATACACTCTCGAAGTCATTCTGTTTTGTTCCATTCTCTCTACATGCCCGAACCACCTCAAAAACCCTTCTCAGCCCTCTGGATAACAGTTTTGGTAATCCCGCACCTCCTCCTAACTTCCAAACTAAGAATTCTCTGTATTATATTCACACCACACATTGCCCTCAGACATGACATCTCCACTGCCTCCAGCCTTCTCCTCGCTGCAACATTCATATATATATATATTATTTATAATATATATAAAATATATATATATTATATATTATATAAAATTATACTATATATATATATATATAAAATATATTACTGTCCCACACAGCACTAGACGTACACATGACTTTCTCACACAGTACTAGATGTATACATGAGTGTATTACACAGTGCTAGACGTACACATGACTATTACACAGTACTAGACGTACACATGACTGTTACACAGTACTAGGCGTACACATGACTGCTTCACACAGTACTAAACGTATACATGACTGGATCACACAGTACTAAACGTATACATGACTGTATCACACAGTACTAAACGTATACATGACTATCACACAGTACTAGACGTATACATGACTGTATCATACAGTACTAGACGTATACATGACTGTATCACACAGTACTAGACGTATACATGACTGTATCACACAGTACTAGACGTATACGTGACTGTTTCACACAGCATGTGGCATGCAAAGAGTACGTAACCTTTATTCGGCGCATGTACACACCCTCATTTACAGACTATCTCCCCCAACCAGCGAACCAGGTTGCTAAGAGTTGATGATGGGGCCCCGTCGTTCAACTAGTGACCAGGTTCTAGCCAATAAGAAGATGGTTTTGGCAATCGCAGAGGTTATGTGGGTACCACTCTCCTGTCTGCCCTTGTCATTTCCATTCTAGAGCTGGTTGAAGCACGGTCTGCTATCTTGTGGCTTCTATTTCTGCTTTGCTTACCGTGGAGTGCACTATACTTATCACTGTACATAGTGTACATATTGCTGTTCTAAATTGGTGAAGGATAATATAAGTCTAAACTTTTTCTGCTGTGTTTATTTTGCTCCCATTACACCCGGGATAACAGGCCATTTGGAATCCTGGGTTGTAATACAGCACTAGACGTATACATGACTGTATCATACAGTACTAGACGTATACATGACTGTATCACGCAGTACTAAGCGTACACATGACTGTTTCACACAGTACTAGACGTATACATGACTATCACACAGTACTAGACGTATACATGGCTGTATCATACAGTACTAGACGTATACATGACTGTTTCACACAGTACTAGACGTATACATGACTATCACACAGTACTAGACGTATACATGGCTGTATCATACAGTACTAGACGTATACATGACTGTTTCACACAGTACTAGACGTATACATGACTATCACACAGTACTAGACGTATACATGACTATCACACAGTACTAGACGTATACATGGCTGTATCATACAGTACTAGACGTATACATGACTGTATCACACAGTACTAGACGTATACATGACTGTATCACACAGTACTAGACGTATACATGACTGTATCACACAGTACTAGACGTATACATGACTGTATCACACAGTACTAAACGTATACATGACTGTATCACACAGTACTACATGTACACACCTTGCCAATGAATGACCCCTACGGATTTAGCGACTCATTACATTTTTTTTTTTTAAGGAATTTCCATTATTCAATATTTTGAGTCGTTTTTGAGTCGCAAACTATTAATTTATCTATGTGGATTTAATTCTAATATTTCCTATAGACGATATTTTAAGTTAGATTAAATTATATTAACTAAATCTAACTAGCCGTAGTTACGTAAATGAATTGAAAGATGTCTTACCCAGAAGTGTATGATGTTGACGTAACAGAAAACGGGAAGCGCAGGCTAGACCATGGTATTTAATTGTTCCATGTATCACAAACTTGGTGGTTTAGTGTCAACGTCGCTTTCCCCACGCTCTTATATTACAGCCAGACCAATAATATTCTCCCGGGAGGAAGGACTGTGTGAATGTGTGTGAGATGAAGAGAATGATGTACAGGGAGCATGGAAGAGTTCAGAGGGGAACAACACTCGTAGGTGTAGAGGAGATGGGAGTCTGGTGTACGGGTGCTTGTAGTGTAGATGGTGATGTTGTAGGTGGTGGGGAAGGTTGTGTAGGTGGTAGCGGTAAGGCCACAGTGGCTGGATCAACACTTTAAGTTACATAATAAGACAAGTGACAGCACCCACCGCGGCTCGTCCCATGTTGAGTGTCGAGGCGACGACCAGCTGTCAAATGTCTGCTGTAGTCACCAGCCTTGCTTATATACTCTCAGTGCTCCACCCCCCTTCCTCCCTCCCTTTCTGTCTCTCCTTCTCTCTCTTTAACTCCCCTTCTCTTTGTCTCTCCCTCTCTGTCTTTCCCTTTGTCGCTCTCCTTCTGTCTCTATCTCCCTCTCTTCCCTGCCTCCCTGTCTTTGTACCTCCACTCGTTTTCTCCCTACCTCCCTGTTTACTCGTCTCTTTCTCGTTACCTCCCTCCATCAATCCTTTTATCAGCCTAAGATTGCTTTCGTCCCTCCCTCCTTCCCTTGCATAGATGTATCTTCAGTTCATTCTAATATACTGTAAGACATTCTATCGTTGTGTCATGTGGAAATCTGTACCTGTTTCGTACATCATATATATTCTGAAGAATGATTATATATCTCTCAGCTTACACAGTAAGGTCCGTGGTTCGAATCCCGGTACGGGTGGAAACATTAGGATGTGTTCCCTTAAAACACCTACTGTCCATGTTCACCTATCAGGAAAATAGGTACCTGGGTGTTAGTGGACTGGTGTGGGTAGCAATATTGGGGTCAAATTTAACTGATATGCTCAACATAACAAGTGGCTTTCCATATAGTAGTATGTCACTGATGTCAGCTATGGTCTGTATACCTTGTACATGTACTCTGTTTTTATATATTTATTTATTTATTTATTATTATTATTAATATTCTCGTGAGAGGTGGTATATATTTCTCTGCGTATATACATTAAGAGTTTATCCTAATCTCACTACTTTCATATGTGGAATTACAGGAATGAAGAGTTGATATGCAGCCTTAATGATCCTCGTGTAGTTTAACCCCATGAACCAGCCATGTGTACTATCACGGACAAAGTTCCTTTCAAAGGCCTGTACTTAGTGGCCGTGGTTTATACCAGCATAGCATGCGATCAAGGGTGTACTCAGAGTTGAGAAATATTGTGTAGATCATGAGTGAAAAGGTAGCAGCAATACCATGGCTCCAACACTTTGCCAAAACCGAACTTGGATGAGGAACCACATGACGAAGTTACTGTCCCTGCTCGACCCTTGTCGAGTCACTGGTGAGTAGTACTGCTGTTATATTTATTATTATTACTGCTACTACTACCACCACCACCACCACTACTACTTCCACTACTATTACTACTACTAACACTCCCTCTGCCCCTTACAATATTGTCTTCTGGCCTTCTCTAATTTCTCGCCCCACGTGTGACTTGAAAAGTGGTCCAGGATAGGGTGAAACATGGACATGACGTTCTTCTTCCTGGTGACTGATTTGGTGAATAATCATAAGACAGTCTTTAGTTTGTTATTTATACCCACACTCAGAACTTACGTACAATAATTTACACTGTACACAGTGTATATGATATAAGTAGAGCTTGTGGTTAACCAGTACAAGGCTGGAGAGTGTCTGAGCACTCAGGTTGCCCCTGCATGGGAGGTGGGCCCTTCCCTTCTCTCTCACCCCGAACCAGGATGCCAGCTCCAGCACGACTAGTAAGTCACCTTGTACTTAAATGGTGTACCCATTTGAAGTAAGCAGTGATGTACCATACTTTAAAACTAGCTTACAGTAAGATGACATGCAGGAATGTAGTTACGTGTGAGCAACTTCAAATATAATATATCTGCACTCGACACACGCCAGAGTGAACACACGAGGACCCTGAGTGACACAGTTTGTCCTTCACTAGTGAGTCAGTTTTCTGATGTCACGAGCACTGATTTTTAACATGTCCTATTAGACTTCTAAGCTGGCAGAGCTTAAGATATTTAGAAATGTGTGTGTGTGTGTGTTGGTGTGTGTGTGTGTGTGTGTGTGTGTGTGTGTGTGTAGCTAGTTGTTGAGGTGAGAGAGAGACTTTCCACACCTGGGTATCATAAGCTATAAAGACACTTCTCCAGTTTGATCACTACTGAGTATCAGGTGTGCCTAGCTAGATGTTGAATTTCCCTCCATCACATTGATGCCATGCTGCCATCACATTGATGCCATGCTGCCATCACATTGATGCCATTCTGCCATTATTCGCCAGTCACGTAGAATTTGCATTAAAACTAGCAGTTGCTTCAGTCCATTAACACCGATAGTTTGAAGCCTGTCGGGAGAGTCATTCTTCAGCTGCTGACGGAGCTCCTGGTGAGCGAAACATGGCTGACAAAACTTTATGTGTATGTACAGCAATCTTTCTCATAAAGCTCCTCCATACAGAGCTGTCTCTCTCTCATAAAGCTCCTCCATACAGAGCTGTCTCTCTCTCATAAAACTCCTCCATACAGAGCTGTCTCTCTCTCATAAAGCTCCTCCATACAGAGCTGTCTCTCTCATAAAGCTCCTCCATACAGAGCTGTCTCTCTCTCATAAAACTCCTCCATACAGAGCTGTCTCTCTCTCATAAAGCTCCTCCATACAGAGCTGTCTCTCTCTCATAAAGCTCCTCCATACAGAGCTGTCTCTCTCTCATAAAACTCCTCCATACAGAGCTGTCTCTCTCTCATAAAACTCCTCCATACAGAGCTGTCTCTCTCTCATAAAGCTCCTCCATACAGAGCTGTCTCTCTCTCATAAAGCTCCTCCATACAGAGCTGTCTCTCTCTCATAAAGCTCCTCCACAATACGATCTCTTTGTAAATACAACTCATGTAGTGCCCGTGATGACGTCCTCATAATACTTGCTACTCAGTTCCTCATGAATTTTTTTTAATCTCATTCGCAGAAACTTACACTACGAAGAGAGGAGCTTTTGTGACTCACGAAATAACAGGAGGTGTACATAACAAATCATGCGAACGGGTGGGAGCCTCGAACTCATCAATGTGCTATCATGACACTGTTTTGGACCACTGGGAGGGCCGCCTTCCATTGGTTCGATCCTCTGTCCCCGTTGTGTATATGACTTAGAGGAGCTTCGTAGGTGAACTCTCATGTCACTTAAAGTCTTGTTAGTGCTTGACTGATGTTATTCCAAGTAGTGTACACTTACAGAAGCCAGCAAACCGTCATGTGTTGTGACATGATGAAACGTTGGTAAGAGGTGCGTGTTGACATATAGACAATGAGGAAGCTGGCTAGAATGTGTGTGTAGACGGTACTGACATGAGGAACGTGGGAAGGAAGTGTGAGAGAGAGATGAGAGGTGATCATGTCAAAGCGTGACACTGCTCCACGAGTCACGGTTGCCCAAAACTATGACCAGAATAGTGTAAGATTATTTATAAGCAACTCAGGTGACGCTAGTGATGACAGTGTTGGTACTGCTGCTGCATGGTAGTTTTGCTTGGTGTTGCTGCTATGCCTCCTGCTCTTGCTGTTACTACTATTACTACTGCATATGTTGCTGTTCTTGTACTATTTCTGGGACTGTCGATGCAATACAAGTATGTCTGTGGCTGTCGTAATAAGACAGGTTACGTCTGTGACTGTCACAATATCATAGCAGATTACATTTTAGCTTCTAGGACGGTTATAGTGACGGGAGAGAGAAGTCTTCTTGCCGAAGGAAGCAAAACACAGCTAAACAAGAGGATATTGGTGCAAGAGGACCTGGAACACAAATCACAGTTGAACAAGAGGACCTGGAACACAAGTCACAGTTGAACAAGAGGACCTGGAACACAGGTCACAGTTGAACAAGAGGACCTGGAACACAAGTCACAGTTGAACAAGAGGACCTGGAACACAAGTCACAGTTGAACAAGAGGACCTGGAACACAAGTCACAGTTGAACAAGAGGACCTGGAACACAAGTCACAGTTTAACAAGAGGACCTGGAACACAAGTCACACTTGAAGAAGGGAACTATACTGGTACAAGAAGTCCTGGAAGCCTCCTTCAAGCAGAGTTTGAGAAAGTGAAGCGGTAAGGAACCCAGTGTTTGGCGTCAGGTTGCGGCTGACTGACTGCTCATTGCGGTGTCAATGTCCGCCTCTGCTCCGGCGGCTGCTGTTTACCCCCCTGGACCCAGGGGATGAGACGTTACTTAGGACGGTCCGAAACATCGTCTGGTTGATGCTACGAAGGTGACGATTACTTGTGGATTT
Organism: Cherax quadricarinatus; assembly: GCF_026875155.1. Classification (NCBI taxonomy): domain Eukaryota; kingdom Metazoa; phylum Arthropoda; class Malacostraca; order Decapoda; family Parastacidae; genus Cherax; species Cherax quadricarinatus. The sequence continues at coordinate 21,530,071 of NC_069424.1, forward strand.
CAAAGTCATGGATTGGTGAAGCTCTACATAGAGCGAGATGTGGCTTGACGAAGCTGTAGATAGAGCGAAATATTGCTTAATCAAATCCGCTCAGGGCGAAACATTGTCCCAGTAAAATCTCGTTGAATACATCACGTTGCTGTCTTGCTGAGAGTGGTTTGAATACTGCTCCCTCCCATACTACCCTCCCATACTACCCTCCCATACAACCCTCCCATACTACCCTAGCATACTACCCTCCCATACTACCTCCCATACTACCCCCCAAACAACCCTCCCATCCTACTCTCCCTACATACTATAATACCTCCATCTTCCACTGGTGACTTCTACTGCTCGTCTTCGCGTCTTCAACACTGGCTGTTAACTGCGTTACCAACTTAGGCTGCACTCTGCGCCATTCCAATACTTCCTAACATTAAGGTAGAGTGGGCTGGGCTTGTGGGATACTGGTTGTTTGGTGTCAGGTTGCTTGGAACACTGTGAAGCAAGCGAGGGCGTTGCTTTTTCACGCTTGCTTCACTAACCTCGTGATAACTACCTCTCTCTCTCTCTCTCTCTCTCTCTCTCTCTCTCTCTCTCTCTCTCTCTCTTCCCAGGCTTGGAGGTATAGTGTTCTGGGTCGTAGGGAAGACATCTATGTACATAACACACGGTAACACCACGCAACAGTGACACAATAACTACCACGGCTTTATCAAGACACGTTTCGCCCTTTGTAGAGCGTTATCAAGTCATGTTTCACTCTGTGTAGAGTTTTATCAAGTCATGTTTCACTCTGTGTAGAGTTTTATCAAGTCATGTTTCACTCTGTGTAGAGTTTTATCAAGTCATGTTTCACTCTGTGTAGAGTTTTATCAAGTGATGTTTCACTCTGTGTAGAGTTTTATCAAGTGATGTTTCACTCTGTGTAGAGTTTTATCAAGTCATGTTTCACTCTGTGTAGAGATTTACAAAATTAAGCTTCACTCTGTGTAGAGCTTCAACAAGTCATATTTCTCATTTCGTAGTTTCATCGGTAAGTTCACAAGTGATGCTGTAAGAAACAATTGGGCAGATCAATATTTTCACCTGTTAGCTTTATATGGTTTCAATCGTGTAAGATTCTCTCAAATAAGATGTTCACCTGGGAGTTTACTCAAGGATTCCATCTTGTAGAGGTATCAAGACACACGTAGAGTTTATCATACCTGTGCACTTGCTGCCAGGTTTTATCGTGAATGTATATGGTAGAGTTACCTCACAGTGTGTACTCTTTAGACCCGCTCCTCAACTAGTGCACCCCGTCTTCTCTGTGGCAACTAAGTGCACTCGCTTCTCAAATGTGTACCCCTTCAACTCTGTTCATCTGTGCACGTCTCTCAAGTATGTTTTACTCTGTCCTGCATTATAGTCACCCCGCCTCTGGTTACCTAGCACACTTGTGTAACTTCACCGCCTCCTGTCACATAAGCTCACGGATTCGACCTATTTTCCCCGAACTGTGCACTCCCGCCTCCAAATAAGCCAAACACAGACCTGCAGGCCCCGCCGTAGCATACTGGTGCTTGCTCCGGTATCCTATCGAAATGATATGGTCAGACCGTCCTGTATCTTTAACCCCCGCCTCCTGCAACTAGTGCACCCCGCTTCCTGCAACTAGTGCACCCCGCCTCCTCCAACTAGTGCACCCCGCCTCCTGCAACTAGTGCACTCCGCCTCCTGCAACTAGTGCACTCCGCCTCCTGCAACTAGTGCACCCCGCCTCCTGCAACTAGTGCACTCCGCCTCCTGCAACTAGTGCACCCCGCCTCCTGCAACTAGTGCACCCCGCCTCCTGCAACTAGTGCACCCCGCCTCCTGCAACTAGTGCATCCCGCCTCCTGCAACTAGTGCACCCGCTCCTGCAACTAGTGCACCCGCCTCCTGCAACTAGTGCACCCCGCCTCCTGCAACTAGTGCACCCCGCCTCCTGCAACTAGTGCACCCCACCTCCTGCAACTAGTGCACCCCGCCTCCTGCAACTAGTGCACTCCGCCTCCTGCAACTAGTGCACCCGCTCCTGCACTAGTGCACCCCCTCCTGCAACTAGTGCACCCGCCTCCTGCAACTAGTGCACCCGCCTCCTGCAACTAGTGCACCCCGCCTCCTGCAACTAGTGCACTCCGCCTCCTGCAACTAGTGCACCCCGCCTCCTGCAACTAGTGCACCCCGCCTCCTGCAACTAGTGCACCCGCCTCCTGCAACTAGTGCACCCCCTCCTGCAACTAGTGCACCGCCTCCTGCAACTAGTGCACCCCGCCTCCTGCAACTAGTGCACTCCGCCTCTGCAACTAGTGCACCGCCCCTGCAACTAGTGCCCCCGCCCTGCAACTAGTGCACCCCCTCCTGCAACTAGTGCACCCCGCCTCCTGCAACTAGTGCACCCCGCCTCCTGCAACTAGTGCACCCGCCTCCTGCAACTAGTGCACCCCGCCTCCTGCAACTAGTGCACCCGCCTCCTGCAACTAGTGCACTCCGCCTCCTGCAACTAGTGCACTCCGCCTCCTACAACTAGTGCACCCGCCTCCTGCAATAGTGCACCCGCCTCTGCAACTAGTGCACTCCGCTCCTGCAACTAGTGCACCGCCTCCTGCAACTAGTGCACCCCGCCTCCTGCAACTAGTGCACCTCGCCTCCTGCAACTAGTGCACTCCGCCTCTGCAACTAGTGCACCCCGCCTCCTGCAACTAGTGCACCCCGCCTCCTGCAACTAGTGCACCCGCCTCCTGCAATAGTGCACCCCGCCTCCTGCAACTAGTGCACCCCGCCCTCCTAGGCAACTGTTGCACAGTGCACGCCTCCTGCAACTAGTGCACCTCCGCCTCCTGCAATAGTGCACCCCGCCTCTGCAACTAGTGCACCCGCCTCCTGCAACTAGTGCACCCGCCTCTGCAACTAGTGCCTCCGCCTCCTGCAACTAGTGCATCCCGCCTCCTGCAACTAGTGCACCCACCTCCTGCAACTAGTGCACCCGCCTCCTGCAACGTGAGTTGCACGCACCCACCTCCTGCAACTAGTGCACCCCGCCTCCTGCAACTAGTGCACCCCCCACTGGCCTCCCGCTCCTGCAACTAGTGCACCGCCTCTGCAACTAGTGCACCCCGCCTCCTGCAACTAGTGCACCCCGCCTCCTGCACGGTGCACCCCACCTCCTGCAACTAGTGCACCCCGCCTCCTGCAACTAGTGCACCCCGCCTCCTGCAACTAGTGCACTCCGCCTACTGCAACTAGTGCACCCCGCCTCCTGCAACTAGTGCACCCCGCCTCCTGCAACTAGTGCACCCCACCTCCTGCAACTAGTGCACCCCGCCTCCTGCAACTAGTGCACCCCGCCTCATGCAACTAGTGCACTCCGCCTCCTGCAACTAGTGCACCCCGCCTCCTGCAACTAGTGCACCCCGCCTCCTGCAACTAGTGCACTCCGCCTCCTGCAACTAGTGCACTCCGCCCCCTGCAACTAGTGCAACCTGCCTCCTGCAACTAGTGCACCCCGCCTCCTGCAACTAGTGCACTCCGCCTCCTGCAACTAGTGCAACCTGCCTCCTGCAACTAGTGCACCCCGCCTCCTGCAACTAGTGCACCTCGCCTCCTGCAATTAGTGCACCCCGCGCTCTGCAACTAGTGCAGCCCGCCTCCTGCAACTAGTGCACCCCACCTCCTGCAACTAGTGCACCCCGCCTCCTGCAACTAGTGCACCCCGCCTCCTGCAACTAGTGCACTCCGCCTCCTGCAACTAGTGCAACCTGCCTCCTGCAACTAGTGCACCCCGCCTCCTGCAACTAGTGCACCTCGCCTCCTGCAATTAGTGCACCCCGCGCTCTGCAACTAGTGCAGCCCGCCTCCTGCAACTAGTGCACCCCGCCTCTTGCAACTAGTGCACTCCGCCTCTTGCAACTAGTGCATTCCGCCTCCTGCAACTAGTGCACTCCACCTCTGCACTAGTGACACCGCAACTAGTGCAACCTGCCTCCTGCAACCAGTGCACTCCGCCTCTTGCAACAATTGCACCCCACCTCCTGCAACTAGTGCACCCCACCTCCTGCAACAAGTGCACCCCACCTCCTGCAACTAGTGCACCCCACCTCCTGCAACTAGTGCACCCCGCCTCCTGCAACTAGTGCACCCCACCTCCTGCAACTAGTGCACCCCGCCTCCTGCAACTAGTGCACCCCGCCTCCTGCAACTAGTGCACCCGCCTCTGCAACTAGTGCACCCGCCTCCTGCACAATAGTGCACCCGCCTCCTGCAACTAGTGCACCCCGCCTCCTGCAACTAGTGCACCCCGCCTCCTGCAACTAGTGCACCCCGCCTCCTGCAACTAGTGCACCCCGCCTCCTGCAACTAGTGCACCCCGCCTCCTGCAACTAGTGCACCGCCTCCTGCAACTAGTGCACCCGCCTCCTGCAACTAGTGCACCCCGCCTCTGCAACTAACTGTGACATGCACCCGCCCCCTGCAACTAGTGCACCGCCTCCTGCAACTAGTGCACTCCGCTCCTGCAACTAGTGCACCCCGCCTCTGCAACTAGTGCACCCCGCCTCCTGCAACTAGTGCACCCGCCTCCTGCAACTAGTGCACCCGCCTCCTGCAACTAGTGCACCCGCCTCCTGCAACTAGTGCACTCCGCCTCCTGCAATTAGTGCACACCCGCCTCTGCAACTAGTGCACCCGCTCCTGCAACTAGTGCACCCCCCTCCTGCAACTAGTGCACTCCGCCTCTTGCAACTAGTGCATTCCGCCTCCTGCAACTAGTGCACTCCACCTCCTACAACTAGTGCAACCTGCCTCCTGCAACCAGTGCACTCCGCCTCCTGCAACTAGTGCACCCCGCCTCCTGCAACTAGTGCACCCCGCCTCCTGCAACTAGTGCACCCCGCCTCCTGCAACTAGTGCACCCCGCCTCCTGCAACTAGTGCACCCCACCTGCAACTAGTGCACTCCGCCTCCTGCAACTAGTGCACCCCCTCCTCAACTAGTGCACCCGCCTCCTGCAACTAGTGCACCCGCCTCTGCAACTAGTGCACCCCGCCTCCTGCAACTAGTGCACCCCCTCCTGCAACTAGTGCACCCCGCCTCTGCAACTAGTGCACCCGCCTCCTGCAACTAGTGCACCCGCCTCCTGCAAACTAGTGCACCCCCTCCTGCAACTAGTGCACCGCCTCCTGCAACTAGTGCACCCGCTCCTGCAACTAGTGCACGCCCAAGTCACCGCTCCTGCAACATAGTGCACCCCCCTCCTGCAACTAGTGCACCCCACCTCCTGCAACTAGTGCACCCTCAAGCCTCGCTCTGCAACTAGTGCACCCCACCTCCTGCAACTAGTGCACCCCGCCTCCTGCAACTAGTGCACCCCACCTCCTGCAACTAGTGCACCCCGCCTCCTGCAACTAGTGCACCCCGCCTCCTGCAACTAGTGCACCCCGCCTCCTGCAACTAGTGCACCCCGCCTCCTGCAACATAGTGCACCCCACCTCCTGCAACTAGTGCACTCCGCCTCCTGCAACTAGTGCACCCGCTCCTGCAACTAGTGCACTCCGCCTCCTGCAACTAGTGCACCCGCCTCCTGCAACTAGTGCACCCGCCTCCTGCAACTAGTGCACCCCGCCTCCTGCAACTAGTGCACCCCGCCTCCTGCAACTAGTGCACCCCGCCTCCTGCAACTAGTGCACCCCCTCCTGCAACTAGTGCACCCGCCTCCTGCAACTAGTGCACCCGCCTCCTGCAACTAGTGCACTCCGCCTCCTGCAACTAGTGCACCGCCTCTGCAACTAGTGCACCCTGCCCTCCTGCAACTAGTGCACCCGCCTCCTGCAACTAGTGCACCCGCCTCCTGCAACTAGTGCACCCGCCTCTGCAACTTACTGCACCCGCCTCCTGCAACTAGTGCACTCCACCTCCTACAACTAGTGCAACCTGCCTCCTGCAACCAGTGCACTCCGCCTCTTGCAACAATTGCACCCCACCTCCTGCAACTAGTGCACCCCACCTCCTGCAACAAGAGCACCCCACCTCCTGCAACTAGTGCACCCCACCTCCTGCAACAAGTGCACCCACCTTCTGCAAATAGTGCACTCCGCCTCCTGCAACTGGTGCACCCCGCCTCCTGCAACTAGTGCACCCCACCTGCAACTAGTGCAACCTGCCTCCTGCAACCAGTGCACTCCGCCTCTTGCAACAATTGCACCCCGCCTCCTGCAACTAGTGCACCCTGCCTCCTGCAACTATGTACCCACCCTCTGCAACTAGTGCACCCCCCCTCTGCAACTAGTGCACCCCGCCTCCTGCAACTAGTGCACCCCTCCTGCAACTAGTCAGCTCTCAACTTGCCCATCCTGCAACTAGTGCACCCCACCTCTGCAACTAGTGCACCCGCCTCCTGCAACTAGTGCACCCCCCCGCAATGTGCACCCCTCCTGCAACTAGTGCACCCCCTCCTGCAACTAGTGCACCCGCCTCCTGCAACTAGTGCACCCACCTCCTGCAACTAGTGCACCCGCGCCCCCTGCAACTAGTGCACCCCCCTCCTGCAACTAGTGCACCCACCTCCTGCAACTAGTGCACCCCTCCTGCAACTAGTGCACCCCCTGCAACTATGCCTCCCCGCCCCCTGCAACTAGTGCACCCGCCTCCTGCAACTAGTGCACCCCCTCCTGCAACTAGTGCACCCGCCTCCTGCAACTAGTGCACCCGCCTCCTGCAACTAGTGCACCCCCCTCCTGCAACTAGTGCATCCCCACTCCTGCAACTAGTGCACCCCGCCTCCTGCAACTAGTGCACCCCACCTCCTGCAACTAGTGCACCCCGCCTCCTGCAACTAGTGCACCCCGCCTCCTGCAACTAGTGCACCCCGCCTCCTGCAACTAGTGCACCCCGCCTCCTGCAACTAGTGCACCCCGCCTCCTGCAACTAGTGCACCCCGCCTCCTGCAACTAGTGCACCCCACCTCCTGCAACTAGTGCACCCCGCCTCCTGCAACTAGTGCACCCCACCTCCTGCAACTAGTGCACCCGCCTCCTGCAACTAGTGCACCCCGCCTCCTGCAACTAGTGCACCCCACCTCCTGTAACTAGTGCACCCCTCCTCCTGCAACTAGTGCACCCCATCTCCTGCAACTAGTGCACTCCGCCTCCTGCAACTAGTGCACCCACTCCTGCAACTAGTGCACTCGCTCTGCAACGTACTTGCACTCCCGCCTCCTGCAACTAGTGACCCCACCTCCTGAACTAGTGGCACCCTGCCTCCTGCAACTAGTGCACCCCATCTCCTGCAACTAGTGCACTCCGCCTCCTGCAACTAGTGCACCCCGCCTCCTGCAACTAGTGCACCTCGCCTTTCTGCAACTAGTGCACCCCGCCTCTGCAACTAGTGCACCCGCACTCCTGTACTAGTGCACCCTGTCTCCTGCAACTAGTGCACCCCATCTCCTGCAACTAGTGCACTCGCTCCTGCAACTTGAGTGACCCCTGCCTTGCTAACTGCTGCACCCTGCGCTCTGCTGACTTGTGCACTGCCCGCTCGCTGCAACTGTGTGCACCCCATCTGCTGCTATAGCTAGTGCATGCTGCTGCTGCCTGCTGATGCTGGTTGCTGCTGCTGCTGCCTCCTGCTCTAGTGTGCTGGTGCTCTGCGTGCTCTGCTGTCTTTAGCTGTCTCTGCTGTGCTGATGCTGCTCTGGTGTGCTTCTTTCCTTCTGGTCTGCTTGTGTGGTGCTCTGCTCTTGCTGTGCTGCTTGCTGCCTGTGCTGCATGTGCATGCTGTTTTGTGGCTGCTGCTGCTGCTGGATGCTGACTGCTGGTCTGCTGCTGCTGCTGAGCGTGACCGGTGCGCTGCTGTGCTGTGTGGCTGCTGTTGCTGTGCGCTGCTTTGCTGCTGCTGCTGCTGGCTACTGCTGCCTGCTGTCACTGTGCTGCTGCCCCTTGCTGGTACGTGCTGCATGCTTGCTGCTTTGGTCGCTGCTGCTGCTGTGCTGTTGCTGCACTGCTGCTGCTGCTGGGCTGCTGCTGCTGGTGCTGCTCTGTGCTGCTGCTGCTTTCTGCTGGTGGCTTGTGTGTGCTGCTGTGTGCTGTGCTGCTGCGGTGCTGGCTGCTTGCTGTGCTGCTGCTGCTGGGTCTGCTGCTCTGCTGCTGGTGTGCTGAGTGCTGCTGCTGTGCTGTGTGCTGCTGTGCTGCTGTCTGCTGCTGCTGTGCTGCTGTGCTGCTGCTGCTGCTGTGGCTTGCTGCTGCTGCTGCTGTGCTGCCCTGCTGCTGCTGCTGCTGCTGCTGCTGTGTGCTGCTGTGCTGCGTGCTGGTGTGCACTGCTTGTATTGCTGAGTGTCTCTTGCTGCTCACTTCTGTTTGTGTCTGTGGTGTTGTTGTGTTCTGCTGCTGTGCTGTCTGATGGTCTCTGATGCTGCTGCTTGGTCTGCTTGCTGATTGTAGTGACTGCTTGATGTTTCTTTTGTTTTAATGGTTGCTGGTGTGCTGAGCTGCTGTGCTGCTAGCAGTGCTGGGTCGTTGTGCTCGCTGGCTCTGTGTGCTGCTCAGGTTGTTGTGCTGGCTGCTGTGGTGCTCCAGTGTGTGTGGCTGCTGCTGGTACTGTTGTGCTGCTGCTGTGCTGGGTCTGCTTGCTGCTGTGGCTGCTTGCTGCTGCTGTGGTCTGTAGCTGTGCTGCTGCTGGTGCTGCTGCTGCTGCTGCTGTGTGCTGCGTGCTGCTGTGTGTTGGCTGCTGGTGCTGGTGCTGTGCTGCTGCTGCTGGTGCTGCTGGTGCTGCTGCTGCTGCAGCTGCTGGTGTGCTGCTGCTGTGCTGCTGGTGCTGCTGCTGCTGCTGCTGGTGCTGCTGCTGCTGCTGGTGCTGCTGCTGCTGCTGGTGCTGCTGCTGCTGCTGCTGGTGCTGCTGCTGCTGCTGCTGGTGCTGCTGCTGCTGGTGCTGCTGCTGGTGCTGCTGCTGGTGCTGCTGGTGCTGCTGCTGCTGCTGGTGCTGCTGCTGCTGCTGCTGCTGCTGTGCTGCTGCTGCTGCTGCTGCTGCTGCTGCTGCTGCTGCTGCTGGTGCTGCTGCTGCTGCTGCTGCTGCTGCTGCTGCTGCTGCTGCTGGTGCTGGTGTCTGCTGCTGCTGCTGCTGCTGCTGCTGCTGCTGCTGGTGCTGCTGCTGGTGCTGCTGGTGCTGCTGCTGCTGCTGCTGCTGCTGGTGCTGCTGCTGCTGCTCGTGGCTACGATACATTCTTCTCTGTATTTAACTGAAGATTCCCACTTCTTAGGGCGAAACATTTCAACAATAAATATACATGTATCTTAGTCGTCAACTTGTCGGTATGTTATTCAGTTTTCAACGTCATCATGATGACTGTCATCATGATGACAGTCATCATGATGACTGTCATCATTATCATCTCATAATGACCTTGATAATGACTCATAAGAACTCTTTGCAACAATGTTATTATGACACACAGTTGTGTCATAATTAATGATATGTAATTGTTGGAGGTGTGACAGCTGGATCACGCAACACAAAGTGCTCCAGGGTACTGTTAAGTGCTCCAGGCTACTGTTAAGTGCTCCAGGCTACTGTTAAGTGCTCCAGGCTACTGTTAAGTGCTCCAGGCTACTGCTAAGTGCTCCAGGCTACTGCTAAGTGCTCCAGGGTACTGTTAAGTGCTCCAGGCTACTGCTAAGTGCTCCAGGGTACTGTTAAGGGCTCCAGGCTACTGTTAAGTGCTCCAGGGTACTGTTAAGTGCTCCAGGGTACTGTTAAGGGCTCCAGGCTACTGTTAAGTGCTCCAGGGTACTGTTAAGTGCTCCAGGCTACTGCTAAGTGCTCCAGGCTACTGCTAAGTGCTCCAGGCTACTGCTAAGTGCTCCAGGGTACTGTTAAGTGCTCCAGGCTACTGTTAAGTGCTCCAGGGTACTATTAAGTGCTCCAGGGTACTGTTAAGTGCTCCAGGGTACTGTTAAGTGCTCCAGAGTACTGTTAAGTGCTCCAGGGTACTGTTAAGTGCTCAAGGGTACTCTTAAGTGCTCCAGGGTACTGTTAAGTGCTCCAGGGTACTGTTAAGTGCTCCAGGGTACTGTTAAGTGCTCCAGGGTACTCTTAAGTGCTCCAGGGTACTCTTAAGTGCTCCAGGGTACTCTTAAGTGCTCCAGGGTACTGTTAAGTGCTCCAGGGTACTGTTAAGTGCTCCAGGGTACTGTTAAGTGCTCCAGGGTACTGTTAAGTGCTCCAGGCTACTGTTAAGTGCTCCAGGGTACTGTTAAGTGCTCCAGGGTACTGTTAAGTGCTCCAGGGTACTGTTAAGTGCTCCAGGTACTGTTAAGTGCTCCAGGGTACTGTTAAGTGCTCCAGGCTACTGTTAAGTGCTCCAGGGTACTGTTAAGTGCTCCAGGGTACTGTTAAGTGCTCCAGGGTACTGTTAAGTGCTCCAGGGTACTGTTAAGTGCTCCAGGGTACTGTTAAGTGTTCCAGGCTACTGTTAAGTGCTCCAGGGTACTGTTAAGTGCTCCAGGGTACTGTTAAGTGCTCCAGGGTACTGTTAAGTGCTCCAGGGTACTGTTAAGTGCACCAGGCTACTGTTCAGTGCTCCAGGGTACTGTTAAGTGCTCCAGGCTACTGTTAAGTGCTCCAGGGCACTGTTAAGTGCTCCAGGGTACTGTTAAGTGCTCCAGGCTACTGTTAAGTGCTCCTGGGTACTGTTAAGTGCTCCAGGCTGCTGTTACGTGCTCCAGGGTACTGTTAAGTGCTTCAGGGTACTGTTAAGTGCTCTAGGGTACTGTTAAGTGCTCCAGGGTACTGTTAAGTGCTCCTGGGTACTGTTAAGTGCTCCAGGCTACTGTTAAATGCTCCAGGCTACTGTTAAGTACTCCAGGCTACTGTTAAGAACTCCAGGCTACTGTTAAGTGCTCCAGGGTACTGTTAAGTGCTCCATTCTACAGTTAAGTGCTCCAGGGTACTGTTAAGTGCTCCAGGCTACTGTTAAGTGCTCCAGGCTACTGTTAAGTACTCCAGGCTACTGTTAAGTGCTCCAGGCTACTGTTAAGTGCTCCAGGCTACTGTTAAGTGCTCCGGGCTACTGTTAAGTGCTCCAGGCTACTGTTAAGTGCTCCAGGCTACTGTTAAGTGCTTCAGGCTACTGTTAAGTGCTCCAGGCTACTGTTAAGTGCTCCAGGGTACTGTTAAGTGCTCCAGGCTACTGTTAAGTGCTCCAGGCTACTGTTAAGTGCTTCAGGCTACTGCTAAGTGCTCCAGGCCACTGTTAAGTGCTCCAGGCTACTGTTAAGTGCTCCAGGCTACTGTTAGGTGCTCCAGGCTACTGTTAAGTACTCCAGGCTACTGTTAAGTGCTCCAGGCTATTGTTAAGTGCTCCAGGCTACTGTTAAGTGCTCTAGGGTACCGTTAAGTGCTCCAGGCTACTGTTAGGTGCTCCAGGCTACTGTTATGTACTCCAGGCTACTGTTAAGTGCTCCAGGCTATTGTTAAGTACTCCAGGCTACTGTTAAGTGCTCCAGGCTACTGTTAAGTGCTTCAGGCTACTGCTAAGTGCTCCAGGCTACTGTTAAGTGCTCCAGGCTACTGTTAAGTGCTCCAGGCTACTGTTAAGTGCTCCAGGCTATTGTTAAGTGCTCCAGGCTACTGTTAAGTGCTCCAGGCTACTGTTAAGTGCTCCAGGCTACTGTTAAGTGCTCCAGGCTACTGTTAAGTGCTCCAGGCTACTGTTAAGTGCTCCAGGCTACTGTTAAGTGCTCCAGGCTACTGTTAAGTGCTCCAGTCTATTGTTAAGTGCTCCAGGCTATTGTTAAGTGCTCAAAACTGCTGTTAAATGCTCCAGGCTACTGTTAAGTGCTCCAGGCTACTGTTAAGTGCTCCAGGTTGCTGTTTAGTGCTCCAGGCTTCTGTTAAGTGCTCCAGACTTCTGTTAAGTGCTCCAGGGTACTGTTAATTACTCCAGGCAACTGTTAAGTGCTCCAGGCTACTGTTAAGTGCTCCAGGCTACTGTTAAGTGCTCCAGGCTTCTGTTCAGTGCTCCAGGCTTCTGTTAAGTGCTCCAGACTTCTGTTAAGTGCTCCAGGGTACTGTTAATTACTCCAGGGTACTGTTAAGTGCGCCAGGCTACTGTTAAGTGCTCCAGGCTGCTGCTAAGTGCTCCAGGGCACTGTTAAGCACTCCAGGGTACTGTTAAGTACTCCAGGGCACTATTATGTACCTCAGGGTACTATTATGTACTCCAAGGCACTATTATGTACTCCAGGGTACTGTTAAGTACTCGAGGGTACTGTTAAGTACTCCGGTTTACTGTTAAGTGCTCCACGGCACTATTATGTACTCCAGGGCACTGTTAAGTACTCCAGTGTACTTTTAAGTACTCCAGGGCACTGTTAAGTACTTCAGGGTATTGTTAAGTACTCCATGGCACTATTATGTACTCCAGGGCACTATTATGTACTCCAGGGTACTACTATATACTTCCGGGTACTGTTAAGTACTCCAGGGTACTGTTATGTATTCCTGGGTACTGCTATGTACTCCAGGGTACCATTATGTACTCCAGGGTACTATTATGTACTCCAGTGTACTAGTACTACATATTTCAGTGTACTGATATGTACTTTCTTGTGTTACTTTGTACTGTAACGTAGAATGTACCACCTTGAAGAGTGTTACAGTGTTACAGTGTTACAGTGTTACAGTGCAACAGTGTTACAATGTTGCAATGTTACAGTGTTACAGTATTACAGTGTTACAGTGTTACAATGTTACAGTGTTACAGTATTACAGTGTTACAGTGTTACAATGTTACAGTGTTACAGTATTACAGTGTTACAGTGTTACATTGTTACAGTGTTACAGTGTAACAGTGTAACAGTGTTACAGTGCAACAGTGTTACAGTGCAACAGTGTTACAATGTTGCAGTGTTACAGTGTTGCAGTATTACAGTGTTACAGTGTTACAGTGTTAGAGTGTAACAGTATAACAGTGTCACAGTGTAACAGTGTTACACTGTAACAGTTCTACAGTGTTACCTTCACTTATGTTACTTAAGTCAACTGAGAGAGGATCAAGCCTCTATACTACTACTACTACTACTACTACTACTACTACTACTACTACTAATAATAATAATAATAATAATAATAATAATAATAATAATAATAATAATAAAGGCCGGGTGCCCCTCGCTTCTTACTTCTGCTAGTGCACCCCATCCCCTGTAACAAGTGCACCCCATCCACTGTAACAAGTGCACCCCATCCCCTGTAACAAGTGCACCCCATCCCCTGTAACAAGTGCACCCCATCCACTGTAACAAGTGCACCCCATCCCCTGTAACAAGTGCACCCCATCCCCTGTAACAAGTGCACCCCATCCCTGTAACAAGTTGCACCCCATCCCTGTAACAAGTGCACCCCATCCCCTGTAACAAGTGCACCCCATCCCCTGTAACAAGTGACCCCATCCCCTGTAACAGTGCACCCCATCCCCTGTAAACAAGTGCACCCATCCCCTGTAACAAGTGCACCCCATCCCCTGTAACAAGTGCACCCCATCCCCTGTAACAAGTGCACCCCATCCCCTGTAACAAGTGCACCCCATCCCCTGTAACAAGTGCACCCCATCCCCTGTAACAAGTGCACCCCATCCCCTGTAACAAGTGCACCCCATCCCCTGTAACAAGTGCACCCCATCCCTGTAACAAGTGCACCCCATCCCCTGTAACAAGTGTACCCCATCCCCTGTAACAAGTGCACCCCATCCCCTGTAACAAGTGCACCCAATCCCCTGTAACAAGTGCACCCCATCCCTGTAACAAGTGCACCCCATCCCCTGTAACAAGTGCACCCATCCCCTGTAACAAGTGCACCCCATCCCCTGTAACACGTACACCCCATCCCCTGTAACAAGTGCACCCCATCCCCTGTAACAAGTGCACCCATCCCCTGTAATAAGTTCACCCCAGCCCCTGTAACAAGTGCACCCCATCACCTGTAACAAGTGCACCCCATCCCCTGTAATAAGTGCACCCCATCCCCTGTAACAAGTGCACCCCATCCCCTGCAACAAGTGCACCCCATCCCCTGTAACAAGTGCACCCAATCCTTTGTAACAAGTGCACCCCATCTCCTGTAACAAGTGCACCCCATCCCCTGTAACAAGTTCACCCCATCCCTTGTAACAAGTGCACCCATCCCCTGTAACAAGTGCACCCATCCCTGTAACAAGTGCACCCCATCCCCTGTAACAAGTGCACCCCATCCCCCTGTAACAAGTGCACCCATCCCTGTAACAATGCACCCCATCCCTGTAACAAGTGCACCCATCCCCTGTAACAAGTGCACCCCATCCCCTGTAACAAGTGCACCCATCCACTGTAACAAGTGCACCCCATCCCTGTAACAAGTGCACCCCATCCCTGTAACAAGTGCAACCCCATCCCTTGTAACAAGTGCATCCCATCCCTGTAACAAGTGCACCCCATCCCCTGTAACAAGTGCACCCCATCCCCTGTAACAAGTGCACCCTATCCCCTGTAACAAGTGCACCCCATCCCCTGTAACAAGTGCACCCCATCCCCTGTAACAAGTGCACCCTATCCCCTGTAACAAGTGCACCCCATCCCCTGTAACAAGTGCACCCCATTCCCTGCAACAAGTGCACCCCATCCCCTGTAACAAGTGCACCCCATCCCCTGTAACAAGTGCACCCCATCCCCTGTAACAGGTGCACCCCATCCCCTGCAACAAGTGCACCCCATCCCTGTAAACAAGTGCACCATCCCCTGTAACAAGTGCACCCCATCCCCTGCAACAAGTGCAGCCCATCCCCTGTAACAAGTGCACCCCATCCCCTGTAACAAGTGCACCTCACCCTCTGTGCACCCCACCCCCTGCAACAAGTGGACTCCGCCTCCTGCAACAAGTGCACTCCGCCTCCTGCAACTAGTGCACCCCGTCTCTTGCAACAAGTGGACTCCCCTCCTGCAACAAGCGCACTCCGCCTCCTGCAACTAGGGCACTCCGCCTCCTGCAACTAGTGCACTCCGCCTCCTGCAACTAGTGCACCCCACCTCCTGCAACTAGTGCACCCCGCCTCCTGTCAATGTGCACTCCGACCCCCCCCCCTCCCTGAAACTAGTGCACCCGCTCCTGCAACTAGTGCATCCTGCCTCCCCTGCAACTAGTGCACTCCCCTCCTGCAACATAGTGCATCCTGCCTCCTGTAACTAGTCGCACTCCGCTCCTGCAAAACGTAAAATGCATCCCTGCCCCTACTAACAATGCATCCTGCCTCCTGCAACTAGTGCACCCCACCTCCTGCAACTAGTGCACCCCACCTCCTGCAACTAGTGCACCCCACCTCCTGCAACTAGTGCACCCCGCCTCCTGCAACTAGTGCACCCCATCCTCCTGCAACTAGTGCACTCCGCCTCCCCGCAACTAGTGCACCCCACCTCCTGTAACATGCACTCCGACTCCTGCAACTAGTGCACCCCACCTCCTGAAATAGTGCACCCGCACTCCTGCAACTAAGTGCACCCTCCCTCTTGCAACTAGTGCACCCCCCCCCAACCCCCTCTCCTGCAACTAGTGCACTCCGCCTCCTGCAACTAGTGCACCCCTCCTCCTGCAACTAGTGCACTCCGCCTCCTGCAACTAGTGCACTCCACCTCCTGCAACTAGTGCACTCCGCCTCCTGCAACTAGTGCACTCCACCTCCTGCAACTAGTGCACTCCGCCTCCTGCAACTAGTGCACCCACCTCCTGCAACTAGTGCACTCCCCTCCTGCAACTAGTGCACTCCACCTCCTGCAACTAGTGCACTCCGCCTCCTGCAACTAGTGCACTCCACCTTCTGCAACTAGTGCACTCCGCCTCCTGCAACTAGTGCACCCCTCCTCCTGCAACTAGTGCACTCCGCCTCCTGCAACTAGTGCACTCCACCTCCTGCAACTAGTGCACTCCGCCTCCTGCAACTAGTGCACTCCACCTCCTGCAACTAGTGCACTCCGCCTCCTGCAACTAGTGCACCCCACCTCCTGTAACTAGTGCACTCCGCCTCCTGCAACTAGTGCACTCCACCTCCTGCAACTAGTGCACCCCTCCTCCTGCAACTAGTGCACCCCGCCTCCTGCAACTAGTGCACTCCACCTCCAGCAACTAGTGCACTCCGCCTCCTGCAACTAGTGCACCCCTCCTCCTGCAACTAGTGCACCCCTCCTCCTGCAACTAGTGCACCCCGCCTCCTGCAAGTAGTGCACCCCATCTCCTGCAACTAGTGCACTCCGCCTCCTGCAACATTTTGAAGACGTTGCACATCACCTTGGACGCTATATAAGACTACCTTCTCATGCCTCAGCTTCACATTGTTCCAGACTCTGGAGCTGAACTCTTCTCCAGGCTGAGCCACTGACCACATCAAAGCTTACGATGGACTGATTACATCAAGTTCACCTCGTTACAACTACTACTGCTGGCTACGATACGTTTTTCTCTGCATTTGACTGAAGATTCCCACCTCGTAGGCGAAATATTTCAACAATAAATGTATATATATATCGTAGTTATCAACTTGTCGGTATTTTATTCAATTTTCAATAATAATAATAATAATAATAATAATAATAATAATAATAACTCTCCACGAGTCAGTGACCGACCACTTTCAATTTATTCATACTAGTAGCATTATCATCGCTAATTATAGATACCACAATCATTATTGTCAATGTCATCAACGGTAATTAAGCAGTGGTGGCAACGGTGACACTGTCATTGCACCAGTGTTTCCACACCAGTGCCAGGAGTGTGGAGGTGTGGCCCAGGGCTGGCACACCCACACCTGCAGCGCCACACCAAGGCTTTTCAGTGCCAGTTACAGATGGCCCTTAAATATGTGAACGTATTTGAAGTGCCAGTGTATTATATATATATATATATATATATATATATATATATATATATATATATAATATTATATATATATATATATATATATAGAGAGAGAGAGAGAGAGAGGAGAGAGAGAGAGAGAGAGAGAGAGAGAGAGAGAGAGAGAGAGACAGACAGACAGACAGACAGACAGACAGACAGACAGATATCTTATATCTAATTACTTCCAGTGTTGGTCTAACTAATAATTATATAATCTAATAAAGTTTAAAATATAAGCACATGGGTCCCTCACTGTCCTCTGATCCGAGGATCAGGATGCCAGCCACGAGTCCACTAACACCCAGGTACCTAGTTACTGCTAGGTGAACAGTTACAGCAGGTGTAAGGTGACTAACACCCAGGTACCTACTTACTGAAAGGTGAACAGTGACAGCAAGTGTAAGGTAACTAATACCCAGGTACCTACTTACTGATAGGTGAATAGTGACAGCAGGTGTAAGGTAACAAACACCCAGGTACCTACTTACTGATAGGTGAATAGTGACAGCAAGTGTAAGGTAACTAACACCCAGGTACTTACTTACTGATAGGTGAATAGTGACAGCAGGTGTAAGGTAACTAACACCCAGGTACTTACTGCTAGATAAACAGGGACAGCAGGTGTGAGGTGACTGACGGTCTGACACCTACTTACTGCTAGGTGAATCTGATCAGAGGCTATAAGGAAACATGCCCAACGTTTCACTCGTGCATGTGACCTAAACCTGGTACCTTTGAGTGTGTACTGAGGCTTCGTCCTAACATTACCAGCTAAAAAAGGTGAATAGAAATATAAAAGTTACCCAATAAATTACTAATTTTCCTACAATGAATTACTGAAGAAAACGTATGAGGATAACTCACTTAAAATTGAAGTGTCACTGAAAAGTAAATAAACTAAGGTAAGATAAGATAATTAGTAAAAGTAAGTAAGTGAATGTAGTAGGTAAATAGAAGGAAGTACTAGTGAGGGTTGATATGAGGAAGGGGAAGACTGATCCAGTTCTTTAGATGAAGGTTATCACAGTCATCTCTGAAGCGGTTTATTATTATTTATTTATTTATTTATTTATTTAGAAATTTAGCATACATACAGAGGTACAAAAAAATACAGGTAAGAGCAGCATGCCAAAGCCACTTATATGCATAGCATTACGGGCTGGCTTAAAATTAACTTAAGATTAACTAAGCAATGATGAAATCAGTGATAAGACTATTATTGTAAACAGATAACTATAAAATACAAATGAGTATTACAAAGACAGGTCATATGGTTGCTTGCATTGCTGTACATTCAGGTAGTGTATTTAAAAAAAAATAACAAAGTTAGATTTAACATTTGTGTGATATAATTGTGAGTAACATTTAGGATATACAATTTATAAGGTTCAGTTATTCAGTATTTATTTGGTTTTGGGTGAGTAAGTAATCTTTGAGAAGAGACTTGAATTTATAAACAGGTAGTGTTTCTTTTATATTTACAGGTAATGAATTCCAGATTTTAGAGCCTTTTATGTGCATTGAGTTTTTGCATTGTGTGAGATGGACACGAGGAACATCAAAGAGTGATCTGTGCCTTGTGTTATGGTCATGTGTTCTGTTGAGGTTGGCAAGGAGATGTTTGAGGGGAGGGTTAATATCAGAGTTAAGTGTTCTATGTATGTAATAAGTGCAGTAATAAGTATGGATGTTTTGTATGGTGAGTAGGTTGAGTGTTTTGAATATTGGTGGAGTGTGCTGCCTGTAGTGAGAATTTGTTATCATTCTAACTGCAGCCTTTTGTTGGGTAATTAGTGGTCTGAGATGGTTAGTTGTTGTTGAGCCCCATGCACAAATTCCATATGTGAGATAGGGGTAAATAAGAGAGTGATATAGGGCCAGGAGGGCTGACTGTGGAACATAGTACCGTATCTTCGATAGTATGCCTACAGTCTTGGAAGTTTTCTTAGAAATTTGTTGTATATGTGTATGAAATTTGAGTCTATTATCGAGGTGGATTCCTAAGAATTTTCCCTCTGTTAGCTTTGTGATAGGTGATCCGTTTATCGTTATGTTAAGAATGACATCTGTAGCTCTGCTACCAAACTGAATGAAGTAGGTTTTGTCAATGTTTAGAGTAAGTTTGTTAGTCCTCATCCAGGTAGATATTTTCTGTAATTCGGTGTTTACAGTATTGGCTAGCGTGACTGGGCTCGGGTGAGAGAAGACGTATGTAGTGTCATCTGCAAAAAGTGTGGGTTTGAGTAATTGCGAAGCATTTGGTAGGTCATTTATGTATAGGAGAAAGAGAAGAGGGCCAAGGACACTTCCCTGTGGGACACCAACTGTAATTGGTTGCGCAGAAGAGTTTGCCCCATTTGCGTACACATATTGGCTTCTGTTGCTGAGGTAAGACTTGAGAGTTGAGGGAGTGCCCTCTTATACCATAGTGTGACAATTTTACGTGGAGCAAGTCATGGTCAACTGTATGAAAACTTTACGTAAGTCAATGAAGATCCCCAGTGGGACTTCTTTTTTCTCTATTGCAGTGTATATATGTTCTAGCATGTGTATAATAGCATCATTAGTATTTTTATTAGGCCTGAATCCAAATTGGCAGGGGTTGAGTATGTTTGGGAGATAGGTAGGAGTAGATTCGTTTATGAATTAATTTTTCGAAGATTTTTGAGAGAGGGTGTAAATTGGATATTGGCCTATAGTTATTCAATTCTGTTTGGTCTCTTCCTTTATGGATCGGGGTGACCTTTGCTATTTTGAGTACTGTAGGGAAGGTGGAGGATTCAATGGATTTGTTAAAGAGTGTTGCAATGATTGGTGATAGTACTTGTGACGCTTTTTTGTATATAAAGGGTGGTAAGGTATTTAAATCTCCTGCCTTGTTTTTCAGTGGGTTGATAATAAGGGAGACTTCGTATGGGTTAGTCGGAGCTAGGAACAGTGTGTTCGGGTAGTTGCCAGTGAGGTAGTCATTTGGTGGGGTATCTGAGCTTGGGATATTATTGGCAAGGTTTTGACCTATAGTGGAGAAGAATCATTGAGTCTGTTTGCTGTTTCTGTTGGTGGGAGTTGGGGTTCATCTGATTTTGCTAATTTTATTTCGCTATGTCGTGATATCTTTTTTGTTCCCAGAATTTCTGATAGGGTCTTCCAGGTCTTTTTTATATCACCTCGTAAGTTGGATATTAAACCAATAAATTTGGTTAATGGTTGTTAATGGTTGGTTAATGGTTGTTAATAGTTGGTTAATGGCTGTTAATGATTGGTTAATGGTTGTTAATGGTTGGTTAATGGCTGTTAATGGTTGGTTAATGGTTGTTAATGGTTGGTTAATGGTTGTTAATGGTTGGTTAATGGTTGGTTAATGGTTGCTAATGGTTGGTTAATGGTTGCTAATGGTTGGTTAATGGTTGGTTCATGGATGGCAACCGAATGTCTCTCACTTTCCAGTCGCTATATGACCCCCTAAGAGTTTAGCGCTCCTCATATTTGCAATGAGTGTAACGAGATGACGGTACCGAGTTACCCACCAGAGATAATCACCAGTGTGTCTGGAGGCTGAACAAGTGTAGAACCTGCAAGAGGAAACTGGACAAGTATCTTCACCAGGTGCCAGATCAACCAGGCTGTGATGGATATGTGGGGCAGCGGGCGTCCAGCAGCATCAGCCTGGTTGACCAGGCTGATGCACGAGATGAGCCTGGCCCATGGCCGGGCTCAGAGAGTGGATAAACTCTCGAAGACTCTTCAGAGGTATAAACAAAAGGATATTATCAGTGTTATATAATATACATTTTATTGGCAACTAGTTAGTTAGTAGTTAAAGATTAGCCAGTATTCTCCCGGCCCGGGCCTTTTCCAAGTGGTGGCCCGGCCTTGGCTCCCTCTTTAGGGAGTGTCTGAGACTAAGTCTCCCATGGGAGGAGGCACAAGTACCTCCTCATCTTTGGGACCAACTGTCCCCAGGCCTAGCCACAAGCTAGGCCTCTCTGGTCTGCCATCCCCGCCCCAAGGGGGCAAATGGGAATGACAGTCTTATGAGTTAAAGGCTCGGGCTCAGGCACCTACCCTACCCTAGAAGGGTTAGGCATGGTGTCGATCCTTGGCAACTATTTATACCCAAGTGTCGTACACAACAGTTAAACAAATATTCATATATTTGAAATGGGTGTACTTACACAATATAATGGTAATGGCAGGTAAGGTTGTTCAGGTACAGCTGCGTATAAATATATTTATATGAATTATCATACATAACAGTATATGTGTAGATAACCCATCTGTCTGACTTTTTGGGATAATCTTGGTTATTTATACATATGTTGCTATGTATGATAATCTATGTAAGTGTATTTGTGTATACCTGAATAAACTTACTTAAAAAATCCAAATTGACTTATTTCCATTGGGATCCTTGTAATATCGCATTTAAACCTTAAAACTTAAAAACCTATAATTTAGGTGTGTAATTTATACAGGGTAATAGTTTATACACCTAATGATTATAATTATAACCATAATTTTTAAAGGGGTGGAGTGGTAAGCCAGTGGAAGGCCTCGGTCAGATGACCAAAAGTTCCAGGTGTGGGTCATCATATGACTAAGACCCGCCTCAAGAAACACTTGTCCTGTTTCCTGACAAACCTGACCTAACCTATATGGGATTAGTTATGATTGATATATTTGATATAAAGACTCTGGTGATGCAGAGTCCATATAATACACATTATCTCCCCACTTCCCATGCAAAGAAAAACGATATCCATCATAGTGTCCCGTGGCCTGGTGGCTAAAGCTCTCGCTTCACACGGCGAGGGTCCGGGTTCAATTCTCGGCGAGGGTAAAACCAGTGGGCGTGTATCCTTACACCGGTTGTCTATGTTCCCCATCAGTAAAATAGGTACCTGGTTGTTAGTGGACTGACGTGGGTCGCATCCTGGGACAAAACTAACCTAATTTGCGGGAAATGCTCAGCATAACAAGTGGCTTTCTATATAGTAGTATGTCACTGATGTCAGCTATGGTCTGTATACCTTGTACATGTACTTGTAATAAATAAAGATATTATTATTATTATTATTATTATTATTATTATTATTATTATTATTATTATTATTATTATCTAGAATTGTCTTAGTTTAATATATAGAAGGAGCACCTGTATGTTAACCACCTTGGTGAGACTCAGGATTAACAAACATCTCAGCTGACACGTATCAACACACAATATTAACACACATATCTTGCCACTGGTCGCCGTTGTCCAGCGGTGAGAGTAGCCACTCTCATGCTGAGGTCCAGATAATAAACCCTGGAGATTAACATAAAAAAAATTGCCACTGAATGTGGGAAAATATACATGTGCAGGAAAGATTGTTTATACGGTGAAACTAGCCATCAGACATACAGTACACCTCTCGTTTAATAGCATTATCTGCTTTAATGGGTACAAGATTTGACACTTGAACAAATAAATGAAAAAAAATAACACAACGGCAGTCTCCCACCAAGGCAGGGTGACCCAGAAAAAAATATCATCATCTCTCACTCCATCACTGTCCTTGTCAGAGGCGCACCGAGACCATAGTTTAAAAACTGCAACATATCTCCACCTCTCCTTCAGAGTGCAGGCGCTGTACATATCACCTCCAGGACTCAAGTCTGGCTAACCGGTTTCCCTAAATCTTTCATAAATGTTACTTTGCTCACACTCCAACTGCACATCAAGTCAAAAATCCATTTGTCTCCATTCACTCCTAACACTCTCACGCACACTTGCTGAGAGTCCAAGCCCCTCGCACACAAAACCACCTGTACCCCCTCCCTTCAACCTTTTCTAGGCCTACCCCTACCCCACTTTCCTTTCCTTACAGATTTAAATGCTTCCAGGTCATTCTATTTTGTTCCAAAACATACACGAACATAAAATTCTATACCATTCACACACACAACAATTATACAGGACATAAGCTGCCTACTCATTATTATTCATACATTATGGAGGAGCATTGAACCTCGTATGGGTCATATAGCGCCTAGAAGAATGGTGTGAATGGGAGAAATCCCCTTCGAAGGAAGGGGAGCACAAGTTCAGTTTCTTAGATAAGAGCCCATCTGCGTCACCAGCATCAAGGAACCTTCCTTGACGGTTTGGTCCACCATGATCCATACTGCCGTCAGAAAACGCTGCCCTGAGGCTCCATCATTCAGGGACTTATTTCTGATCATCGTGGTATAGAACCTGACCTCCGTCGCCAAGATACAACACCTGATACTCAAGTCAAACACCCGCATGGTGCATACCTTAGTCAACACCCACATGAAACACCCACATGGTGTGTACCTTAGTCAACACCCACGTGAGGCACCCACATGGTGTGTACCTTAGTCAACACCCACGTGAGGCATCCACATGGTGTGTACCTTAGTCAACACCCACGTGAGGCATCCACATGGTGTGTACCTTAGTCAACACCTAGACACACGGCAGCTCACTCCTCCACCCCAGACAACCCTCTCACCTGTCATATAAATCATCCGTTCTTAACCTTTTTACGATTACAGATCCCCAGTGGATTGTCTAGTACGTCATACCAGTACCAATGCCTTCACAAACTGTCGAAATCATCATGAGCATCACCAGTTCTAATAGGTACCAGTGTGACTTCAAAAGATGTCAATAGCTTAGTTTACCACCAGTCTTGTTAGGCACCAGTATGACTTCAAAAGATGTCAATATCTTGGCTATACATGTGGAGATAGCTAGCAAAAGAACAGCTGATAGAAAATCATAAGAATTTTATCATATCTATTTACAGAAAACCGGCACATAACAAATACACAAATTAGCTACAACTAGCAAGATTTTTGTTGTTTTTGCGCAATCGAAACATGGAGTCGAGGTACAGTTACTGATGTTACGCGCTATCATCTCCACTTTGATTTCAGCAGTAATGTTGAGAATCCTGTTTATTAGAGACAAATAACTGTGAAGGGATTTACAACTTTCATTACCGTCCTCGTCAAGGTGAGATCTGTTCTCACTGAAACTGTTTCATATCCAGCCCAGTTAGTGGCCTCGCAGCCTCAGTCAGTTTTGTTTACGGTGATTATTTTATTGTTACAACAATAACACCATGATTTGGTTCCTGTACCACCAAGAGGTATGGATACCCCCGGTTATAAACCCTTGATATAAATGGTACGTAAAACCAACAAGTTGATAATGAAGTGTGGCATGCTAGGAGTATGTTATATTCGGTGTATGTCACACCTCATATAGACATGCACTCCTGACCAGTAAACAAATGATAAGTGGGGGCCCCCATTGTTATGCTTGTACCTTGTTCGA
The DNA here is from genome assembly GCF_026875155.1 of Cherax quadricarinatus. NCBI lineage: Eukaryota > Metazoa > Arthropoda > Malacostraca > Decapoda > Parastacidae > Cherax > Cherax quadricarinatus. Next base: position 21,554,336 of record NC_069424.1, read on the forward strand.
TCCAGCCAATCACAAGACAGCGCACCAAGGTTGTGAAGCGATGTTGGAGACTTGTGAATCAACACTGGTAGACTTACCTCAAGTCTGGTCACCCACAGTTCTCACTGTGTTTCTTTCTTGTAAAATTTGTATTGTACATATTGTGTATATATATTGTGTATATATATTGTATATACTGTTTAGTGAAGGAAATATATATATAAGTATTTACTCACTGCTGACTTTTGCTGGTTCCTCAGTTCTACCTTGGTTATCGCACTACAACCAGGTGTGCAGGTCACAGTACTAAACCTGTGTTCGTAATAAGAATTTTTATTGAGCAAAGGTTTGTCCTGTATTGCAGGCTTCATCAGTGGAATACAAAGATGAACTACACTGTGGGAGAGGTCAGCTTTGGTGGGAGAGGAAGATGAAGTGATGGAAGTAGTCTGACGTGATGAATCACCTCATCATCCTAACTTTACTGCAACACTGCGAGTTGAACAGGTACCTAAAATCAGTACATGACCAGCCGGTTTATGATTTGTACGTCAGTTTAACGAGCGGCAAGGAGTAACAACCTGGTTGATCAGGCCCTAATCCACCGGGAGGCCTGGTCACAAACCAGGGGTCGTTGACCCCTGATACCCTCCCAGGTACACACCAGGTGTTCACCTAACTACTCCCCGTCTCGTCACCAGCTCTTATAAAACCGTTCCACAGCCCGACTCAGTATTAAAGTATTAATGCATACTTAAATTTGTACCACTCAGTACCTATTTAAATTTGTACCACTCAGTACCTATTTAAATTTGTACAACTCAGTACCTATTTAAATTTGTACCACTCAGTACCTATTTAAATTTGTACCACTCAGTACCTATTTAAATTTGTACCACTCAGTACCTATTTAAATTTGTACCACTCAGTACCTATTTAAATTTGTACCACCTATTACATTGTACACTCGTACTATTAAATTTGTACCACTCAGTACCTATTTAAATTTGTACACTCAGTACCTATTTAAATTTGTACCACTCAGTACCTATTTAAATTTGTACCACTCAGTACCTATTTAAATTTGTACAACTCAGTACCTATTTAAATTTGTACCACTCAGTACCTATTTAAATTTGTACCACTCAGTACCTATTTAAATCTGTATCAATCAGTACCTATTTAAATTTGTACAACTCAGTACCTATTTAAATTTGTACCACTCAGTACCTATTTAAATTGTACAATCAGTACCTATTTAAATTTGTACCACTCAGTACCTATTTAAATTTGTACAACTCTGTACCTATTTAAATCTGTATCAATCAGTACCTATTTAAATTTGTACCAATCAGTACCTATTTAAATTTGTACCACTCAGTACCTATTTAAATTTGTACCATTCAGTACCTATTTAAATTTGTACCGCTTAGTACCTATTTAAATTTGTACCACTCAGTACCTATTTAAATTCGTACCATTCAGTACCTATTTAAATTTGTACCGCTTAGTACCTATTTAAATTTGTACCACTCAGTACCTATTTAAATTCGTACCATTCAGTACTTATTTAAATTTGTTTGTTTCGAGACACTGATTATCGTCCACTAAATGTCTATCTCAGTATTTATCTATCTCAGTTCAAGTTCGTGCCCGTGGCTTGGTTGGTAGCGTTCTCTGCTCCATGCTGAGGAGTCCGGGGTCGATCCTCGGCACGGGTGAAATGTTGGGAGTGTTTTTTTACACCTGCTGCCCCTGTTCACCTAGCTGTAAGTAGGTACCTGGGACCTTCACTGCACCACTAGCACCAGCAACATTAACACTAACATCACTAACACTAGCACCACTAACACCAGCATCATTAACACCAGCACCACTAACACCAGCACCACTATAACACCAGCGACACCAACACCAGCACCACTATAGCACCAGCACCACCAACACCACTAAACATCAGCACCACTATAACACCAGCACCACTAACACCAGCACCACCAACACCAGCACCACTATAACACCAGCACCACTATAACACCAGCACCACTATAACACCAGCACCACTAACACCAGCACCACAAACACCAGCACCACTATAACACCAGCGCCACTATAGCACCAGCACCACCAACACCAGCACCACTATAGCACCAGCACCACCAACACCAGCACCATTAACATCAGCACCACTATAACACCAGCGCCATCAACTTGCTCCATTGAAGCTACGTTGAACCTGACTTGTGAGTAACAAAATACGTGTCCACGTGTTGGCAACACCCGCTAGAGTGACTGGACCTGACTGGATCTTCCAGACACCGCCATCTACCTCACTCTTCATTCCAAAAAATCTACCAGTTACCGTAGACTCGTACATATACCGTCTTGGTGGGTGATTCTAAGGCTAGTGGTTGGGGTATTGGGGGTACTGTGAGGGGGGTCTAGTTGGGGAATTTGGGAATGGTTGGTATTTTGTGTTGTGAGGGGCTGAGAGGGGGCTATAAGGGGGTTCGTATTGCAGAAAGCTTCCAGTGTGGAGTGAGAGAGTGTGAGGGGCGGTGGTGTGCTGCTCCGCTCTCCCCCAGGATGCAAGAGTCAGTGTCCCCAGGCCACGCCCTTGCAACCATGCCCAGTTTTCTTGCCCTGCTTCAACACCTGCAACTCTGCCACTAGTGTACCCCTCCCCCCCACTGCCCACCCCGCGCTAATCGGTGTTTCAATGTGTTTGTCGTGTTTGTTGGTGTGAGTTATGTGGTGGTTGTTGTTGTTAGTGGTGGTGGTAGCTGGGGTGGTGGTGGCGCCAGCCTGGGGCTTCCTGGTGGTAGTTGCTGACACTACGCCCGTGGGTAGCACCATCTTCCTCTCCGCCATGGACGGTCCTACCCACTACAAGCTGGACACCCGTAGGACGCCCACCCACGTCCACAGACTGTTACACGTGGACCGCACTAGCGGTGCGGTCACGGTCAAGCGACCGCTCGACTGTGCGGGCACCTTCTATACCAACCCCATTACCCTGTGGGTGGAGGCGTGGGCGGAGTGGGCGGGGGCACCGCTGGACTATGCGTCACTGCCGGTGCGGGTGCTGGTGACGGGTGACGGGTGCCGCCACCACAGTGCCATCCTTCAGAGGGAAGTGAGACACTGGGTTGACCAGGCGGCACTTTCCCTGCCGCTGCCTGATCCCAACCCAGGTGATCCTGAGTGGTTGTGTGTCCGACGCTCCCAGGTGATCCTCAGGATCCCCTCGCTGCTGCCACGGAGTCTGCAACACTGCAGGCTGGACTACACTTCGGTCTCTGACCACCGGGTTACCGTGGAGACTCACGGTGGGGACCTGGTCAGCCTCTTCGACACCTGCCTGACGCGGGTCACCAGAATCAAGCTGGGGTTGAAGGTCACATGCTCAGGGCTGACCCCGACGTACGACCACGACCTCCTGCTGGTGCTGCACAACGCCGCAGCTGGCGATGGCGCCCACATCCGTCGTATACGTCGGCAGATGCAGACGGCGGCGCCGTACTTCGAGCGTACGCTGGAGGTAGCACATGTGGTGGAGGAGTCGGAAAAGGGGACGTCCGTGACCACGGTCACGGCCACGGACCCGGAGAATGCACCGCTGACGTACTCTATCGAGGCGGTGCTGGACGCTCGCTCGCAGAGGATGTTTGAGATCGACCCCACGTCCGGCCTCGTCACTACGAAGACTCGTCTGGACAGAGAACTTGTCGACGTGCACTACTTCCGAGTCAAGGCAGTCGACAAGGCGTCGTCTCCGCCCCGCTCAGCCACCACGACTCTCCAGATTAATGTTGACGACGCCAACGACCATGAACCCGTATTCGAACGTCAGGAATACGACACGTCGGTTCGTGAGTCCACGAGCGTCGGGTCCACCGTCCTAACCGTCCGCGCCACCGACCAGGACGCCGGACCAAATGCCGACCTCCGATACACCATACTAAATCCCTCCGGTGCCAACGAAGTGTTTCGTATAGACCCTAAGTCTGGCGAACTGTCGACCCGTCTGCCCCTGGACCGGGAGCAACACTCCCAGTACACCCTGACCGTGCAGGCCGAGGACCAGGGTCCAGCCCAGCACCGTCTCACTGCTACGGCCCAGATCTCCGTCACTGTCATGGACGAAAACGACAACTACCCGCAGTTTACGGAGCGGACCTACACAGTGGAGGTGCCTGAGGACATCAGCGCCGCCGCATCTCCGGTCATCGCGCACGTTCAGGCCAGCGACCATGACAGCGGCAAGAACGGCCAAGTACGATACGCAATAATTGGCGGCAACACCGCTGGACATTTTACGATTGATGGATTAACGGGTGAGATCCGCGTAGCTGCCCCGCTGGACCACGAGACCAACCGTCATTACCGCCTTGTGGTCCGCGCCCAGGACGGTGGGTCGCCCCCGCGGTCCAACACAACGCAGCTCCTGGTCAACATCAGGGACGTCAACGATAACTCTCCCAGGTTTTACACTCCGCTCTTCCAGGAGACCGTCCAGGAGAACGTCCCCGTCGGCTACTCCATCGTCCGCGTCCAGGCCTTCGACAACGACGCCGGTGATAACTCTCTCCTGACGTATAACGTAGAGGGGGGCGGTGAGAACCTCCCTGTGGAGGTGGAGGAGACGACAGGATGGGTGTTGACGCGCAGGGAGTTGGACAGGGAGGAGAACCACCACTACACCTTCACAGTGGTGGCGAGGGACCACGGAGACCCACCACAGTCGGCCTCTGCCACTGTCATCCTTCAGGTCCAAGACCAGAACGACAACGACCCCGCCTTTCAGCCGAAGAACTACGAAGTTGCTGTGAGCGAGAGCGACTACCCCGGGACTCCTGTGGTGACAGTCACAGCCACAGACAGAGACGAGAACCCGAGACTTCACTACGCTATAACCTCAGGCAACGAGCGAGGTCGCTTTTCCATTACTGCGCAGAATGGTCGAGGATTGATCTCCCTGGCGCAGCCACTTGACTATAAGCAAGAACGAAGTTATATATTGACGGTGACGGCGACTGATGCCGGCGGACGGTATGATACCGCCACCGTCTACGTGAACGTTAGCGACGCTAACACCTTTCCACCGCAGTTCGAAAACACACCGTATTCCGCCACTATATTTGAGGACGCACCGGAAGGCAGCACGGTGATCATGGTGGCAGCTTCAGATGGCGACACGGGAGAAAATGCTCGCATTACTTACTCCCTCAGCGGGGAGTCAGTCCCCGAGTTCATCATCCACCCCAGCACGGGGGCTATCACCACCACCAAGCCCCTAGACCGGGAAGCCCAGGGCGGTTACCTGCTCACTGTCACAGCTCGCGACAACGGCACCCCAGCATTGTCTGACACCACAGACGTTGAGATCACTGTCGTCGACGTCAACGACAACGCCCCGGTGTTCAGTGAGGCGTCATACAGAGCGTCCGTGCCAGAGGACGCATCGGTGGGGGCGTCAATCATACAGATTAAAGCCAGTGACGCCGACGCTGGACTCAACGGCAGAGTTGTGTACTCCTTCGTCGGCGGTAACGATGGTAACGGAGCCTTCTCCCTAGACCCGACCTCTGGCGTGGTAAGAACCGCTCGCGTGCTGGACCGCGAGACTGTGGAGCAGTACTCTCTGGTAGCTATGGCGGTGGACCGCGGCGCCCCGGAGCGATCGTCATCAGTGACGGTGCTGGTCGACGTCGAAGACATCAACGACAACCCTCCTATGTTCGACACGGACCGCATACAGCTGTACATAGCGGAGAACTCTCCCGTGGGGTCGACGGTGGGTGAGGTGCGGGCCAGGGACCCTGATGCTGGCCGCAATGCTCTCATCCAGTACAGCATCATTGGTGGACCAGACGCTAAGAACTTTAGCATGGTGGCTCATCCGTCAGAGGGCCGCGCTGAACTCGTCACCCGCGTCGACCTTGACTATGAGTCCCCGAAGAAGAAGTACCAACTTAACGTGCGGGCGACGTCGTCGCCGCTGCGGTCGGACATCCCCGTCACGGTACACGTCGTGGACATCAACGACAACGCTCCAGTACTCTCAGATTTCCGCATCATTTTCAACAACTTCAAGAATCACTTCCCAGTGGGTCCCATCGGCCGGGTACCAGCCATGGACGCTGACGTCACTGACCAGGTGAGTGACCCGCCACTTGTGTACTACCGGGGTGAGTGGCCACCTGTATACTGGGTATGAGGTGAATACAGACACACATACACACGCACCACACACACACACACACACACACACACACACACACACACACACACACACACACACACACACACACACACACACACACACACACACACACAGCAGGGGGCACGCTGCCCCCCCTCTGCTCAGCCTCAATAAAGACATCTCAGCAACAAAGGTCACAGACCAGGGTGGTCTTTAAAGTTAATGTGTGTGGAAGGTTAGACCCAACTAACTACCAGCGAGTGTGTATAGACCTCTCAGTGGGCAGTCCCTCTCCTCTTCGCCCACTCCACCCACCCATTCAACCTTTCTAGCCCACCCACACTCCTTCATACCCCACAAGATTTATACCCGCAATATAGAGTGAGGATGAGAGTGAAAGGTAGATTCCAGGTAGACTCCAAGTAGACTCCAGGTAGACTTCAGATGATGTTATGTGCACCCCAGGTGATGTGTGCACCTCAGGTAATGTTATGTGCACCTCAGGTAATGTTATGTGCACCTCAGGTGATGTGTACACCTCAGGTGATGTGTGCACCTCAGGTGATGTGTACACCTCAGGAGATGAGTGCACCTCAGGTGATGTTATGTGCACCTCAGGTGATGTGTGCACCTCAGGTGATGTGTGCACCGCGGGTGATATGCGCACCTCAGGTAATGTGTGTGCACCTCAGGTGATGTGTGCACCTCAGGTAATGTGTGCACCTCAGGTAATGTGTGTGCACCTCAGGTAATGTGTGCACCCCAGGTAATGTTATGTGCACCTCAGGTGAGGTATGCACCTCAGGTGATGCGTGCACCTCAGGTGATGTGTGCACCTCAGTTAATGTGTGCACCTCAGGTAATGTGTGCTCCTCAGGTAATGTGTGCACCTAAGGTGGCGTGTACACCTCCGGTAATGTGTGCACCTCAGGTGATGCGTGCACCCCAGTTAATGTGTGCACCTCAGGTAATGTGTGCACCTCAGGTAATGTGTGCACCTCAGGTGATGCGTGCACCTCAGGTGATGCGTGCACCTCAGTTAATGTGTGCAACTCAGGTAATGTGTGCACCTCAGGTAATGTGTGCACCTCAGGTAATGTGTGCACCTCAGGTAATGTGTGCACCTCAGGTAATGTGTGCACCTCAGGTAATGTGTGCACCTCAGGTAATGTGTGCACATCAGGTAATGTGTGCACTTCAGGTAATGTGTGCACTTCAGGTAATGTGTGCACCTCGGGTAATGTGTGCACTTCGGGTAATGTGTGCACCTCAGGTAATGTGTGCATCTCAAGTAATTTGTGCACCTCAGGTAATGTGTGCACTTCAGGTAATGTGTGCACCTCATGTAATGTGTGCACCTCAGGTAATGTGTGCACCTCAGGTAATTTGTGTACCTCAGGTAATTTGTGCACCTCAGGTAATGTGTGCACCTCAGGTAATGTGTGCACCTCAGGTAATTTGTGTACCTCAGGTAATTTGTGCACCTCAGGTAATGTGTGCACCTCAGGTAATGTGTGTACCTCAGGTAATGTGTGCACCTCAGGTAATATGTGCACCTCAGGTAATGTGTGCACCTCAGGTAATGTGTGCACCTCATGTAATGTGTGCACCTCAGGTAATGTGTGCACCTCAGGTAATGTGTGCACCTCAGGTAATGTGTGCACCTCAGGTAATGTGTGCACCTCAGGTAATGTGTGCACCTCATGTAATGTGTGCACCTCAGGTAATGTATGCACCTCAGGTAATGTGTGCACCTCAGGTAATGTGTGCACCTCAGGTAATGTGTGCACCTCAGGTAATGTGTGCACCTCATGTAATGTGTGCACCTCAGGTAATGTGTGCACCTCAGGTAATGTGTGCACCTCAGGTAATGTGTGCATCTCAAGTAATTTGTGCACCTCAGGTAATGTGTGCACTTCAGGTAATGTGTGCACCTCATGTAATGTGTGCACCTCAGGTAATGTGTGCACCTCAGGTAATTTGTGTACCTCAGGTAATTTGTGCACCTCAGGTAATGTGTGCACCTCAGGTAATGTGTGCACCTCAGGTAATTTGTGTACCTCAGGTAATTGTGCACCTCAGGTAATGTGTGCACCTCAGGTAATGTGTGTACCTCAGGTAATGTGTGCACCTCAGGTAATATGTGCACCTCAGGTAATGTGTGCACCTCAGGTAATGTGTGCACCTCATGGTAATGTGTGCACCTCAGGTAATGTGTGCACCTCAGGTAATGTGTGCACCTCAGGTAATGTGTGCACCTCAGGTAATGTGTGCACCTCAGGTAATGTGTGCACCTCATGTAATGTGTGCACTCAGGTAATGTATGCACCTCAGGTAATGTGTGCACTCAGGTATGTGTGCACCTCAGGTAATTGTGTGCACTCAGGTAATGTGTGCACCTCATGTAATGTGTGCACCTCAGGTAATGTGTGCACCTCAGGTAATGTGTGCACCTCAGGTAATGTGTGCACTCAGGTATGTGTGCACCTCATGTAATGTGTGCACTCAGGTAATGTGTGCACCTCAGGTATGTGTGCACCTCAGGTAATGTGTGCACTCAGTGTATGTGTGCACCTCAGGTAATGTGTGCACCTCAGGTAATGTGTGCACCTCAGGTAATGTATGCACTTCAGATAATGTGTGCACCTCAGGTAATGTGTGCACCTCAGGTAATGTGTGCACCTCAGGTAATGTGTTGCACCTCAGGTAATGTGTGCACTCAGGTAATGTATGCACTTCAGATAATGTGTGTCACCTCAGGTAATGTGTGCACCTCAGGTAGATGTGTGCACTCAGGTAACGTGTGCACCTCAGGTAATGTGTGCACCTCAGGTAACGTGTGCACCTCGGTAATGTGTGCACTCAGGTATGTGTGCACCTAGTAATGTGTGTACCTCAGTAATGTGTTGCACTTTCTTTCAGGTGAACGGTAAAGGACACTCAGCAATGTTTTGCTGTTGTCGTTGTCTTGTTATTGTGTTGTTTTGTCGTTGTTGTTGTCTTGTTATTGTCGTCTTCTTGTTGTTGTCTTGCCGTTGTCTTGTTGTTGTTGTCTTGTCTTTTTGAGAGTAAGACACATGTGCAACATCTGGTATTCTTTATTGTAGATTTCGCTCCAGTGGCTTTATCAATACAATTTAGACATAACTTGAGACAGTGAATATGTACAGAAGATGAGGTAATCAGTCCCTCAAACTAGAAGTGGGTGCGAACAGCACCATAGTCGTGGAGATTCTGAAGCAGAAGAAAGAATCCTGGCGCTTATATAGTAACGTCAGGTGCTGTTCGCATGATAAAGCCACTGGATGGCGAAACGTCTACAATTAAGATACCCAGATGTTGCACATGTGTCTTATCTCATCTTGTCGGTATTATATACCATTTCGTACACGTCTTGTCTTTTGTTATTGTCTTGTCGTTGCTGTTGTCTTGTCGTGGTTGTTGTCGTTGCCTTGTCGTCTTCTTGTTGTCTTGTCGTTTTTGTTGTTTTGTCGTTGTTGTCTTCTTGTTGTTTTGTCATTGTCTTATTGTTTTTGTCTTGTAGTTGTTGTCTTGTCGTTGTTGTTGTCTTGTCGTTATCGTTTCTTGTTGTTGTTGTCTTGTAGTTGTTGTCTTGTCGTTGTTGTCTTGCCGTTGTCGTTGTCGTTGTTGTTTTGTTGTTGTCTTGTTTTTGTTGTTGTCGTTGTGTCTTGTCGTTGTTGTTCTCTTGTTGTTGTTGTCTTGTCGTTGTTGTTGTCGTTGTTGTTTTGTTGTTGTCTTGTTTTTGTTGTTGTCGTTGTTGTCTTGTCGTTGTTGTTGTCTTGTCGTTATCGTTGTCTTGTTGTTGTTGTCTTGTCGTTGTTGTTGTCGTTGTTGTTTTGTTGTCTTGTTTTTTGTTGTTTTCGTTGTTGTCTTGTCGTTATCGTTGTCTTGTTGTTGTTGTCTTGTCGTTATCGTTGTCTTGTTGTTGTTGTCTTGTAGTTGTTGTTTTGTACGTGTCTTGCCGTTGTTGTTGTCGTTGTTGTTTTGTTGTTGTCTTGTTGTTGTTGTTGTTGTCTTGTCGTTGTTGTTGTTGTCGTTGTTGTCTTTTTGTTGTCGTTGTTGTCTGTCGTTATGTTGTCTTGTAGTTGTTGTTTTGGTAGTTGTGTTTGTCGTTATTGTGTTGTTGTTGTTTGTTGTTGTTGTTGTCCGTGTCGTTGTTGTCCTGTTGTCGTTGTTGTTGTCCTACTACGAATGTTTTCTTCTAGTGTTATATTTGAGTTGTTGCTGTTCTGCTGTTACTACCACTGCTGCTGTTGCTGTTCTGCTGTTACTACCACTGCTGCTGTTGCTGTTCTGCTGTTATTACCACTACTGTTGTTGTTGTTCTGTTGTTACTACCACTGCTGCTGTTGCTGTTCTGCTGTTATTACTGTTGTTGTTGTTCTGCTGTTACTAACACTGCTGCTGTTGCTGTTCTGCTGTTATTACTGTTGTTGTTGTTCTGTTGTTACTACCACTGCTGCTGTTGCTGTTCTGCTGTTACTACTGTTGTTGCCGCTGTTATTGCTGTAGCTGCTGCTCTGCTGTTACTACTGTCGTTGTTGCTGTTCTGCTGTTACTACTGTTGTTGCCGCTGTTATTGCTGTAGCTGCTGCTCTGCTGTTACTACTGTTGTTGTTGCTGTTCTGCTGTTACTACTGTTGTTGCCGCTGTTATTGCTGCAGCTGCTGCTCTGCTGTTACTACTGTTGTTGTTGCTGTTTGCTGTTACTATGTTGTTGCCGCTGTTATTGCTGTAGCTGTGCTCTGCTGTTACTACTGTTTGTTGTTGCTGTTCTGTGTTACTACTGTTGTTGCCGCTGTTATTGCTGTAGCTGTGCCTGCTGTTACTACTGTTGTTGTTGCTGTTCTGCTGTTACTACTGTTGTTGCCGCTGTTATTGCTGCAGGTGCTGCTCTGCTGTTACTACTGTTGTTGCTGTTCTGTTGTTACTACCACTGCTGCTGTTGCTGTTCTGCTGTTATTACTGTTGTTGTTGCTGTTCTGTTGTTACTACCACTGCTGCTGTTGCTGTTCTGCTGTTACTACTGTTGTTGCCGCTGTTATTGCTGTAGCTGCTGCTCTGCTGTTACTACTGTTGTTGTTGCTGTTCTGCTGTTACTACTGTTGTTGCCGCTGTTATTGCTGTAGCTGCTGCTCTGCTGTTACTACTGTTGTTGTTGTGTTCTGCTGTTACTACTGTTGTTGCCGCTGTTATTGCTGCAGGTGCTGCTCTGCTGTTACTACTGTTGTTGTTGCTGTTCTGTTGTTACTACCACTGCTGCTGTTGCTGTTCTGCTGTTATTACTGTTGTTGTTGTTCTGTTGTTACTACCACTGCTGCTGTTGCTGTTCTGCTGTTACTACTGTTGTTGCCGCTGTTATTGCTGTAGCTGCTGCTCTGCTGTTACTACTGTTGTTGTTGCTGTTCTGCTGTTACTACTACTACCGTTGCTGTTGTTCTTGCTCCTGTTATCGCTACTGTTGTATGTGCTGCTGTTTGGATGGTGTCCCTGACATTTCAGTAATAAACACTGTGTGTATATACACATACCTCCACTTAATGAACGCTATGTTTATATACTCGCTAGTTATATAAATGCAATTTATATGTAGATATATTGTTGAGGCCAACATACTCATGTTGGTATATAACCTGTATGTGTTGCTGGTGACTGTATGTGTTGCTGGTGACTATATGTGTTGCTGGTGACTGTATGTGTTGCTGGTGACTGTATGTGTTGCTGGTGACTGTATGTGTTGCTGGTGACTGTATGTGTTGCTGGTGACTGTATGTGTTGCTGGTTACTGTATGTGTTGCTGGTGACTGTATGTTGTTGATGACTGTATGTGTTGTTGATGACTGTATGTGTTGTTGATGACTGTATGTGTTGTTGATGACAGTATGTGTTGTTGATGACTGTATGTGTTGTTGATGACAGTATGTGTTGTTGATGACTGTATGTGTTGTTGATGACTGTATGTGTTGTTGATGACTGTATGTGTTGTTGATGACTGTATGTGTTGTTCATGACTGTATGTGTTGTTGATGACTGTATGTGTTGTTGATGACTGTATGTGTTGTTTATGACTGTATGTGTTGCTGGTGACTGTATGTGTTGCTGGTGACTGTATGTGTTGCTGGTGACTGTATGTGTTGTTGATGACTGCATGTGTTGTTGATGACTGTATGTGTTGTTGATGACTGTATGTGTTGTTGATAACTGTATGTGTTGTTGATGACTGTATGTGTTGTGGTGACGTATGTGTTGTTGGGTGACTGTATGTGTTGCTGGTGACTGTATGTGTTGTTTATGACTGTATGTGTTGCTGGTGACCCGTATTTTGTTGTTGATGACTGTATGTGTTGTTGATGGGTGTATGTGTTGTTGATAAACTGTTTTGGTTGTTGATGATGTATGGGGTTGTTGATAACTGTATGTGTGTTGATGACTGTATGTGTTGTTGATGACTGTATGTGGGTTTTTGATGTCTGTATGTGTTGTTGATGACTGTATGTGTTGCTGGGATGTATGGTGTTTTGGTGACTGTATGTGTTGCTGGTGACTGTATGTTGTTGATGACTGTATGTGTTGCTGGTGACTGTATGTTGTTGATGACTGTATGTGTTGCTGGTGACTGTATGTGTTGCTGGTGACTGTATGTGTTGCTGGTGACTGTATGTTGTTGATGACTGTATGTGTTGCTGGTGACTGTATGTTGTTGATGACTGTATGTGTTGTTGATGACTGTTTTGTGTTGTTGTGACAGTATGTGTTGTTGATGACTGTATGTGTTGTTGATGACTGTATGTGTTGTTGATGACTGTATGTGTTGTTGATGACTGTATGTGTTGCTGGTGACTGTATGTGTTGTTGATGACTGTATGTGTTGCTGATGACAGTATGTGTTGTTGATGACTGTATGTGGTTGATGACTGTATGTTTTTGTTGATGACTGTATGTGTTGTTGATGACTGTATGTGTTGTTGATGACTGTATGTGTTGCTGGTGACTGTATGTGTTGCTGGTGACTGTATGTGTTGTTGATGACTGTATGTGTTGTTGATGACTGATGTGTTGTTTATGATGTAGTGTTGCTGATGACGTATGTTTTTGTTTTATGACTGTATGGGGTTTGATGACTGTATGTGTTGCTGGTGACTGTATGTGTTGTTGATGACTTTTATGTGTTGTTGATGACTGTATGTGTTGTGGTGACTGTATGTGTTGTGGTGACTGTATGTGTTGTTGATGACGTATGTGTTGTTTTGACTGTATGTGTTGATGGTGAATGATGTGTTGCTGGTGACTGTATGTGTTGTTGATGACTGTATGTGTTGCTCTGATTGTATGTGTTGCCGATGACTGTATGTGTTGTTGATGACTGTATGTGCTGTTGATGACTGTATGTGTTGTTGATGACAGTATGTGTTGCTGATGACAGTATGTGTTGTTGATGACTGTATGTGTTGTTGATGACTGTATGTGTTGTGGTGACTGTAAAGTGTTGTTGATGACTGTATTTTGTTGTGATGCTGTATGTGTTGTTGATGACTGTATGTGTTGTTGATGACTGTATGTGTTGCTGGTGACTGTATGTGTTGTTGATGACTGTATGTGTTGTTGATGACTGTATGTGTTGCTGGTGACTGTATGTGTTTTTTGATGATGTATGTGTTGTTGATGACTGTAGTGTTGCTGATGACAGTATGTGTTGTTGATGACTGTATGTGTTGTTGATGACTGTATGTGTTGCTCTGATTGTATGTGTTGCCGATGACTGCATGTGTTGCCGATGAATGTATGTGTTGCTCTGATTGTATGTGTTGCCGATGACTGCATGTGTTGCCGATGACTGTATGTGTTGCTCTGATTGTATGTGTTGCCGATGACTGTATGTGTTGCTCTGATTGTATGTGTTGCCGATGACTGTATGTGTTGCTCTGATTGTATGTGTTGCCGATGACTGTATGTGTTGCTCTGATTGTATGTGTTGCCGATGACTGTATGTGTTGTTGATGACTGTATGTGTTGCTGGTGACTGTATGGCCCTTGCTGTGTGACTGTATGTGTGTGGTGTGATGTTGTTGTTGATGACTGTATGTGTTGCTGGTGACTGTATGTGTTGTTGATGACTGTATGTGTTGCTGGTGACTGTATGTGTTGCTGGTGACTGTATGTGTTGCTGGTGACTGTATGTTGTTGATGACTGTATGTGTTGCTGGTGACTGTATGTTGTTTATGACTGTATGTGTTGTGGTGGGCTGTATGTGTTGCTGGTGATGTTTTGTGTTGTGGTGACTGTATGGTTTTGGGGACTGTATGTGTTGCTGGTGAAATGTATGTGTTGCTGGTGACTGTAGTTGTTGATGACTTTTATGTGTTGCTGGTGACTGTTTGTTGTTGATGAAGTAGTGTTGCTGGTGACTGTATGTGTTGCTGGTGACTGTATGTGTTGCTGGTGACCCGTATGCGTTGTTGTGACTGTATGTGTTTTCTGGGTGACTGTATGTTGTTGATGACTGTATGTGTTGCTGGTGACTATGTGTTGCTGGTGACTGTATTTTGTTGCTGGTGACTGTATGTGTTGCTTTGGTGACTGTATGTGTTGTGGTGGACTGTATGTTGTTGATGACTGTTGTGTTGCTTGTGACTGTATGTTGTTGATGACTGTATGTGTTGGGTGGTGACTGTATGTGTTGTGGTGACTGTATGTGTTTCTGGTGACTGTATGTGTTGTTGATGACTGTATGTGTTGCTGGTGACTGTATGTGTTGCTGGTGACTGTATGTGTTGCTGGTGACTGTATGTGTTGCTGGTGACTGTATGTTGTTGATGACTGTATGTGTTGCTGGTGACTGTATGTGTTGCTGGTGACTGTATGTGTTGCTGGTGATGTAGTTTGTTGATGACGTATGTGTTGTTGATGACTGTATGTGTTGCTGGGACTGTATGTGTTGCTGGGACTTATGTGTTGCTGGTGATGTATGTGTTGTTGATGACTGTATGTGTTGCTGGTGACTGTATGTGTTGCTGGTGACTGTTGTGTTGTTGATGCTGTATGTGTTTTGGTGACTGTATGTGTTGCTGGTGACTATATGTGTTGTGGTGACGTATGTGTTGCTGGTGACTGTATGTGTTGTTGATGACTGTATGTGTTGCTGGTGACTGTATGTGTTGCTGGTGACTGTATGTGTTGCTGGTGACTGTATGTGTTGTTGATGACTGTATGTGTTGCTGGTGACTGTATGTGTTGCTGGTGACTGTATGTGTTGCTGGTGACTGTATGTTGTTGATGACTGTATGTGTTGCTGGTGACTGTATGTGTTGCTGGTGACTGTATGTGTTGTTGATGACTGTATGTGTTGCTGGTGACTGTATGTGTTGCTGGTGACTGTATGTGTTGCTGGTGACTGTATGTGTTGTTGATGACTGTATGTGTTGCTGGTGACTGTATGTGTTGCTGGTGACTGTATGTGTTGCTGGTGACTGTATGTTGTTGATGACTGTATGTGTTGCTGGTGACTGTATGTGTTGCTGGTGACTGTATGTTGTTGATGACTGTATGTGTTGCTGGTGACTGTATGTTGTTGATGACTGTATGTGTTGCTGGTGACTGTATGTGTTGCTGGTGACTGTATGTGTTGCTGGTGACTGTATGTTGTTGATGACTGTATTTGTTGCTGGTGACTGTATGTTGTTGATGACTGTATGTGTTGCTGGTGACTGTATGTGTTGCTGGTGACTGTATGTGTTGCTGGTGACTGTATGTGTTGCTGGTGACTGTATGTTGTTGATGACTGTATGTGTTGCTGGTGACTGTATGTTGTTGATGACTGTATTTGTTGCTGATTAGTGTTAGTGTACTCATCTAATTGTGGTTGCAGGGGTCGAGACTCAGCTCCTGGCCCCGCCTCTTCACTGACCGTTACTGTGTCCTCCATCTCCCTTCTCCATGAGCTTTATCATACCTCGTCTTAAAACTATGTATGGTTCCTGCCTCCACTACATCACTTGCCAAACTATTCCACTTCCTAACAACTTACTGTGTTTCGTGGTGGGTAGTGTCATGGTGGTGGGTAGTGTCATGGTGGTGGGTAGTGTCATGATGGTGGGTGTGTCATGATGGTGGGTAGTGTCTGTTTGGGGGGTAGTGTCATGATGGTGGGTAGTGTCATGGTGGTGGGGGTGTCATGATGGTGGGTAGTGTCATGGTGGTGGGTAGTGTCATGATGGTGGGTAGTGTCATGGTGGTGGGTAGTGTCATGATGGTGGGTAGTGTCATGATGGTGGGTAGTGTCATGGTGGTGGGTAGTGTCATGGTGGTGGGTAGTGTCATGGTGGTGGGTAGTGTCATGATGGTGGGTAGTGTCATGATGGTGGGTAGTGTCATGATGGTGGGTAGTGTCATGATGGTGGGTAGTGTCATGATGGTGGGTAGTGTCATGATGGTGGGTAGTGTCATGATGGTGGGTAGTGTCATGATGGTGGGTAGTGTCATGATGGTGGGTAGTGTCATGGTGGTGGGTAGTGTCATTTATGGTGGGTAGTGCATGGTGGTGGGGGTAGTGTCTGATGGTGGGTAGTGTCATGGTGGTGGGTAGTGTCATGATGGTGGGTAGTGTCATGATGTGTGGGTAGTGTCATGATGGTGGGGGGAGTGTCATGATGGTGGGTAGTGTCATGGTGGTGGGTAGTGGGCATGATGGTGGGTAGTGTCATGGTGGGTGGGTTTAGTGTCATGATGGTGGGTAGTGTCATGGTGGTGGGTAGTGTCATGGTGGTGGGTAGTGTCATGATGGTGGGTAGTGTCATGATGGTGAGTAGTGTCATGGTGGTGGGTAGTGTCATGATGGTGGGTAGTGTCATGATGCAGGGTAGTGTCATGGTGGTGGGTATTGTCATGATGGTGGGTAGTGTCATGGTGGTGGGTAGTGTCATGGTGGTGGGTAGTGTCATGGTGGTGGGTAGTGTCATGATGGTGGGTAGTGTCATGATGGTGGGTAGTGTCATGATGGTGGGTAGTGTCTGATGGTGGGTAGTTTTCATGGTGGTGGGTAGTGTCCCTGATGGTGGATAGTGTCATGATGGTGGGGTGTGTC
>NC_069424.1:21579121-21594121 GCF_026875155.1 Cherax quadricarinatus
ATGAACGTGTGCCAGGAACACTTGTACAGTCATGCACGTGTGACAGGAACACGTTCACCATCATGCACGTGTGTCAAGAACACGTGCACCATCATGCACGTGTGTCAGGAACACGTGCATGCATCATCATGCACGTGTGTCAGGAACACGGTGCTCGCTGGTGCACCTCTTATGGTGCTCGCTTGTGCACCTCTGACGGTGCTCGCTGGTGCACCTCTGACGGTGCTCGCTGGTACACCTCTGACGGTGGCTGCTGGTGCACCTCTGACGGTGGTCACTGGTACACCTCTGACGGTGGTCACTGGTGCACCTCTGACGGTGGTCCTGGTGCACCTCTGACGGTGGCTTGCTGGTGCACCTCTGACGGTTGTCACTGGTACACCTCTGACGGTGGTCGCTGGTGCACCTCTGACGGTGGTCGCTGGTGCACCTCTGACGGTGGTCACTGGTACACCTCTGACGGTGCTCGCTGGTGCACCTCTGACGGTGCTCGCTGGTGCACCTCTGACGGTGGTCACTGGTACACCTCTGACGGTGGTCGCTGGTGCACCTCTGACTGGTCGCTGGTGCACCTCTGACGGTGGTCGCTGGTGCACCTCTGACGGTGGTCGCTGGTGCACCTCTGACGGTGGTCGCTGGTGCACCTCTGACTGGTCGCTGGTGCACCTCTGACGGTGGTCGCTGGTGCACCTCTGACGGTTGTCACTGGTACACCTCTGATGGTGGTCGCTGGTGCACCTCTGACGGTGGTCGCTGGTGCACCTCTGACGGTGGTCACTGGTGCACCTCTGACGGTGGTCACTGGTACACCTCTGACGGTGCTCGCTGGTGCACCTCTGACGGTGCTCGCTGGTGCACCTCTGACGGTGGTCACTGGTACACCTCTGACGGTGGTCGCTGGTGCACCTCTGACGGTGCTCGTTGGTGCACCTCTGACGGTGGTCGCTGGTGCACCTCTGACGGTGGTCGCTGGTGTTCCTCTGACGGTGGTCGCTGCACCTGACGTGCTCGTGTGCACCTCTGACGGTGGTCGCTGGTGCACCTCTGACGGTGGTCGCTGGTGTTCCTCTGACGGTGCTCGCTGCTGCACCTCTGACGGTGGTCGCTGGTGCACATCTGACGGTGGCCACTGGTGTACCTCTGACGGTGCTCGCTGGTGCACCTCTGACGGTGGTCGCTGCTGTACCTCTGACGGTGCTCGCTGGTGCACCTCTGACGGTGGTCGCTGGTGCACATCTGACGGTGGCCACTGTTACTCTGACGGTGCTCGCTGGTGCACCTCTGACGGTGCTCGCTGGTGCACCTCTGACGGTGCTCGCTGATGCACCTCTGACGGTGCTCGCTGGTGCACCTCTGACGGCGGTCGCTGGTGCACCTCTGACGGTGGTCGCTGGTGTACCTCTGACGGTGCGGTCGCTGGTGCACCTCTGACGGTGGTCGCTGGTGCACATCTGACGTGGCACTGGTGTACCTCTGACGGTGCTCGCTGGTGCACCTCTGACGGTGGTCGCTGGTGCACATCTGACGGTGGCCACTGGTGTACCTCTGACGGTGCTCGCTGGTACACCTCTGACGGTGGTCGCTGGTGTACCTCTTACGGTGGTCGCTGGTGCACCTCTGACGGTGCTCGCTGGTGCACCTCTGACGGTGGTCGCTGGTGCACCTCTGACGGTGGTCGCTGGTGCACCTCTGACGGTGCTCGCTGGTGCACCTCTGACGGTGGTCGCTGGTGTACCTTTGACGGTGGTCACTGGTGTACCTCTGACGGTGCTCGCTGGTGCACCTTTGACGGTGGTCGCTGGTGTACCTTTGACGGTGGTCACTGGTGTACCTCTGACGGTGCTCGCTGGTGCACCTTTGACGGTGGTCGCTGGTGTACCTTTGACGGTGGTCACTGGTGTACCTCTGACGGTGCTCGCTGGTGCACCTCTGACGGTGCTTGCTGGTGCACCTCTGACGGTGGTCGCTGGTGTACCTTTGACGGTGGTCACTGGTGTACCTCTGACGGTGCTCGCTGGTGCACCTTTAACGGTGGTCGCTGGTGTACCTTTGACGGTGCTCGCTGGTGCACCTCTGACGGTGGTCGCTGGTGCACCTCTGACGGTGGTCGCTGGTGCACCACTGACAGTGGTCGCTGGTGCACCTCTGACGGTGCTCGCTGGTGCACCTCTGACGGTGGTCGCTGGTGCACAGTCTTGATTGGCTGCCAGCATTTGCAAACTACCTGCTCGCTTGTTTAACAGTTGGTGTTATGCTGAAGCTGGTGCAAGTCACCTGACACATCTGATGTTCTTTCTGGAGGACCTGCCTCGTGCTCTCTCTCTCTAGCTGTTGCTTGTAGAGGCAACATGCTCTCTTTGTCACTCTGTTTGAGAGAGGGCTATTCTCCTCAGCTCATATCATTTAGATTCTGGCTTTAGTAGGGCATGTCTCTTTTGGGGGAGCTGGGACATGCATCTCTTAACTTTGTACAACTCTGTTCACAGCATTAATTAGACTTAGTGATATTTGATGTTTGCAGAGGTTATATGTCTTGGGGAGAGACTACATCTCTGGTCCCAAGTTTAACTCTCGATCTACATTGTTCTGGCATCTACGCACTGTCGTAGTCGGGGATTTGGTAATGCTGTGCACTGTTTCAGTAATAGGGGAGTTTTATGCCTTTTGTATAGGATGTCTCCAGGTATATCCTTGTCCAGTTATCCTGTTAAAATTAAGTGGCTTCTCAATAGCGCTTTGGGATCACAACTGGATAAATACAGACCAACTAAATAAAAACTGAAATCTGTAATAACAAAGGTGTCTGGGTGGTAATAATACAATTTAGTAATATATTTTATTACTGGTATATACTTAGTCTGTATTTTATAACTGGTGCTACCGGCACTGAGATCAACTGTACACTTGAATGTTCTTAATATGTACCAGCAGGTATGTTGCTATGAGATTCACTCATTAATATAAGAGAAATGTATGTAAATAATCATGTATGTGTTCGGTAAGACTCAGTAAGACTCAGTAAGACTTAGTAAGACTCAGTAAGACTCAGTAAGACTCAGTAAGACTCGGTAAGACTCAGTAAGACTCGGTAAGACTCAGTAAGACTCGGTAAGACTCAGTAAGACTCAGTAAGACTCAGTAAGACTCAGTAAGACTCAACTTAGAATGACACTGACAAGTTCCTAAATAACCTAACTTCTGGACCATCGAGGCATCCAGCTTGCTTGAACAATATGACGACTCATTCACCGAACAACAATAATGTTTGAAGCAGCGGAGAGTAGCATAGCGTCAGGCAAGGAACGAGGAGACGAAGACGACCCTGACAGTGGACCTGGAGTATACTCTGACAAACTGTTACAATCCCAGAAACAGGCTAGATGCTAGAGGGAGATCAATAAGTTGACCTTCTAGTATTCTCTGGAGATGTCTATACTTTATAGATGTTGCATTTTGTAACAGCGTCGTGCACGTCTTCCAGGAAGGTGTGGAAGGTAAGTAGGAAAGGGAGTAAAAAGAAGGGGAAGGTGGTACACAGAAGGTAAGGAAGGTACACATAAGGGTAAGGAACTAGGTATCACAAGAATTACCAGAAGCACCTACCTGGATTTACAGCTAAAATTTGTGTGTGTGTGTGTGTGTGTGTGTGTGTGTGTGTGTGTGTGTGTGTGTGTGTGTGTGTGTGTGTGTGTGTGTGTGTGTGTGTGTGTGTGTGTGTGTGTATGTTTGTGTGTGTGTGTGTATGTGTGTACTCACCTGTTTGTACTCGCCTATTTGTGGTTACAGGAATCGATTCGCAGCTCCTGGCCCCGCCTCTTCACTGGTCGCTACTAGGTCCACTCTCTCCCTGCTCCATGAGCTTTATCATACCTCTTCTTAAAGCTAAATATGCATCCTGCCTCCACGACATCACTCCAGACTATTCCACTTCCTGACAACTCTATGACTGAAAAAGTACTTCCTAACGTCCCTATGACTCATCTAAGTTTTCAACTTCCAGTGTGTGTATTGAGGGGCGGGGAGATTGTAGGGGAGTGAGAGAGAGAGAGGTAGAGGCGAGGGTGTTAAGTGTTAGCTAAGAGGGTGATGTGTGTGCTTGTGTGGAGGAGGATATAGTAGACAGCTACTGTACTCTGCTTAGTTTGTAAATAATAGAGGGAGGATGTTGTTCATCTTCTTGTGTACTTATCGATTCTGTGCTTGCCAAGTGGTGGTGAGGGGGAGGTCGAGTCACTGCTCTCTTGGGCCCATATTTTGTCTCAGTTTTCATCATCCATCTATGGCCTTTCTCTCTCTCTCTCTCTCTCTCTCTCTCTCTCTCTCTCTCTCTCTCTCTCTCTCTGTCTCTCTCTCTCTCTCTCTCTCTCTCTCTCTCTCTCTCTCTCTCTCTTTGGTGGTGTACAAGTGTAGGTGATTAAGGATGCAAGTAGGTGGACAAGTGTAGGTAGTGGTGGTGGACAGGTGTGGGTGGTGGACAGGTGTAGGTAGTGGTGGTGGACAGGTGTTGGTGGTGGACAGGTGTAGGTGGTGGTGGACAGGTGTTGGTGGTGGACAGGTGTAGGTGGTGGTGGACAGGTAATGGTTAGGTGAGCGTCCAGGTATTGATCACTGCTTGCAATGATCCCTCCTGGATGTTATAGTACTTAGTCAAGGTTGTTGCAGGTGTGTGGTGGTCGTGGGTCTGGTGTGAGCTACCAAGGTTCTGGTGTGAGCTACCAAGGTTCTGGTGTGAGCTACCAGAGCACCTTCATAGAACCCTCGACCTGGTGAAACATATTAAGGATGTTGAAAAAGTCAAAAGGTTCACGATAAAACTAGTCTCAGAACTGAGAGAGTGAAGGAATTGAACCTAACAGCACTGAATGAGAGACGTATTGGGGGAGCCATGATCACGACATACATGGTACAGACGTAGACATCTATGTGTCTGTGAAGTACAGACACACAGATGTTAGGAATTACTTTTTTTAAAGGTGATCTAGGAAGAGGTGGTGAGGGCAAGCCCAGTGCACAGCTTCAAGACTAGGTATGAGCTGTGGCTTGACCTTGTGTGAGGCAGGGCCAGGAGCTGTGTCTTGCCCCTGTGTGCGTGAAGCGGGGCCAGGAGCTGTGTCTCGTCCCTGTGTATGTGACGCAGGGCCAGAAGCTGTGTCTTGTCCATGTGTGTGTGTGTGTGTGAGGCTGGGCCAGGAGCTGTGTGTCAACCCAGCACTAGCAGCAGTGACTGAGTACACAGGTGGACGGTGAGAGTACTCTTATTGATCGTTGGAACCAGGCTGGTGGGTAGTTAGTGATTCATACCACGATGGTGGTCTGTGGCCTACCACTACTACTACCACCACCACCACCACCACCACCACCACCACCACCACCACCACCACCACCACCACCACCACCACCTCTACCACCACTACTGCTACCACTACTGCTACCACTACTACCACCACTACTACCACCACTACCACCACTACCTCTACCACTACAACTATTACCACCTCTACCACTACCACCACTACTACTGTTACCGTTGGAACCAGGCTGGCGGGTAGTTAGTGATTCAGACCACGATGGTGGTATGTTATCTACCACTATCACCACCATTATTACCATCACGATGGTGTTGTGTAGCCACCCATTACCACTACAACCTCCCCACCACTCCACTATAACCTCTCCACCACCACCATCACCACTACAACCTCCCCACCATCACTGCAACCTCCCCACCACCACTACAATCTCCCCACCATCATCAACACCACTACAACCTCCCCACCACCACTACAATCTCCCCACCATCACCACTACAACCTTCCTACCATCACCATAGCGATACAATAGAGAACAAAAGGTTGTAGTAATTAGAAGCTAAGGGGAGATAAAAGAGGGGAAGATAGGGGGGAAGGGTGTACGGAGGGAGAATAGGGAAGTAGGGTAGTGGAGTGGATGGTGGAGGAAGAGGGAGGGTGTATAGGAAGAGAGGCAGGGGGTGAGAGGCGATGATAAAGGCAGGGAGACGATGGAGGAAAGGTGAGAAGATGGAGGAGGCAGGGAGGGTAGGTAGAGGCAGGGAGAGATAGAGGAGGCAGTGACGGTAGGGAGAGGCAGGGAGAGACAGAGGAGGCAGTGAGGGTAGAGAGAGGCAGGGAGAGATAGAGGAGCCAGTGAGGGTAGGGAGAGGCAGGGAGAGACAGAGGAGGCAGTGAGGGTAGGTAGGGACAGGGAAGTAGTGAACTATCCAGAACCTGGACTCTGACTATGTTCTGAATGGTTTAAACAACATGACAACGAGTTAATCTCTTAATAAGATTCTAGTCAATATTTGCACGGAGTATATGGAGATATAACTTTATTTACAACGTTCCGAAGATCCCGTGTTGAAGACACATCGATGATGTCCTGATCATAGCTCCTCAACCTGGCCATCTATAACATCCTCGTAACAACTTGTAGATAATGGTTCGGAGAGCCAACAGTATGATGAATAAGACATTTGTCCAACACTTGGATATCTTAACTGTGGAAACGTTTCGCCAATCAGTGGTTTCCTCAGTTCAGTACGAAGAAGAACGGTGGAAAAAGAGGAGAAGTTTGAGGTAATCAGTTCCTCAGCTTGGAGTCGATGTCTTCAGTCCATTAGTTTTTTCAAGAAGAAACTGTCTGGGTTTAAGTCATTTCTTGTGGAGTTTGTCGTGAAATTTACCTCGGGGAAACTGACAGAAACTTGTCAGAGAACTTAAATGAACATAAACTTGCTTCCACTGACGAGACACTTTGAATAACACTTGTGATGCTCAGCGTAACTCTGGCACTTGAAGAAGTAGACCCAGGATAAACTTGTCGCTGAAGAGGTCGACAAATTCTAGAGAAAGTGTTTAGGAACCGCCCTCTGTACAACTTCCTAAACTTTTGTTCCAAACAAAGCAAGCGTTCTGTTAGCCAAGACTCTGACAACACCTTCTGGGCGAAGCATTCACTGCTGGCCGACCATGAAGTTGTCTTTCTCCACACCAGAGTTCCACACCAGAGTTCCACACCAGAGTTCCACACCAGAGTTCCACACCAGAGTTCCACACCAGAGTTCCACACCAGAGTTCCACACCAGAGTTCCACACAGAGTTCCACACCTGAGTTCCTCACCTGACTTCCTTCATGCACTTACACAGTTTACACTCTACTGACTTAACAAAAAGCCATGTCTTTAATAGAGTTTCCTAGAGTCGCACTATGGTTCATTGGGCACTGGGAATGTTGCAGGTTCGCTCCTCCATTCCGTGATCCCAGGTCAGGCTTCCATGGTAGCAAAGCTCTGTCACAGGTACAGCACAGGTGTACGTCTCCTTGATTTGTAACATGTCAGCTTATTGCCAGTCTTGCAAGCTTTATTTTTTACCTGAGCTGACTCTTGTGTGCTGACAGCGTGTGTTGACAAAGCACAAGAGAATCATTAAATAGAACAAAACGCACAAGTGAAAGACCTGGGAGTAATCATATCAACTGTTCTCACTTTCAAAGAACACAAATCAACATTAAAATGGTATAAAATACCGACAGGTTGTTAGGTAAGACATATGCAACAGTTAGGTATCTTTATTTCGAAACGTTTGGCCTACACAGTAGGCTTCTTCAGTCGAATACGGAAAAGTTGATAGAAGCAGAAGAGACTTGAAGACGATGTAATCAGTCCATCACCCTTGAAGTTTTGAGGTGGTCAGTCCCTCAGTCTGGAGAAGAGTATTGTTCTACGTTCTTACCCCTACTAGTGACCTACGTCTCACCTCCTGGCGCTATATAAGGCTCCATCCTGTCACTTCAACTCCATATTGTTTCATACTATGGAACAATACTCTTCTCCAGACTGAGGGACTGACCACCTCAAAACTTCAAGGGTGATGGACTGATTACATCGTCTTCAAGTCTCTTCTGCTTCTATCAACTTTTCTGTACTCGACTGAAGAAGCTACTGTGTAGGCGAAACGTTTCGAAATAAAGATACCTAACTGTTGCATATGTGTCTTACCTAACAGCACAAATCAAATTTCACGATAGCTAAGATGACGGCCCTGTTCAGGGCAGGAAAGATATCAGAGCTGAAACATAAACAGAGATCGTATACGGTCGCATAGTGCCAATAAAGTATTTAAATTACTTATAACACCTTAAAATACTAAATATATACTCACTGGAGTGTAAGAGAGATGCATGATAATATATACTGGCCTTGTCCCTGATATCCACACTTCCATAACATACTGGAGTGGGAGATATGGTAGGAAATGTAACAAACCCAGTGAAAAGTAGGGGTGCCGTGGGCACAATAAGAGAACATTTTATCAACATTCGTGGTGCCAGACTATTTACCATATTACCAGAAGATTTGAGAAACACTGCTGGGACAAGTGTAGAAGTTTTCCAGAGGAAACTGGACAAGTACCTCTACCAAGTGCCAGACGAGCCTGGCCCAGGCTGGGCTGCGGGATTTGCAAAACTCTCGAAACTCTTCAGAGGTATATGAAAAGTGTAAGACTGTTTTGTACAGTGTGTTCCATAGACTGTTACGAGTATTGAGTGTTTTTTCTGGGTGTGTTTGTGGTGTAAGTTTTGTTAAGTCTGGTGTGTGTTGCGTGGAGTGTTTCGTGTTGCGTCTGGTGTGTGATGAATGTGTCGCAGACGGAGGCACTAAAGAGGTGTTGTTGTCTTGTGTTGCAGTTGACGTACCACATCATCAGTGGTAACAAGGCGGGGCTGGTGGACATTCATAAGGACTCCGGAGAGATCACCCTCTCTCCCTCACTCAACACCAACGTTCCCATCCACGCTACCATGGAAGTCTCTGTCTCAGGTAAGTCACCATCCACGTTACCATCAGGTGTCTGTCTCAAGTTAGCCAGGGAAGTCACCATCCACACCACCATGGAAGTCTCTGTCTCAGGTAAGTCACCATGCACGCTACCATGGAAGTCTCTGTCTCAGGGAAATCACCATCCACGCCACTGTATCAAGTTTCCGGAGCACTCTTCCTAGTACCTACCTGTTTCTCCAATTTCTGAATTAATCTCTGGTGTAGTACTGTATCAAATGTTTTCCAGCAGTCCAGGAAGACGCAGTCTACCCAGCCCTCTCTTTCTTGTTTTACCTTGCAACTCTGTCATACACTTCCAGAAAATTTGCGAGAAAGGCTTTTCCATCACTAAATCTATACTAGGAGATTACCTTAGTTTTCTCTTGCCCTTTCAGACACTGTTTTTTTTCATTGTTCTGTTATTCCATTTTTTTATATACTCAGGGTTTAACAAGGTTACATAAGAACATAAGAAAGAAGGAACACTGCAACAGGCCTACCGACCTGTGCGAAGCAGATTCATGTCCCCTTCCCCTGATTAGCCTAATGACCCACCTAGTCAGGTCATGTGAAGGCTTACTCAGCCCTGTTAGATCTTAAGTTGGTCTTACCAAGGCTGGCTCCTACTTAGGAAAATTAATGAATAGAAAAAGAATAATAACATACAGATATAAACACTTTATTGTTATAATTGAAAATATAGAACATTTAAATATGAATTTTATCCTACGTGAAACAGAAATGAAAAATGAAATATAAAAATGATATTTGAATTCAACGCTAATATGTACAGTTAGACTGTGGTGTCTGGTTGATGTTGACACCGCGCCTTGTAGAAATTATAGCTGTTGCTGATGATGTGGGGGGGGGTCACAGCTGAGTGACAACCTAACGACTATTAGGTAAGACACATATGCAACAGTTAGGTATCTTTATTTCGAAACGTTTCGCCTACACAGTAGGCTTCTTCAGTCGAGTACAGAAAAGTTGATAGAAGCAGATGATGGACTGATTACATCGTCTTCAAGTCCATCATCTGCTTCTATCAACTTTTCTGTACTCGACTGAAGAAGCCTACTGTGTAGGCGAAACATTTCGAAATAAAGATACCTAACTGTTGCATATGTGTCTTACCTAACAATCTGTCGGTATTTTATACCATTTTAATGTTCAACCTAACGACTAGTTGGTCACAGTGTCTCTAGCCTCGAATAATCCGTCAAGATGATAGGAACGTAGGTCCTTCACTTCCAAGATGAGAGGTAGTTGCCTGGGGTTGGCTACACTTAGATAAAATTGTGACGTCCCAGAACTCGTGTGAAGTTCATTTCCTTGAGCACTGTGTCTGTGGCTGCCAGATGACCCAAGCTGACACTCCAAGCTAGAAAGAGACAAAAGTTAACCACTGCTTGAGAAATCACTCTCCATGATAAGTATAAGGCACTTAAAAGAATGGTGAGGATTTAAAAATAAAACATGGAAATTAAGGCAGAATGAACTAAGTCTTAGAATAGGTTAAAAGTGAAGCATTTAACTAATATATCCACTAGAGTAAGAACAGAGGGTTTTACTTATAGTTGGAGCACCGCATCAGGCCTAGTAGCACAAGCTAGTCAGGTCCAACTCACACCCACCAGGTTAGGTTAAGGATCCCTAGCTTTATTGACAAGCTATTTACGGGTTAAATATTCCTAACTTTATTGACAAGCTAAAATCTCTCTCACTACTAAATTTTACAGACTAAGAGCTTTTATCTTACCTTAGCTAATTTCAAAGCCCATCCCTGTCTAAGGTGCACTAATTCTCCCTCAGGATGCCACCCACACCAGTCAACTAACACCCAGGTACCTATTTACTACTAAGTGAACAGGGACAACAGGTGTAAGGTGACTAACACCCAGGTACCTACTTATTACTAGGTGAACAGTGATATCAGGTATATGGAAACAATGTCCAGCGTTTGTACTCGTGCCGGAGATCGAACCACGGTCACTCGGTATGTGAGCTGAGTACGCTACCAATCGAGCCACGGGTCTTGGTGTGCTAGGAGGGGGGTAGGAGGGGGAAGTGGAGGGTGGGAGGGGGAAGAGGGGGGTGGGAGGGGGAAGAGGGGGGTGGGAGGGGGAAGAGGGGGGGTTGGAAGGTGTTGCTTCTCCAACAGGACCAGCAACCCAGAGGCGCCTTAACTTCCTTCACCATCACCTCCACCACTACTCCATCCCCTCCCTCCCTCCCTCCATCCATCCTCCTCCTCCATCCTCCTCCTCCACTCGTGGGAACCCGTTACCGAAGTAACTTCAGAGGCGGCAAAGTCCACTTTAATACTGCCACATGGAAGAGTACACCAGACGCGCCGCCGCCGCCGCCGCCGCCGCCGCTACCACCCTCACTACTATCATTAACACTACCTGCCATTATCATCGCATACACTACTATCACTATCACCACCGACACTATCACACCACCACCTACACTATCACACCACCACCTACACTATCACACCACCACCTACACTACACTACCACCACCTACACTATCACTACCACCACCTACACTATCACTACCACCACCTACACATCACCACCACCACCTACACTATCACTACCACGACCTACACTATCACTACCACCACCTACACTATCACTACCACCACCTACACTATCACCACCACCACCTACACTATCACTACCACCACCTACACTATCACCACCACCACCTACACTATCACACCACCACCTACACTATCACTACACCACCTACACTATCCTACCACCACCTACACTATCACTACCACCACCTACACTATCACCACCACCACCTACACTATCACTACCACCACCTACACTATCACTATCACCACCTACACTATCACTACCACCACCTACACTATCACCACCACCACCTACACTATCACACCACCACCTACACTATCACTACCACCACCGACCTACCTACCACCACCTCCTACCACCACCACCTACACTATCCACATCACCACCTACACTATCACATCACCACTACTACACTAACACCACCTACACTATCACTAACCAACCACCACACTATCACTACCACCACCTACACTATCACTACCACCACCTACACTATCACTACACCACCACACTACACTATCACCACCACACCACTACACACACTACTACACTACCACCACCGACACTATCACTACCACCACCTACACTATCACTACCACCACCTACACTATCACTACCACCACCTACACTATCACTACCACCACCTACACTATCACTACCACCACCTACACTATCACTACCACCACCTACACTTCACTACCACCACCTACACTATTCACTACCACCACCTACACTATCACTACCACCACCACACTATCACTACCACCACCTACACTATCACTACCACCACCTACACTATCACTACACACCACCTACACTATCCACACCACCACCTACACTATCACTACCACCACCTACACTATCACTACCCACCACCTACACTATCACTACACCACCGACACTATCACTACCACCACCTATCACTATCACTACCACCACCTACACTATCACTACCACCACCTACACTATCACTACCACCACCTACACTATCACTACCACCACCTACACTATCACACCACCACCTACACTATCACTACCACCACCGACACTATCACTACCAACCACCTACACTATCACTACCACCACCGACACTATCACTACCACCACCTACACTATCACTACCACCACCTACACTATCACACCACCACCTACACTATCACACCACCACCTACACACTTAATCACTCCACCACCTACACTATCACCACCACCACCTACACTATCACTATCCACCACCTACACTATCACTACCACCACCGTACACTATCACTACCACCACCTACACTATCACTACCACCACCGACACTATCACTACCACCACCTACACTATCACTACACCACCGACACTATCACTACCACCACCTACACTATCACTACCACCACCTACACTATCACTACCACCACCTACACTATCACTACCACCACCGACACTATCACTACCACCACCTACACTATCACTACCACCACCTACACTATCACCTACCACCACCTACACTATCACACACCACCTACACTATCACTACCACCACCACACTATCACTACCACCACCTACACTATCACTACCACCACCTACACTATCACACCACCCCTACACTATCACTACCACCACCTACACTATCACTACCACCACCTACACTATCACTACCACCACCTACACTATCACTACCACCACCTACACTATCACTACCACCACCTACACTATCACTACCACCACCGACACTATCACTACCACCACCTACACTATCACACCACCACCTACACTATCACTACCACCACCTACACTATCACTACCACCACCACCACTATCACTACCACCACCTACACTATCACTACCACCACCTACACTATCACTACCACCACCTACACTATCACTACCACCACCTACACTATCACCACCACCACCTACACTATCACCACCACCACCTACACTATCACTACCACCACCTACACTATCACACCACCACCTACACTTCATACCACCACACCGACACTATCACTACCACCACCTACACTATCACCACCACCACCTACACTATCACTACCACCACCTACACTATCACTACCACACCTACACTATCACTACCACCACCTACACTATCACTACCACCACCTACACTTCACTACCACCCACCTACACTATCACACCACCACCTACACTATCACTACCACCACCTACACTTCACTACCACCACCTACACTATCACTACCACCACCTACACTATCACACACCACCACACTATCACTACCACCACCTACACTATCACCACCACCACCTACACTATCACCACCACCACCTACACTATCACTACCACCACCTACACTATCACTACCACCACCGACACTATCACTACCACCACCACACTTCACTACCACCACCTACACTATCACTACCACCACCGACACTATCACTACCACCACCTACACTATCACTACACCACCTACACTATCACTACACCACCTACACTATCACTACCACCACCTACACTATCACTACCACCACCGACACTATCACTACCACCACCTACACTATCACACCACCACCTACACTATCACCACCACCACCTACACTATCACACCACCACCTACACTATCACTACCACCACCTACACTATCACTACCACCACCTACACTATCACCACCACCACCTACACTATCACCACCACCACCTACACTATCACTACCACCACCTACACTATCACTACCACCACCTACACTATCACCACCACCACCTACACTATCACTACCACCACCTACACTATCACTCACCAACTACCACCCCCCCCACCACCTACACTATCACTACCACCACCTACACTATCACTACCACCACCTACACTATCACCACCACCACGACTACACTATCACTACACCACCTACACTATCACCTACCACACCTACACTATCACTAACCACCACCTACACTATCACAACCACCAACCTACACTATCTACCACCACCACCACACTATCACATACCACCATACCTACACTATCACACGACAACCAACCACCTACACTATCACCACCACACCTACACTATCACTACCACCACTACACTATCACTACCACCACCTACACTATCACCTACCACCACCTACCTATCACCACCACCACCTACACTTCACTACCACCACCTACACTATCACCACCACCACTACCTACCATTATTATTACGAACTCAGGTATAGTCTAGTGGCCTGCACACCTGGTTGTAGCACAACCAAGGTAGAACTGAGGAACGAACAAAAGGCAGCAGAGTAAATACTTACACATATTTCCTTCACCAAACAACAAGCAATACGAGATACAACATTTACAGAGGATATATAGAGTAAGACAATTTTGCAAGCAAGAGTCACGGTGAGAACTATCTTCGACCAGACTTGGAAGTCAGTCTGCCAGGGTTGATTCACGAGTGTACCACATCGCTTCACAACTTTGGTGGACTTCCTTGCGATTGGCTGGTTGAACCAAGGTGCTAACATAACAAGGGGGAGGCCTACTTGTTATGCTCTTAACACCTGGTTCGCTGGTCTGGAGGGAGGGA
>NC_069424.1:21596621-21616621 GCF_026875155.1 Cherax quadricarinatus
AAGATAGAAGTATGGGTGTGTGTGGGGAAACAAATGGGTGACAGTGCTTCAGACAGACATCTTAGCAAGTTGTTCAGGGAACATGTTAGCTGATAACGATAAACATAAATTAGTGAAGAATGTAGTGGCAGTGGAGAGAAACGAGGAAATAACTCGCTTAGCTATTTCCTCGGAGAGCTAAAAACAGCTGAGCTGAGATTAATTGTATATTGCAGGAAATATAGACGTTATTGGAATAACCAAGACCTGGTGCAGTGTGTAGAAACATAACTGCTGAGTGCCATATATAGGTATGACTGCTGAGTGCCACATACAAACATGACTGCTGAGTGCTACATACAGACAACTGCTAAGTGCCACACACAGACATAACTGCTGAGTGCCATATAAAGACATAAATGCTGAGTGCCACATACAAACATGACTGCTGAGTGCCACATACAGACATGACTGCTGAGTGCTACATACAGACAACTGCTGAGTGCCACACACAGACATAACTGCTGAGTGCCATATAAAGACATAAATGCTGAGTGCCACATACAAACATGACTGCTGAGTGCCACATACAGACATGACTGCTGAGTGCCACATACATGACTATTGAGTGCCACATACAGACATGACTGCTGAGTACCACATACAGACATGACTATTGAGTGCCACATACAGACATGACTGCTGGGTGCCACATACAGACATACGCTCCTGAAGAAGCCAGTTGCTGCTTCAGTCCAGTACAGACAAGAACGGTGGAAGATGAAGAGTTAGGTCGTCAGTCCCTCAGCCTGGAGGTGATCTGACAGTGTGGATGATGACAGTGTGGATGATGACAGTGTGGATGATGACAGTGTGGATGATGACAGTGTGGATGATGACAGTGTGGATGATGACAGTGTGGATGATGACAGTGGGGATGATGACAGTGTGGATGATGACAGTGTGGATGATGACAGTGTGGATGATGACAGTGTGGATGATGACAGTGTGGATGATGACAGTGTGGATGATGACAGTGTGGATGATGACAGTGTGGATGATGACAGTGGGGATGATGACAGTGGGGATGATGACAGTGTGGATGATGACAGTGTGGATGATGTCAGTGTGGATGATGACAGTGTGGATGATGACAGTGTGGATGATGACAGTGTGGATGATGACAGTGTGGATGATGACAGTGTGGATGATGACAGTGTGGATGATGACAGTGTGGATGATGACAGTGTGGATGATGACAGTGTGGATGATGACAGTGTGGATGATGACAGTGTGGATGATGACAGTGTGGATGATGACAGTGGGGATGATGACAGTGGGGATGATAACAGTGTGGATGATGACAGTGTGGATGATGACAGTGTGGATGATGACAGTGTGGATGATGACAGTGTGGATGATGACAGTGTGGATGATGACAGTGTGGATGATGACAGTGTGGATGATGACAGTGTGGATGATGACAGTGTGGATGATGACAGTGTGGATGATGACAGTGTGGATGATGACAGTGGGGATGATGACAGTGTGGATGATGACAGTGTGGATGATGACAGTGTGGATGATGACAGTGTGGATGATGACAGTGTGGATGATGACAGTGTGGATGATGACAGTGTGGATGATGACAGTGTGGATGATGACAGTGTGGATGATGACAGGTGTGGATGATGACAGGTGTGGATGATGACAGGTGTGGATGATGACAGGTGTGGATGATGACAGGTGTGGATGATGACGGTCAACTCAACATTTTCCAGAGCATCAAAGTGGTAGTTCAGTGAACGGTATCTCACAACAGAGACTTTATATCATGCCTAAATAAAACCTATTTGAATAAATAATAGGCCTAAAACATCTTTTGGTGAGAAAGCGAAGCATTAACTGAAGAATCTAGAGGAGGACTAGGAGGTCACCTTGGTCAGTTTATCCAGAGAGGAGGAGGTCACCTTCGTCAGTTTATCCAGAGAGGAGGAGGTCACCTTGTTGGTCAGTTTATCCAGAGAGGAGGAGGTCACCTTGTTGGTCAGTTTATCCAGAGAGGAGGTCACCTTGTTGGTCAGTTTGTCCAGAGGAGGAGGTCACCTTGTTGGTCAGTTTATCCAGAGAGGAGGTCACCTTGTTGGTCAGTTTGTCCAGAGGAGGAGGTCACCTTGGTAAGTTTATCCAGAGAGGAGGAGGAGGTCACCTTGTTGGTCAGTTTATCCAGAGAGGAGGAGGTCACCTTGTTGGTCAGTTTATCCAGAGAGGAGGTCACCTTGTTGGTCAGTTTGTCCAGAGGAGGAGGTCACCTTGTTGGTCAGTTTATCCAGAGAGGAGGTCACCTTGTTGGTCAGTTTGTCCAGAGGAGGAGGTCACCTTGTTGGTCAGTTTGTCCAGAGGAGGAGGTCACCTTGTTGGTCAGTTTATCCAGAGAGGAGGTCACCTTGTTGGTCAGTTTGTCCAGAGGAGGAGGTCACCTTGTTGGTCAGTTTGTCCAGAGGAGGAGGTCACCTTGTTGGTCAGTTTGTCCAGAGGAGGAGGTCACCTTGTTGGTCAGTTTATCCAGAGGAGGAGGTCACCTTGTTGGTCAGTTTGTCCAGAGGAGGAGGTCACCTTGTTGGTCAGTTTGTCCAGAGGAGGAGGTCATCTTGGTCAGTTTATCCACAATGACTACAGGTTAAACCAAATGAATAAGATTATGTCTTGCAATGTTCACTCTGTCTTGCAATGTTCACTCTGTCTTGCAATGTTAATCCTGTCTTGCAATATTCATTCGGTCCGTCTTACAACGGTCACTCGGTCCGTCTTACAACGGTCACTCGATCCGTCTCACAACGGTCACTCGGTCTGCCTTGCAACGGTTTCTCAGTCTATCTTGCAACGGTCACTCGGTCTGTCTTACCTTTATGCAATTAGTCTACCTGCCTTCAAGCAAGCAAGCCAGCGGTTGCTTACTACCTGCCAGAAGGCCCACATCACCTGCCAGTAAGTGCCTACCACCTGCCAGAAGGCCACACCACCTGCCAGTAAGTGCCTACCACCTGCCAGAAGGCCCACACCACCTAGTTTCCACTTTTCTCCATCCAACCTTCTCCCATTTAAATCATCTCCCTCACCCCACTTCCCACTAAGCTCCCCCCATCTCCTCTCCACGGCCCGGGTCTCCGTTTTGACCTTGAACTAAAGTCACTTGCCCCGTCCTCGTCTCATTCCTTGACTCAATCATGAATATTTAATGAGCATAATATACCAGTTTGGTCTGTTTATTGATCTCTCGGTCTAAATTGGGCTCAGAATGGGTGTAGGAAGTGTTTAGTCTGGTCTTCTTCACTTATGCAGACGCTTGGGTGCAATTTGCAAGCATTTACTTACTTGCGAAGTCAAGGTCCCGTGCACGGCTTGGGATAGCGTGTTTGTTCGAATGCGTTGATGCGGCGTCGGCTTCGGCCGTTGTTCAGTCTTGCTATGTTACTGAGATAAGGCAAGGGTTGCTGAGTCCACCGTTGTTCTCAGTTAACCTCAGCTGCATCACCCACACCCATGGGGTGACCAGTGTGGGTTATGTTACCTCCATCACAGGTGGGGGCTGGCTGGTTGGTTAACCCGGGTTTCAAGTCTTTCTACTACACGAGGATCATTAAGGTTGCGTGTCACCTGTACACCACCACACAACAATACTTTAATATCTAAAATAGGGATTTAAAGGAACTCTTGTGCAGAACAGCCAGTGTGGAAAAAAAACAGTGAACTTCCAAGCGCTTTCGTGATTTCTCACATTATCAAGGAACTGTTTCTTGATAATATGAGAAATCACGAAAGCGCTTGGAAGTTCACTGTTTTTTCACAGCGGTTGTTGTGCGTATTGTGATATCACCTGTTTACTGTGATCTTATTGTATACTCTCAGTGTGTACACTGAGATATACAAACCTGTGTGTGTGTGTGTGTGTGTGTGTGTGTGTGTGTGTGTACAACAACAGGTGGGCGCACCACCAGGACCCCATCGTGGCAAAGGTCCTTAAAAGACCACTAGACTATGTTAATGGCGCTCGGATGACACCTGTAGGACAGGTAATAGAGTCATCTCAATAAAATTTTAATGTGCCCTCGTGTGATTATAATTTTTAAGTTATCTTACGTTTGGCAGGCACCTGGACGCCATCGTACAAGTGCGATAATATTATCGTTTTGTTTACTTTTTCCATTTTGTAAAGAAAAAGATAATAATATTATTTTGCATTGTTGATGTTTACATTGTGAAGGGGGAGGGGGAGGGGGAGGGGGAGGGGGGTTGGAATGAATGGGCTGAGCAGCAAGTGTGGACCAGGGGCTCCTGCAGAGACAATTATAACTGTTTAAAGTAACGTTAACACCCACGGCAGGTGATTTGCATGTGGGTCCTGGGAGGTGTTATCTCTCTCTCTCTCTCTCTCTCTCTCTCTCTCTCTCTCTCTCTCAGAAGAGGTAATAGAGGCTATAACTAATTTATATGACTATAAAACACTATATGTTAAATACCTCTCCTATGACAGTTACTGAGAGAGAGAGAGAGAGAGAGAGAAGAGAGAGAGAGAGAGAGAGAGAGACGGAGACT
The DNA here is from genome assembly GCF_026875155.1 of Cherax quadricarinatus. Lineage (NCBI taxonomy): Eukaryota > Metazoa > Arthropoda > Malacostraca > Decapoda > Parastacidae > Cherax > Cherax quadricarinatus. Next base: position 21,601,197 of record NC_069424.1, read on the forward strand.
TCAATGCCCTCACCAGACATGATCCACCAACACCACTCTCCTGGCATTTCCCTCCCTTCCCCTCCCTCCCTCCCTCCCTCCCTCCTTCCCTCCTCGTCTCTCCCTCCTCGTCTCCCTCTCTGGTTCCTTCACTTGCCTCCAGGCAGAGTAGGGCGGGTGAGAGGGGCGCAGGAGAGATGGTAAAAAAAAGGTGCAATCAGGGACCTTCTTTGTTATAAAGGTCTTTGTGGTCTGTGGTGGTGTGGTCTCTGGTGGTATGGTCTGTGATGGTGTGGCCTGTGATGGTGTGGTCTGTGGTGGTGTGGTCTATGGTGGTATGGTCTGTGATGGTGTGGCCTGTGATGGTGTGGTCTGTGGTGGTGTGGCCTGTGATGGTTTGGTTTCTGGTGGTATGGTCTGTGATGGTGTGGTCTGTGATGGTGTGGTCTGTGGTGGTGTGGTCTGTGATGTTGTGGTCTCTGGTGGTATGGTCTGTGATGGTGTGGTCTGTGATGGTGTGGTCTGTGATGGTGTGGTATGTGATGGTGTGGTCTGTGATGGTGTGGTCTGTGATGGTGTGGTCTGTGATGGTGTGGTCTGTGATGTTTTGGTCTGTGATGTTGTGGTCTGTGATGGTGTAGTCTGTGATGTTGTGGTCTGTGATGGTGTAGTCTGTGATGTTGTGGTCTGTGATGGTGTAGTCTGTGATGTTGTGGTCTGTGATGGTGTAGTCTGTGATGTTGTGGTCTGTGATGGTGTAGTCTGTGATGTTGTGGTCTGTGATGGTGTGCTAGACTAAAGGTATCTGGGATCATGCTGTCTATATACGGGACAAAGGGGTCCTAAGGATGGGAGTCAAGGGGTCCTTAGAGTGGGGGTCCTGGGGGTCCAAGGGAGAGAAATATAATCATTTAACAACTCTGATTTTTTTCTTGATTTTTTTGCATTGCTTAAAGCTAAAATCGACAGTTGCGATCTTTAAGTCCAGTGTACTCAGCAGGTGTTGCAGCAGGTGTTGCAGGTGTTAGGAGGGCTCACACACACGCACCTTCAATAAAGTGAGCTTAGCTGGCTGCCCGTTACTGCCAGAGTTGGAGGCAGGTACGACCCTTGATTTATGATGTAGTAGTTGTCTCAGTAGGTACCACCACCACCACTACCACTACCACTACCACCACCACTACCACCACTAGTACTACTACTACTACAACTAGCACTGCCAGCACCACCAGCAACAGCTCCACCACTGTCAGTAGCAGCAGGAGCAGCAGCAGAAATCTAAATCTCACCCGTATCTAACTGAAGGGTACAAGGGACCATTGACTTGATTAGTCAGTTTGTCAGTCTAACAGGTATCAGTCTGGCTGATGTCTTCACAGCAGTGAAGACTACCGTGAACCACAGCAACAGGGGAGGCTACAGTGAACCACAGCAACAGAGAAGGCTACAGTGAACCACAGCAGCAGAGGAAGCTACAGTGAACCTCAGCAGCAGGGGATGCTACAGTGAACCACAGCAGCAGAGGAAGCTACAGTGAACCACACCAGCAGAGGAAGCTACAGTGAACCACAGCAGCAGGGGATGCTACAGTGAACCACAGCAGCAGAGGAAGCTACAGTGAACCACACCAGCAGAGGAAGCTACAGTGAACCACAGCAGCAGAGGATGCTACAGTGAACCACAGCAGCAGAGGAAGCTACAGTGAACCACAGCAGCAGGGGATGCTACAGTGAACACAGCAGCAGAGGAAGCTACAGTGAACCACAGCAGCAGGGGATGCTACAGTGAACCACAGCAGCAGAGGAAGCTACAGTGAACCACAGCAGCAGGGGATGCTACAGTGAACCACAGCAGCAGAGGAAGCTACAGTGAACCACAGCAGCAGGGGAAGCTACAGTGAACCACAGCAACAGAGACGCGGAAGTGTGAATCCTGCAGCGTTGATCTGTGTCACAAACGTTTACTATGCAGCTCTAAGATGTGACACCTTGTGGCACCTTGTGACCCTTGGGTGTGCCTCGATGCCTCTCGCAACTTCATCGCTGCATTGTCTCCTACCGGAACTTGCATTTAGCGTGTGAGCGCATTGAGCACGACGAGTCCTCCTCATGTAGGATCTCTGCAGCTGGTTTTCCTGAGCCAGTGTTGTCCTCAAGTATGTAGGATAAAATCAAAGGAATCTTACAGTCTTAGACTGTTCCAAACCATTACTGCGCAGAATACCAGAGAGGTCAGAAATGAACACCTGCTTACTTACGAGTGTGCTTGTAAAAATATTAACCTTCCTGTGTATATTGGTGTGAGGGTTTGTGTGTGTTCTGGGTGTTATGCGTGTGTATGTGTGTGTGTGGAGGAAGGGAGTGTGCTTCTCGCGTGCAGTGGAGTGTGAGGTCACATGCTGGAATGTTTGGGTTTCTTTATCTGTCTCGGTCTTTGGTGGGTTTGCCGATGACTTCTTCATCCACCACAGCGTTGAGCAGTCACTGTGGACCTAAGTGTGAGAGGACGCTAAGGACCTACCCAGGGCTGTCCTTAGACTAAAGTGGGTTCTGTAGGTCAGTGAGGAGGCTTCACTGTGAACTTCGGGATGGGAGGACAGAGGGACCTACCCCAGGTGGCTTCTGCAACCGAAGGAAAGTCTTGTATGTCCAAGTAGAAGATTCGCTGTGGTATATTTGAGGTGAAAAGGCACTAAGGTTAGTACTCTTAGCAGTTCTTGAGACTGTAGGTCTCTGATGAAGATTCTAGGTGGGTGTTTAGGAAGGAGGATGTGTCACTGGAGAACGTGTCTCATGACAGCTGCAGGGATGAGAAGGTGCAGGCAACCACAAGCTGTTTAATGACAATTTAGATAGTGTAAACAATTTAATTTCCTTGTGTCAACTTCCCAGAGTGTTGCATTGAAGGGTTGCTGATCCCAAGAATGGGTGATATTCTTCCCATTCTTGGGAGGAGCATATTTTTCCAGGCAATGTATGGTCGCTCTGGGTTTAGTAACCAGTCAAAAGTCCAGGAGGTTGTGAAGTTCCTGTTCAAGGTAGAGGGTGAGGCTGTAAGGACGAGGTTGGTCATGGTGCCTCCCGGGTCATGGTGCTTCAACTGACGTCTTAATTATTAGCTGCTCCTTCTCATGATTACCTCCATCCCTCCCTCCCTCCCTATTTTACCCTTCCTTTCTACCTCATTATCTTGTAGTCCTCCTCCTTCCATACCTCTCGGCTTTCCTTCTTTATCTTCCTACTCTCCCTATCCGCTGTCGCACCCTCTTATCCTCCCTTCTCTACACCTTTCTACCCTGGCCACTACAGTCAGTCCAGGCCCACATCACATCACCATACCATGATGACACCATACCATGATGACACCATACCATGATGACACCATACCATGATGACACAATACAATAACGTCACTGTACCATGACCTTTGTGTTTATCTTTAGTTACACTCTTGACTGCCTCGTTTTTCCCTTTTCTGTCTTTATCATCATCTCTCTGTGCATTGATCTTTAGCGTTCTTCAACAGTACGTAGACAGACACACATGCACAGTTCAGTACATATACTGAAGAAACGTTTCGCCCTCGAGTGACTTCTTCAGACTGAAGAAGTCGCTCGAAGTTGGTGGTTCTGAACCTGGAGTTCGAGGGCCCCTTGGCTGGGTTGAGGTTATTCCACGGAGCGGACAAGGCTTTGTCCCTCCAGCCAGCGCTGGATCTCATCCATTAACCATCAGTTTCTATCCTCGCCAAACTTGTGAGAACCTGAGAAATATTTTGTGGTTGATGAGATACAGGAAGGTGTTGTGAATCAGTGAGTTCTACACTCTGGCTTCTTTCTTACTTAAAGGTTAATCTACTCCTGATTACTTTTTCTAATCGTATGTCCTAGTCTTGTGTGTCCTGTTGGTCAGTTGTCAGTGTCCTGTTGGTCAGTGTCCTGCTGGCCAGTTCTCACTGTTCTCACTCAGGTTGTATTCCACATTCTTGTCAGTCATATTCTTCTCGTGTGTTTTATGGTGGTCCATTTCCTTTTTCTCCTTGTCCACCCTCTTCTTGTCCACCCTCTTCTTGTCCACCCTCTTCTTGTCCACCCTCTCCTTGTCCACCCTCTCCTTGTCCATCCTCTCCTTGCCCACCCTCTCCTCCTATTACATTCTCAACCATCATCTCATTGTTGTGTGTGTGTGTGTGTGTGTGTGTGTGGTGGTCTTATTGTCCTCACAATTATTACCTCCATCCCTTTAAAGAGCCTTTTTTTGCTGGTTAGGTCTTTTTATTCTCGTTAGGTCCGTGTGGACCTTTCTTAGGTGTACCACGGCTGTCAGTTCGCCTCGTGCTTTTATTGGTCCTTTCTGTTTTACCTGTTATCAGTTAGTCTTTTTCCGTTTTCTATGTCGCTTAATGATCTCTTGTATCATCGCCCCCGCGACTCAGCCTCAGGTATGGTCGCTTGATCTCAAAATAGGAAATTATATTTGTCTCCACCGAACAGAAAGTTAGGAAGAGATTGTTTCATAAGAAAGATAGAAGGAGCACTGCAGCAGGCCTACTGGCCCATGCTAGGCAGGTCCGAGTCACTTTCATTGTGGTGTATTTTTTGTGTGTTAGAGAGAGAGAGAGAGAGAGGAGAGAGAGAGAGAGAGAGAGAGAGAGAGAGAGAGAGAGAGAGAAGAGAGAGAGAGAGAGAGGAGACGAGGGGGAAGCTTAGGGACCGAGGCAGGTAAGCAGGTTAATACCGTGACCATCTGTACAGAGACATCAACCTTATCCCGTCCCTACACACACACACACACACACACACACACACACACACACACACACACACACACACACACACACACACACACACACACACACACACACACACACACACACACACACACACATAAACACACACACACACACACACACACACACACACAGCTGGATCTTAATACCCACAAAGAGGTCTAGATATAAAGACAAACTTCAGAATTGTGGCCAAGCAACTGTGTTACTCTCAGCAGTAACTGTTAAGGAACACTGAACTGTTAGTGCGGGCTGCAGGCATACTAAACACTGTGAGACTGAACACTGTGAGAGGATTGACCCGTTACTGAGTTTAGTTACGGTGGGAGGGAGGCTGTCTTGCCTCCCTCCCTCTCTCCCTTCCCTCCCACCCTCCTGCCACAGCTCAAGCCTCATTGACGGGTCACTTCTCTTGTAACACACACACACACACACACATAATATATATATATTATATATATATATATATATATATATATATATATATATATATATATATATATATACATACATATATATATATATATATATATATATATATATATATATATATATATATATAATATATATATATATATATATATATATATATATACGTATATATACATCTATCCCATCATTTTCCTAGCAACTGTGATAGTGACATTGTTATGATCCTTGAAAGTGAGATCCTCTGACATTATCACTCCCAGGTCCTTCACATTAGTTTTCGCTCAGTTGTATAGTTTAAATTTCTTTTACACTTCGCTCCAGTTTTCATTGCTTCAGGTTTTCCTTAGTAACTGAAATTCGTCCTGTTTAAAAAATTATATTGTTTTCTTGTATAGTTGTTATTGAATTGTGTAGCATTATAGACCCTGGAGGCTGTGACCTGACCTGACCCCTACCTGGCCTGGCCGGACACCGACCTCACCTCACCTCACCTTCCTTACCACCTTCACAAACAGGAAGAACAACAGGTGTTGATCTGCCGCAACACACTCAACACTCTCTTAATCCCACGTCATCAAAAACATCGTAAACACCTCATATAAACATTAATATGAAAATATTTTAGTTTGCCTTGTTTAAAAGCTGATTAATTGAAGAATCAATTATTGCAATTTTTCCGTTTTCTTTCTTATTTTGGAAGAATTTTTCTGTGTCGAGCATCATGGTGGTAGCACCGGAAGTAGCACCGAAAGTAGCACCGGAAGTACAGCACAGAGTAGCACGCCCACACGTCCCGCCTCCCCCGGGGTTGAGCGCGATTCTTTTGCTTGTGAGAGTGAGATTGTAACATTAGGTCAGCAGTGACTGGTGTTTGGTACAAGGTAGTGTGACTGGTGTTTGGTACAAGGTAGTGTGACTGGTGTTTGGTACATGGTAGTGTGGCTGGTGTTTGGTACAAGGTAGTGTGACTGGTGTTTGGTACATGGTAGTGTGACTGGTGTTTGGTACAAGGTAGTGTGACTGGTGTTTGGTACAAGGTAGTGTGACTGGTGTCTGGTACAAGGTAGTGTGACTGGTGTTTGGTACATGGTAGTGTGACTGGTGTTTGGTACGAGGTAGTGTGACTGGTGTATGGTACAAGGTAGTGTGACTGGTGTTTGGTACAAGGTAGTGTGACTGGTGTCTGGTACAAGGTAGTGTGGCTGGTGTTTGGTACAAGGTAGTGTGACTGGTGTTTGGTACAAGGTAGTGTGACTGGTGTCCGGTACGAGGCAGTGTGACTGGTGTCTGGTACAAGGCAGTGTGGCTGGTCGAGTCTGTACCCCGTCTCCGGTCTTCTTGCTCCTTCCTTAGTCTTCATGACCTTGTATTTACTGAGGTTGAATCCAAGCAGGCACTTACCTGACCGGTGTTGCAGTTTGTCCAGGTAGACCCTTCTGTCCTAACTGTGGGTGTACTCACTCCCCTATTTGTACTCATATTTGGGGTTTGCGGGGGTCGAGTCCTATCCGGGCCCCGCCTCTTACCGGTTGCTACTAGCCCCTCTCTCTCCCGCCCCTTGAGCTTTATCAAACCTGTTTAAAAAACGTGAGGTTCCTGCCTCCACTACGTTTTTTTAGGTTTTTCCCCTGCCTTAAAACTTTGATGGAAGAAATATTCCTAATATCTCTCTGACTCATTTGTGTCTTCAATTCCCAAATGTGGCCTTTTTTTCTGTGTCCCCTCCCTGGAAAAACCCTGTCTTTGTCCCCTTGTTATTCCACGCGTATTTTTTTTGTCGTTTCATGTCTCCCTGACCCTCCTGTTGGGTGTTGTGTGTGTGTGTGTGTGTGTGGGGGTGTGTGTGTGTTGTGGTTACTCAGTCAACTACCATTCAGCAACCCACGCAACATTGTTATCAACACCGTTTTGATTTAAAACAGGTTCAGTCAGTTTCATTTGTTTTTTCTTCCTCCCCCCTTCCCCCTTCCCCCCTTCCCCTTCCCCCCCCCCCCTTTCCCCCTTTCCCCTCCCCCTCCCCCTGAATTTAGTGTCATTTAAAAGGGCCAAAGTGAGAGAAAAGGGGAAGGTATGATAGTGGTGTGGGTATGTTGGAGGTGGTCAGTTTTTACTTTGTTATATTGAGAGTACAGCAGTGTTGTCCTGCTGTGCACCCTTGTCGCTGTGGACCACGCGTACAGGTTTTGGGCAGCTTGCTGCGTCGTTTTCAGCAGCACCCAGGGTGTTTTATGGTGTACTCCCCTAGTTGTACTCACCTGTTGAGGTTGCGGGGGTCGAGCCCGAGCTCCGGGCCCGCTTTCCCTGATCGCTCGGGGTTTCACTCCCCCTGAGCGTGAGTTTTTTTATACCTCGTTTAAAAAGCTATATGGATCTGCTCCACTACATCGCCCCCCAAAAACTTTCCCATTACGGACTACTCTGTGACTGAAGAAATACCCCCAAACTCCTGGTTTTCTCTGTGTCTTCAATTCCCAAATGTGTCCCTTGTTACTGTGTCCAATTTGGAACACCCCCTCTTTGTCCACTTGTCAATTTCTCATTATTTTTTATGCGTTATATGTCCCCCCCCTTTTTCCTGTCCTCCGTGTCGTCGGTTGATTTCACTTAACCTCTCCTGTAGGAATACCTCTTTGTTGGGACTAGTCTTGTTGAAAATTTGCACTTTCTCTGTTTCTTCACTGCTTGGCTAGGGGTGGGTTCCCAAATGGTGGTGTTGTGTGTGTGTGTGTGTGTGTGTGTGTGGTGTGGATAGGTGGTGTGTGTGCGTTGAAGGTAGGTGTTGTGTTTTTGGTGGGGGGGGGGTAGGTGCTTGTGTTTGTGTTGGGGGGAGGGGGGTAGGTGTTTTGTTTGGTGTTGGGGAGGGGGTAAGGCTTGTGTTTGTGTGTGGGGAGGGGGTAGGTGCTTGGTTTGTGTGTTGGGAGGGGGAGGTGCTTGTGTTTGTGTGTTTTGGGGGGGGGATAGGGGTTGTGTTTGTTGTGGGGAGGGGGGTTTTGGTGCTTGTGTTTGTGTGTTAGTGGGGGGTGGTGCTTGTGTTTGTGTTTGGGGGGGGGGGGGGGGTAGGTGCTTGTGTTTTTGTGTTGGGGGGGGGTAGGTGCTTTTGTGAGGGAGGGGTAGGTGTTTTGTTTGTGTGTGGGGAGGGGGTATGCTTGTGTTTGTGTGTTGGGGGGGGGGGGTAGGTGTTGTGTTTGTGTGGGGAGGGGGGGGAGGTGTTGTGTTTGTGTGTTGGGGAGGGGGGTTAGGGCTTTTTTGTTTTTGTGTAGGGAGGGGGGGGTAGGTGCTTGTGTTTGTGTGTGGGGAGGGGTAGGGGTGTTGGTTTGTGTGTGGGGGGGGGTAGGTGCTTGTGGTGTGTTGGGGGGGGGGGGGTTTTGGGGCTTTTGTTTGTGTGGGGGAGGGGGTAGGGGGTTGTGTTTGTGTGTTGGGGAGGGGGGGGGTTTTGGTACTTGTGTTTGTGTGTGGGGGGGGGGGGGGGGGTAGGTGCTTGTGTTTGTGTGGGGGAGGGGGTGGTACTTGTGTTTGTTGTGGGGGGGGGGGGTAGGTGCTTGTTTTGTGTGTGGAGAGGTGGTAGGTGCTTGGTTTGTGTTGGGGAGGGGGGTAGGTCTTGTGTTTGTGTGTGGGGGGGGGGGTAGGTGTTGTGTTTGTGTAGGGGGGGGGGGGGTAGGTATTGGTTTGTGTGTGGGGAGGGGTGGTACTTGTGTTTGTGTTTTTGGGGGAGGGGGTTGGTACTTGGTGTGTGTTGGGGGGGGGGGTGGTTGCTTTGTTTTTTGGGGGGGGTAGGACTTGTTTTGGTGTGGGGGGGGGGGTAGGTGCTTGTGTTTATGTGTTGGGGAGGGGGTAGGTGCTTGTGTTTGTGTGTGGGGGGGGGTAGGTGCTTGTGTTTGTGTGTGGGGAGGGGGAGGGGTTGTGTTTGTTGTTGGGGAGGGGGTAGGTCTTGTGTTTGTGTGTGGGGGGGGGGGGTATTTGGGGTTGTGTTTGGGGGGGGGGGGTGGTCTTGTGTTTGTGTGTTGGGGAGGGGGTTTGGGGCTTGGTTTGTGTGTGGGGGGGGGGTTTTTTGTTTTTGTAAGAGAGTGCGTTTGCACAGGTTGTAAGTTACTATTTTTGCTGATACAATCACCTCCAATGTTACCCCACCACAGTCCTACCACCCACCCAGTCATACCACCCACCCAGTCATACCACCCACCACGTCAACCCCCTACATAATACTACCCCCCATACCACCCCCACAACTCATCAGTGGAGGTGAGCATGAAATGGTTGTGGGAAGTTTTTCTCCCGGACCCCTTTTGATGCGAGGTTGTGCAGAGGAAAATGAATGAACACTGTACAGGTTTTGGGGGGGGACGGGGCGGGGGGAGAGGGGCGGGCGACGGGGCGGGCGACGGGGGGGGGCAGCGGGGCGGGGCAGACGGGGCGGGCAGACGGGCGGGAGACGGGGGGGCAACAGGGGGGAGGACAAATGTGGAGTGTGGGCGGGGAAATGTACCCACATCTGTTAAGGTCATGGGAAAGTGGGCGGGGTGATCAACGCCCTACACCTGGATACACACACACATACACACACACATACACACACACACACACACACACACACACACACCACACACACACACACACACACACACACATACACACACCACACACACACACACACACATACACACACACACACACACACACACACACACACACACACACACACACACACACACACACACTCACACACACACACACACACATACACACACACACACAAAACACACATACATACACACACACACACACACACACACACACACACACACACACACACACACACACACACACACACACACACACACACACACATACACACACATACACACACATACACACACACATACACGACACACACACACACACACACACACACACACACACACACACAACACACACACACACACACACACACACACACACACACACACACACACACACACACACGAGATGATGGAATATGTGGCAACAAAGTGCAAGGAGGCAGAGGAAAGGTTTGTTCCCAAGGGAAACAGAAACAATAGGAAGACCAAAACGAGTCCTTGGTTTACCAGAAGGTGTAGGGAGGCAAAAACTAAGTGCAACAGAGAATGGAAAAGGTACAGGAGGCATAGGACCCAGGAAAACAAGGAGATTAGTAGAAGAGCCAGAAACGAGTATGCACAGATATGGAGGGAGGCTCAGCGACAGTATGAAAACGACATAGCATCGAAAGCCAAATCTGACCCGAAACTGCTGTATGGCCACATTAGGAGGAAGGCAACAGTCAAGGACCAGGTGATAAGGCTGAGGAAAGAAGGTGGAGAACTCACAAGAAACGATCAAGAGGTATGTGAGGAGCTCAACACGAGATTTAAGGAAGTATTTACAGTAGAGACAGGAAGGACTCTGGAGGGACAGACCAGATGGGGACACCAGCAAGGAATACACCAACAAGTGTTGGACGACATACATACAGATGAGGAGGAGGTGAAGAAACTGCTAAGGGACATCGATACCTCAAAGGCAATGGGACCGGACAACATCTCCCCGTGGGTCCTTAGAGAGGGAGCAGATATGTTATGCGTGTCACTTACCACAATCTTCAACACGTCCCTGGAAACTGGGCAACTACCTGAGGTATGGAAGACGGCAAATGTAGTTCCCATTTTTAAAAAAGGAGACAGAAAAGAGGCACTAAACTATAGACCTGTGTCACTGACGTGTATAGTATGCAAAGTTATGGAGAAGATTATCAGGAGGAGAGTGGTGGAGCTCCTGGAACGGAACAAGAGTATAAATGCCAACCAGCACGGATTCAAGGAAGGCAAATCCTGTGTCACAAACCTTCTGGAGTTTTATGATAAAATAACAGAAGTAAGACACGAGAGAGAGGGGTGGGTTGATTGCATCTTCTTGGACTGCAAGAAGGCCTTTGACACAGTTCCTCACAAGAGATTAGTGCAGAAGCTAGAGCATCAGACGCATATAACAGGAAGGGCACTGCAGTGGATCAGAGAATTCCTGACAGGGAGGCAACAACGAGTCATGGTACGTAATGATGTATCACAGTGGGCACCTGTGACGAGCGGGGTCCCACAGGGGTCGGTCCTAGGACCAGTGCTATTTTTGGTATATGTGAACGACATGACGGAAGGGTTAGACTCAGAAGTGTCCCTGTTTGCAGATGGTGTGAAGTTAATGAGGAGAATTAAATCAGATGAGGACCAGGCAGGACTTCAAAGAGACCTGGACAGACTGGACACCTGGTCCAGCAAATGGCTTCTCGAATTTAATCCTGCCAAATGCAAAGTCATGAAGATAGGGGAAGGGCACAGAAAACCACAGACAGAGTATAGGCTAGGTGGCCAAAGACTGCAAACCTCACTCAAGGAGAAAGATCTTGGGGTGAATATAACATCGAGCATGTCTCCGGAAGCACACATCAACCAGATAACTGCTGCAGCATATGGGCGCCTGGCAAACCTGAGAACAGCATTCCGATACCTTAGTAAGGAATCGTTCAAGACACTGTACACCGTGTATGTCAGACCCATACTGGAGTATGCAGCACCTGTTTGGAACCCTCACTTGATAAAGCACGTCAAGAAACTAGAGAAAGTACAAAGGTTTGCGACAAGGTTAGTTCCAGAGCTAAGGGGAATGTCCTATGAAGAAAGATTAAGGGAAATCGGCCTGACGACACTGGAGGACAGAGAGGTCAGGGGAGACATGATAACGACATATAAAATACTGCGTGGAATAGACAAGGTGGACAAAGACAGGATGTTCCAGGGAGGGGACACAGAAACAAGAGGCCACAATTGGAAGTTGAAGACACAAATGAGTCAGAGAGATATTAGGAAGTATTTCTTCAGTCATAGAGTTGTCAGGCAGTGGAATAGCCTAGAAAATGACGTAGTGGAGGCAGGAACCATACACAGTTTTAAGACGAGGTTTGATAAAGCTCATGGAGCGGGGAGAGAGATGGCCCAGTAGCAACCGGTGAAGAGGCGGGGCCAGGAGCTAAAGACTCGGCCCCTGCAACCACAAATAGGTGAGTACACACACACACACACACACACACACACACACATACACACATACACACATACACATACACACACGCACACATACACACACGCAGACACACACACACACACACACACACACACACACACACACACACACACACACACACACACACACACACAACACACACACACACACACACACACACACACTATATATACTCACGTACTCTTTACCCAGGTAGATCTATTTGTGGCTTGATAAAGTTCACTGTGTGGGCAAAACGTTGTCAATAAAGTATAGCGTTATACTGCATTGATGTCTATTTACCATGGTATGAATTTACTGTCCTTGATGGTATAGAGTTTGATACAATAGATCTTCGTTATTTGTGAATGTTAGATCCAGAGTATTGTTTACTCTCGTTTGTTATTTCTTGCAGAGTGAAAGTAATGGAATTAAAACACATGTGCAACATCTGGGTGTCTTTATTGTAGACGTTTCGCCATCCAGTGGCTTTATCAATACAAATTCTAGGACATAATTTCAAAACAGTAGAAATATATTCAGAAAATGAGGTAATCAGTCCCTCAACCTTGGAGTTGGTGTGAAGAACACAGTGGTCGTGGAGGTTCTGGAGCAGAAGCACGGAGGCTGACGCTTATATACTAACGTCAGGTGGAAAGGGGACGTGTAGCAGACGAGGGCGTAGTCACTGGTAGGCGGGATTCCCCAGTGGAAGTAGATCCTACCCAAAGAGATGGGTTAGTTGTAGTAGTAGTTGTCGTAGTCGTGAAGAAGGTTATGTACATGTCGGTATTGTATACCATTCTGATGGAAGCCACTCTGCTATTAGTCTTTGCCACATTATTCTATTTTAGGCCTCGTAAACAGAGTTCCCAGGGCAATAGTAAATTTGTGGCCAGCTTAAATAGGTGGAATGAATACTTATCATTCCTCAATAAAAACAACCCACATGGAGACAGAAACACAGACGATTGATTGATCTAGATATTTCGACCCCCTTCTGGGATCGTGTTCCGCTGAAGAGGACCCCAGAAGAGGGTCAACAATATATAGATCAATCTTCTGAGTTTGTGTCTCCATCTGGGTTACTACTGAGCACAGTGGCTCAATGTTTACGTTTTTTGAATCCCTGGGAGGTTCAACCTGGTGGTTTATGTACGAGCACAATAGCTGATTTTCATGTTCACTTTGAACCACTATAATTTCGGCTGCATCTTTTGTGCTGTTAAGTGTGTTTGTGTGTGTGTGTGTGTGTGTGTGTGTTGTGTGTGTGTGTGTGTGTGTGTGTGTGTGTGTGTGTGTGCGAGAGTCTTGAACACACAGACCAGTCTCTCTCTCTCTTGAGGTCTGTTTGTTACTCTTGTGTTGTTATTCTTGCATCAGAGTACACTGTACTCAGGTGTCAATATTTCACTGTAAAATTAGTCTTTCACAGTAGTTCCGGCTCTACTGCAGTATGGTGAACACTGTGTATAGTGTGTCACACTGGCGACACGACAGCAATTGCTTCACCAAGATTGATTGACCCTGTTGTACAATGGGAGAATAATCTGCGTGGTGGTAGTAGTGGTACTGGTAGTGCTGGTGGTGGTGCTGGTGCTGGGTGGTGGTAGTGGTAGTGGTGGTGCTGGTGAGAGTTGTGGTGGTGGTACTGGGGCGGTAGTGAGGAATGTCACTACCTGCTGAGGTGGTACTTCAGCACACTGCCTCCTGCTGCTTTATCATTGCCCCGAGGCTGCTGCCTGCTGCTGCTCCCGCTACTCCTGATCTCTCTCTCTCTCTCTCTCTCTCTCTCTCTCTCTCTCTCCTCTCTCTCTCTCTCTCTCTCTCTCTCTCTCTCTCTCCTCTCTCTCTCTCTCTCTCTCAATACAACACTGGTCAAGCAGTGTTCAGTATTTTGTCTGCACCACCCTAGTCCACCCTGGCCAACCCTGGACCACCTTGGCCAACCCTGGTCCACCCTAGTCCAGTTTTAGTTATTAAAGTATTCTTGACGTGGTGAACAGGTGAGATGCAGATTTAATAACCATTGTGTAGTCGATAGGCTTCAAACCCCATTATTAACCAAGCAATTACAGGCAGATCATTGGTGGATGGACTCTTGGTAGCACTCTTGGTAGCACTCTTAGGAGCACTCTTAAGACTTCTGGCAGCACTCTTGGCAAGTCTTGGCAGCACTCTTAGGAACACTCTTGGATGTAGTACCAAGAGTCAGGTCCATACTAGCCTGCCTTGAAGATGCTCCACACGACGCTACTTGACTGCTACGTCACCATAGTACTTCCCCGGGCAACGAAGGTATAACTAATTCAATGGTTATAGAGAGTTCAGAGGTGTTGGAGGTGACATGGCCGTTCATTTCTTGTTGTTTTTGTTGGTGGTTTATAGGGCGTCATGTTGCCGACGTCGTACCGAGCCCAGGCCGTCCTTATTTTGGGAGTAAATGTGTGTCTGGCAAGGTTTCACACGACGTCGGTGTTTGGTAGGGGAGGGTGAAATGTGCTCTCTCTCTCTCTCTCTCTCTCTCTCTCTCTCTCTCTCTCTCTCTCTCTCTCTCTCTCGTTGTCTATCCTTTATTTATTTCTCAACTACATTCCGCATCCTCGTTTTTTTATACCGTTCCTTCTATCCCTCTCTTCCTGGTCCGGCTTTCATCTACTTACTACTCCTCTTTCTTCTCCTCTCCCGTCTCTTCCTGAGCTCTTTTATACACCTTTTATTTCCCCTTTCTCTTTCTCCTCTAACCTCCTTTGTTTTCTCTTCGAGAACATTCCTTTTGAGTACTCTCTCTCTCCTCTCCAATTTTAGAGTCCTCTCTTCCTCTTTTTAAGTCCCTCTTTTCTCACCTTGTTTTCCTCCTCTCTTCTTCTCATTTCGTCTGTTCTTTCTATTTTCTCTATTCTTTCGTATCTTCTTTCTCTCCTCTTTCGTCTCTTCTCTCTCATTTCTGTCTTTAGTCTCTTCTCTCTTTCTTCTTTCGTCTCATCTTTCTCCTTTCTCCCTTTCGTCTCTACTTTCTTTCTCTTCTTTCTCTTTTCCTTTCTTCCGACACACACACACACACACACACACACACACACACACACACACACACACACACACACACACACACACACACACACACACACACACACACACACAACACACACACAATA
>NC_069424.1:21621621-21624121 GCF_026875155.1 Cherax quadricarinatus
TCACACAGTGTAACCCACGGTGAGGGTTCCTCACACAGTGTAACCCACGGTGAGAGTTCCTCACACAGTGTGACCCACGGTGAGGGTTCCTCACACAGTGTGACCCACGGTGAGGGTTCCTCACACAGTGTAACATACGGTTAAGGTTCCTCACACAGTGTAACTCACGGTTAGGGTTCCTCACACAGTGTAACCCACGGTGAGGGTTCCTCACACAGTGTGACCCACGGTGAGGGTTCTTCACACAGTGTGACCCACGGTGAGGGTTCCTCACACAGTGTAACCCACGGTTAAGGTTCCTCACACAGTGTAACTCACGGTTAGGGTTCCTCACACAGTGTAACCCACGGTGAGGGTTCCTCACACAGTGTAACCCACGGTGAGAGTTCCTCACACAGTGTGACCCACGGTGAGGGTTCCTCACACAGTGTGACCCACGGTGAGGGTTCCTCACACAGTGTAACCCACGGTGAGGGTTCCTCACACAGTGTGACCCAGGGTGAGGGTTCCTCACACAGTGTGACCCACGGTGAGGGTTCCTCACACAGTGTAACTCACGGTGAGGGTTTCTCACACAGTGTAACTCACGGTTAGGGTTCCTCACACAGTGTAACTCGCGGTTAGGGTTCCTCACACAGTGTGACCCTCGGTGAGGGTTCCTTACACAGTGTGACACACGGTGAGGGTTCCTCACACAGTGTAACCCACGGTGAGGGTTCCTTACACAGTTTAACCCACGGTGAGGGTTCCTCGCACAGTGTAACCCACGGTGAGGGTTCCTCACACAGTGTAACCCACGGTGAGGGCTCCTCACACAGTGTAACCCACGGTGAGGGTTCCTCACACGGTGTGACCCAGGGTGAGGGTTCCTAACACAGTGTGACCCAGGGTGAAGGTTCCTCACACAATGTGACCCTCGGTGAGGGTTCCTCACGCAGTGTGACCCACGGTGAGGGTTCCTCACACAGTGTAGCCCACTGTGAGCTTTCCTCACACAGTGTAACCCACGGCGAGGGTTCCTCACACAGTGTAACCCACGGTGAGGATTCCTCACACAGAGTAACCCACTGTGAGGGTTCCTCACACAGTGTAACCCACTGTGAGGGTTCCTCACACAGTGTAACCCACGGTGAGGGTTCCTCACACAGTGTAACCCACTGTGAGGGTTCCTCACACAGTGTAACCCACTGTGAGGGTTCCTCACACAGTGTAACCCACTGTGAGGGTTCCTCACACAGTGTAACCCACGGTGAGGGTTCCTCACACAGTGTAACCCACTGTGACGGTTCCTCACACAGTGTAACCCACTGTGAGGGTTCCTCACACAGTGTAACCCACGGTGAGGGTTCCTCACACAGTGTAACCCACGGTGAGGGTTCCTCACACAGTGTAACCCACTGTGAGGGTTCCTCACACAGTGTGACCCACGGTGAGGGTTCCTCACACTGTGTGACCCACGGTGAGGGTTCCTCACACAGTGTGACCCACGGTGAGGGTTCCTCACACTGTTATATCAGTCATAATAATACTGCCCAGCTTTATCCTGACTCACTAACGAACCATGAAGGTGCTATAGCCAAGTGAGCAGCCAGCAGGTCATATAACTGGTCTCAGTAGTGTACCTACACCCACAGTCCGGTCCTGGACCAGGCTTCTTTGGTGCTAGTCTGGTCAATCAGGCTGTTGCTGTTGGAGGTCTGCTGACCAACATGTTCACCACAGCCTGGTTGATCTTGTACTCGGCGGAGGTGCTGATCGTATTTCCTCTTGAAGACTTCGACACTTGTTACAGCAGTGTTTCTGATATCTTCTAGTAAGATATTAAATAGTCTGGGACCATGGATGTTGATACAGAGTTCTCTTATTTTCCCCACGGTATCCCTGCTTTTCAGAGTATTTTACACTTCCTCTCATATTTTCCACTCCAGAATGCTATGGTAGTATGTTTGATACTAGTCTCTCGTATTCTTCCATATATGATTTATCATGTTTCTCTCTCGTCCTCTCCAGAGAGTGTATATTCTGTACCGAAGTATTCCTAGAATTTAAATACTTTATTGGCTCTGAGAGTAGTAAACGATTTCTGTATCTGTTGCAGCTCTGATATCTCCCCTGACCTGAACGGTGCCGTCAACTCTAAACAGTATTCCTGGCCAGAGAGCACAAGTGATTTGAATACTGACACCACGGGCAATATTTCTCTTGTTTTGAATGTTCTCATTATCCACCCCATCATTTTTCCTACCTTTTACAACATTTACCTTATAGTGTTCTCTAAATAACAGGTCAACTGACATTATTACACCCGGGTCCTTCACACCTTCCATGCGTTTCATTAGCTGGTCGTCTTGTGGTCTCTGTATAATGCCTCATCTGAGTGCCTCACTTTCTTCATATCTGAGGAGCTGGAACTTGTCTTCCACTCAACACGATGTTATCCACTACCAACTGGATGACTGTTTTTATCTTCCTGTAATATTTCCGTGTCTTCTCCCGAGGT
>NC_069424.1:21629121-21636621 GCF_026875155.1 Cherax quadricarinatus
AGTATGTGGAGGTAGGTATTGGAGGTAAATATGTTGGAGTAATGAGTATTTGGAGGTGAGTATGTGGAGGTGGTATGTGAGGTAGAGATGTGGAGTAGTGTATGTAGGTACTGGGTAGAGTATGTGGGAAGGTAGAGTATTGGAGGTAGAGTATGTGGAGGTAGAGTATGTGAGCTGTAAGTATTGGAGGTAGAGTATGTGGGGTAGAGTTTGTGGAGGTCAGAGTATGTGGAGGTAGTGTACTGGAGGTATGTTAGTGGAGGTAGAGTACGTGGAGGTAGAGTATGTGGAGGTAGAGTATGTGGAGGTCAGAGTATGATGGACGTAGAGTTATGTGGAGTAGAGTATGTGGAGGTTTGAGTATTGGAGGTAGTAAGTGGAGGTAGTGTATGTGGAGGTTAGAGTATGTGGAGGTTAGAGTATGTGAGGTAGGAGTATGTGGAGGTAGAGTAATGTGGAGGTAGAGTATGTGGAGGTAGATATGTGGGGTAGGGTAATGTGGGGGTAGATTATGTAGAGGTGTGTAGTGGAGTAAATGTGAGGTAGAGTATGTGAGGTAGAGTAGTGGAGGTAGAGTATGTGGATAGAGTATGTGGAGGTAGAGTATGTGGAGGTAAAAGTTTTGTGGAGGTAGAGTATGTGCGAGTAGAGTATGTGGATGTAAAAGTATGTGGCGTAGATATTGGAGGTAGAGTATGTGGAGGTACGAGTAATGTGGAGGTAGAGTATTTTGAGTAGAGCTATTGGAGGTATGTTATGTGGAGGTAGTATGTGGAGGTAAGTATGTGGAGGTACAGTTGTGGAGGTTAGAGTATGTGGAGGTAGACTAGTGGAGGTCAGAGTATGTGACGGTAATAGTTATGTGGAGGTAGAGTATGTGAGGTAGAGTATGTCGGAGGTAGTTGTATGAGGGGTCATGTATGGGAAGGTAAGTATGTGGAGTAGATACGTGGAGGTAGAGTATGTGGAGGTAGAGTATGTGGAGGTATAGTTATGTGAGAGTTAGTATGTGGAGGTAGGGGTAAAGTGGAGGTAGAATTTATGTGGAGGTTTGTATGTGGCGTACGAGAGTATGTGAGTAGATATGTGGAGGTTAGAGTATTGTAGTAGAGTATGTGGAAATTAGAGTATGTGGAGGAGTATGTGAGGGAATATTGGAGGTAGAGTATTGGAGGTAGTATGTCGAGTTCGTTTTATGTGGAGGTAAGTATTTTGGAGGTAGAGTTGGGAGGTAGACAGTATGTGGACGGTATGTACTTGGAGGTAGGTATGTGAAAGGTAGTGTATGTGGGTAGAGTATGTGGAGTCTAGAGTATGTCGGAGGTAGAGTATGTGGGGTAGAGTATGTTGAGGTAGAGTATGTCGATGTAGAGTACTGGAGGTAGAGTTGAGGTAGAGTATGTGGAGGTAGTGTATGTGGGGGTAGAGTATGTGAGGTAGAGATGTGAGGTGACTTATGTTGGAGGTAGAGTATGTGGAGGTAGAGTATTGGAGGTAGTGTATGTAAGAGGTTTAGAGTATTGAGCGTAGAGTATTAGGTAGAGTTGTGGAGTAGTGTATGTGGAGGTAGAGTATGTGGAGGTAGAGTATGTGAGGGATTGTATGTGAGGTATGTATGTGGAGGTAGAGTATGTGGAGTAAGAGTATGTTGATAGTCTTGGGAGGTAGTGTATGGGAGGTAAGTATGTGGAGGTAAGAGTATGTGCGAGGTAGAGTATGTGGAGGTAAGTATGTGAGGTAGTGTATGTAGGTAGGATAAGTATGTGACGGTAAGTATGTGGAGGTATAGAGAGTATGTGGAGTAAGTATGTGGAGCTAAGTATGTGGAGTAGTAGTATGTGGAAGTAAGTATGTGGAGGTAGAGTTGTGGAGGTAGAGTATTGGAGGTGTATTGGAGTTTGTAAGTATGTGGAGGTAGTGTATGTGGAGGTAGAGTATGTGGAGGTAGTGTACGTGGAGTAAGTATTGGAGCTAAGTATGTGGAGGTAGTGTATGTGGAGTTAGTATGTGGAGGTAGAGTTATGAGTAGTGTTTTTGGGAGGTAGTGTATGTGAGGATTTGGTATGTGGAGTAGAGTATGTGGTGGTAGAGTAGTGGAGGTTATGGTGGAGGTAGTGTTGTAGGAGAGTATGTGAGGTAGAGTGGTTAGTGTGGGAGTGGTATGTGGAGGTAGTGTATGCGAGGTGAGTATGGGAGGTAGGTCTTGGATAGGTATGTGGAGGTAGTTGGACGTAGATATGTGGAGGCTAGGTATTACGCTACGAGTTTGGACGACCCCATTTTCCCTTTAAATTTTCCCAAATAGAAAACCCTTTTATTCGTTTTTTTTCCAAAACCCTCTTTTTTGGGTAAAAGGGGGTTTTTTTTGGGGGGGGGGGGGGGTTTTTTTTTGGGGGGGAGGGGGGGGGTTTTTTGGGGGGGGGGGGTGGTTTTTAAAAGGGAGGGTTGGGGAAAAAGTGATGTTGGGGTTTTTGGGGGGGGGGGGGTTTTTGTTTAAAGAGGATAATTTTTAAATTTTTAAGTTTTTCAATAAAATTTTTTTGGTTTAAAAAAAACCCCCCTTTTTTCCATTAATAAAAATTTTTTAAAAAAAAGTTGATTTTAAAAACCCCCGCCAATTTTTTGGGAAAAAAAAACCCCCCCCCCCAAAAAACCAAGGGGGGGCCGGAAATTTGGGCCCCTGTGGTTTCTGGGGGTTTTTTCCTTTTTGGGAAGGGAGTGGTTTTTTTTTTAACCCTTTGGGGGGCCCCCCCCCCGGAGATTTTTTCCGGTAAAGAAAGGGGGAAAATTTCCGGAAAATTAACCCGAAGGGTATGTCTCAGTGTATGTACCCTGAGAGGTGTATGTCTCAGTGTATATACCGAACAGTGTATATCTCAGTGTATATACACTGATAGTTCACTTTACACTTGAGGTATTAAATGTTTCTTGACTGGTGGTGTACAGGTGATGTGCAGCCTTGATGATCCTTGTGCAGTTAAGATATTTTCAACCCAGTTAACCAACTAAGCCAAGTTAGCAGTCAGCAGACGATCTAGGGTTTTGTACCACCACTAGATGGCTCTGATCACTGTGCTTATACCTATCTAAGGTGACAGCAGCATTGTTGGTTGTGTTGCGCCTGGCAAACAAATACTTGGCACACGCAACACCACACCTAGGAGGGAGAGGCGAAGATTTAGTAGTAAAACGCGTGTGAGTTGCATTGCGATCGGTCTATTGGTTTCTGAGATATATTGGCGAGAACGAAGAAATACGTATTTTATATTCTCTGTAGACTGACACACTTTGTCGCCAACCCCGGCACCCGATACCTCCTTTTTCTTGCCCTGACGTCAGAGGAAGGGAGGGGAAAGGATGCCTGCCACCTTCCCTCAGGTTACCGGGGGAGGGGAGGGGAGGGGGAGGGGGAAGTGTGAATTTAGGAGAGTAGAGAATCAAATTTGTTTGGTCATTTCTCTGGTGTGTGTGTATATAGCGAGGGGAGGGGAGAGAGGAGGGAGGGAAAGGGGATGGGGGGCTGATGGAGGGTAGGGGGTGAAGGCAGTGTTGGGGGGAGGAGGGGAGACACAAGATGGAGGAGGTCACAATATTAGCCTCGTGGGTATTATAAAAGAAACCTAAAGTGAGTATAATGGTCCGCAGGTGTACCTTGTGGGGGTTGGAGGGGATGAGGGGGAGGGGAGGGGGAATGAGGAGGCAGGGGGGAAGATAGCTAAGAAAGGGGGTGAAAGTTGCTCTCTTTTTTTCCCCTGCTTCTCTGTCCTTCTCCAAACACACAAACAACAATCTCTCTCTCTCTGTCTCACTCTCACTCACTGTGAGCATCACTGTGCTGGTGTGGGAGCCACAGTGATCCCCTCATGGTAGGTCTGCTAGACTTACTGCATCAAGCTATCCTAACTTCCAGCGCAATGATGCTATTTACCCAGATGCTGCCTCTCTCCTGCCTCTCCTGACTACCACTGCCTCTGCTGCTGCTGCTGCTGCTGCCTCACACCGCTACCATCAACAACGCCACCTTCATGCTCCTCTAAGTTCACATCAAGCCTTAACAAACTGACGTTAATTACCTTGTAAGAAAATTAGCGTCGTCCAATGAGGTCATCTCGTATGTAATGAATGTTATGTCATTCCCTCTCTCTCTCTCTCTCTCTCTCTCTCTCTCTCTCTCTCTCTCTCTCTCTCTCTCTCTCTCTCTCTCTCTCTCTCTCTCTCTCTCTCACACACACACACACACATACACACACACACTTATTTTTTTTTTATTTTATTATCACACTGGCCGATTCCCACCAAGGCAGGGTGGCCCGAAAAAGAAAAACTTTCACCATCATTCACTCCATCACTGTCTTGCCAGAAGGGTGCTTTACACTACAGTTTTTAAACTGCAACATTAACACCCCTCCTTCAGAGTGCAGGCACTGTACTTCCCATCTCCAGGACTCAAGTCCGGCCTGCCGGTTTCCCTGAACCCCTTCATAAATGTTACTTTGCTCACACACACTTATGTATATGAATATCTATGAAGCTTTTATCATATTAATATATATTAATGAGTTCAGTTATGTTGAAGAATTTACTTGGATGTAGAACTGCTAGAAACGTGGACACTTAATTCAAGTTGTGGAGCTCTTGGAGCTCCTGGAACTCTTGGAACTCCTGGTACTCTTTGAGCTCCTGGAACTCTTTGAGCTGCTGGAACTCCTGGAGATCTTGGAGCTCTTGGAACTCCTGGAACTCCTGGAGCTGCTAGAACTCTCGGAACTCCTGGAGCTGCTAGAACTCTCGGAGCTGCTAGAACTCATGGAAGTCCTGGAACTCCTGGAACTCTCGGAGCTCCTTTAACTCTTTGGACGCTGCTCGGGAAGACAAGATGCATCAGGCGTTCTCTCTCTGGATGGCCACACTGAGGCACTGGAAGAGAATCGAGGACAGTCCTCGGGACTCTGGTGGTGTCAGTGAGCCTGGAGGATCTCAGCTCTCTCAGGAAACCCATGGCATACTTTCCCCAGAAGCCCAGACTCTCTGATCCTGTAGGGAGGAAAGGATACAGGTGGACCAAGTTCCTATATTTGGTGAGCTTGTGATTTTCCCTGTGATCAGCAGCACAGCCATACTGACCAGCACTAAATTTGACGTAGGCATCAGCAAGGGTTGATAAAACGTAGTTTCATCCCTTTCTACTTTCAGCGCCCTCTAGTTTCATTCCCCTCTAGTTTCATTCCCCTCTAGTTTCATTCCCCTCTTCTTCTTGCACACAGTGTGCTTGCCTTTATCAAAATTGCTTTCACTGTGTTACTGTCATTTCCTCTCCCTCCCCTCTCCTTTCCCTCAGTCTATCTGTCTCTCTTTCCTCCCCTTCTATCTTTTTCCCCTCTCCTCCCCTTTCTTTCTTCTCTCCTCCTTTCACCCTCGTATCTCCCCTCTCTTTTCCCCTCTGCTCTCCCTCCCCTCATTTCTTTGTGTGTTTATAGCCCAAGTTGCCTTCTCTCTCTCTCTCTCTCTCTCTTCTCTCCTCTCTCTCTCTCTCCTCTCTTTCTCTCGTCACTACACACACACACATTATATATTATATATATATATATATATATATATATATATATATATATATATATATATATATATAATTATATATATATATATATATTTACATTGCAAATTATCTGATAACGTGAGGGAACGGAGTGAAACTCCGAGGTAAGAGGTGCAACACTGATGTTTATGAAGCATTTTCGCTTTTGTATTTGAAGAACACTGGAAGAGGCTGCCCACTAGGGTTGTCAGGCTGCCCACTAGGGTTGTGAGGCTGCCCACTAGGGTTGTGAGGCTGCCCACTAGGATTGTGAGGCTGCCCACTAGGGTTGTGAGGCTGCCCACTAGGGTTGTGAGGCTGCCCACTAGGATTGTGAGGCTGCCCACTAGGGTTGTGAGGCTGCCCACTAGGGTTGTGAGGCTGCCCACTAGGATTGTGAGGCTGCCCACTAGGGTTGTGAGGCTGCCCACTAGGGTTGTGAGGCTGCCCACTAGATTGTGAGGCTGCCCACTAGGATTGTGAGGCTGCCCACTAGGGTTGTGAGGCTGCCCACTAGGATTGTGAGGCTGCCCACTAGGGTTGTGAGGCTGCCCGCTAGGGTTGTGAGGCTGCCCACTAGGATTTTGAGGCTGCCCACTAGGATTGTGAGGCTGCCCACTGGGGTTGTGAGGCTGCCCACTAGGGTTGTGAGGCTGCCCACTAGGGTTGTGAGGCTGCCCACTAGGATTGTGAGGCTGCCCACTAGGATTGTGAGGCTGCCCACTAGGATTGTGAGGCTGCCCACTAGGATTGTGAGGCTGCCCACTAGGATTGGGAGGCTGCCCACTAGGATTGTGAGGCTGCCCACTAGGATTGTGAGGCTGCCCACTAGGGTTCTGAGGCTGCCCACTAGGATTGTGAGGCTGCCCACTAGGATTTTGAGGCTGCACACTAGGATTTTGAGGCTGCCCACTAGGATTTTGAGGCTGCCCACTAGGATTTTGAGGCTGCCCACTAGGATTTTGAGGCTGCCCACTAGGGTTGTGAGTGTGAAAATCAATAGAGTGCTTCAAGAACCGGTTTGACCAGCATGTTGCAAACGATGCAACCAGTTGCATGCAGTGTTAGTGCTGCAATTGACCACTGTAACAATGTTAAGGCTGCATTTAACCACTGTAACAATGTTAGTGCATCTGACCACTGTAACAATGTTAGTGCATCTGACCACTGTAACAATGTTAGTGCATCTGACCACTGTAACAATGTTAGTGCATCTGACCACTGTAACAATGTTAGTGCATCTGACCACTGTAACAATGTTAGTGCATCTGACCACTGTAACAATGTTAGTGCATCTGACCACTGTAACTATCACAGTAATTCACAGGATAATCAGTTAATCTTGCCCCACCCATTACATAATGATAGAAGTACTGTAGTAGTAGTAGTAGTAGTAGTAGTAATGTAGTATTGGTAGTAGTAGTAGTAAGGGACGGCTGGGCCAGTAGGCTTGCTAGACTGCCTCTTACATTCTTGCTTCTCCTAGCAGGCCTAGCCTCTATTGTCTGCAAGACTGCGCCTCACCACGGGTACTGCATGAGGCTCCACTCTCAAGCTTCAGCTCCACAGTGCTCCAGACTGTGGAGCTAAGCTCTTCTCCAAGCCGAGGGACTGACCTCCTCAAAACTACTGCTTCAAGGGTGATGGACTGAGTGTGTCATCTTTACATCTCCACTGCTGCTGGTGTCACTGTATTTGACTGACGAAGCCTACTGTGTGGGTGAAACCTTACAACCATACTACGTATGGTAGTGCTGAAGTTACTCATGGTAGTCCAGATGCTGTTATGGTAGTCCAGACGCTACGTATGGTAGCACTGAGGCTTCTCATGGCAGTACATAGCTAGGTAGCAACTGGCGCTTCACCTGGTGTGAGTCATTTTATTGATTCACTGATGAAGCAAGCCAGCTACTGGCCCGCCAGAC
>NC_069424.1:21641621-21651621 GCF_026875155.1 Cherax quadricarinatus
CAGCAGGTAGGTCAGCAGTAGTCAACAGGTAGGTCAGCAGTAGGTCAGAAGGTAGGTCAGAAGGTAGGTCAGAGCAGGTAGGTCAGATCAAGGTAGGTCAGCAGGTAGGTCAGCAGGTAGGGTCAGAGGTAGGTCAGCAGGTAGGTCAGAAGGTAGGTCAGCAGGTAGGTCAGCAGGTAGGTCAAGGTGTCAACAGGTAGGTCAGCAGGTAGGTCAGCAGGTAGGTCAACAGGTAGGTCAGCAGGTATCAGGTAGTCAAGGTAGGTCAGCAGGTAGGTCAGCAGGTAGGTCAGCAGGTAGGTCAGCAGGTAGGTCAGAAGGTAGGTCAGCAGGTAGGTCAGCAGGTAGGTCAGCAGGTAGGTCAGAAGGTAGGTCAGCAGGTAGGTCAGCAGGTAGGTCAGCAGGTAGGTCAGCAGGTAGGTCAGCAGGTAGGTCAGAGGTAGGAGCAGGTAGGTCAGCAGGTAGGTCAGCAGGTAGGTCAGCAGGTAGGTCAGCAGGTAGGTCAGAAGGTAGGTCAGCAGGTAGGTCAGCAGGTAGGTCTGGTTCAGTCTGTGCTTGTTACTGCTGCTTCTCACCTCAGTGGACTGGTCTTGTTGTAAATCTTTGTCCAGTCTCTGAATGTTTCCAACTCACCACCGTCCCTGCCTTCACTCCCTGCCTTCACTCCCTGCCTTCACTCCTGCCTTCACTCCCTGCCTTCACTCCTGCCTTCACTCCTGCCTTCACTCCTGCCTTCACTCCCTGCCTTCACTCCTGCCTTCACTCCTGCCTTCACTCCTGCCTTCACTCCCTGCCTTCACTCCCTGCCTTCACTCCCTGCCTTCACTCCCTCCTCCTGCCTTCACCTCCCTGCCTTCACTCCCTGCCTTCACTCCTGCCTTCACTCCTGCCTTCACTCCCTGCCTTCACTCCCTGCCTTCACTCCCTGCCTTCACTCCCTGCCTTCACTCCCTGCCTTCACTCCTGCCTTCACTCCTGCCTTCACTCCCTGCCTTCACTCCCTGCCTTCACTCCCTGCCTTCACTCCTGCCTTCACTCCTGCCTTCACTCCTGCCTTCACTCCCTGCCTTCACTCCCTGCCTTCACTCCCTGCCTTCACTCCCTGCCTTCACTCCCTGCCTTCACTCCCTGCCTTCACTCCCTGCCTTCACTCCCTGCCTTCACTCCCTGCCTTCACTCCCTGCCTTCACTCCCTGCCTTCACTCCCTGCCTTCACTCCCTGCCTTCACTCCCTGCCTTCACTCCTGCCTTCACTCCCTGCTTCACTTCACTCCCTGCCTTCACTCCCTGCCTTCACTCCCTGCCTTCACTTCCCTGCCTTCACTCCCTGCCTTCACTCCTGCCTTCACTCCCTGCCTTCACTCCCTGCCTTTCATCTCCCTGCCTTCACTCCCTGCCTTCACTCCCTGCCTTCACTCCCTGCCTTACTCCCTGCCTTCACTCCTGCCTTCCTCACCTGCCTTCACTCCTGCCTTCACTCCCTGCCTTCACTCCCTGCCTTCACTCCCTGCCTTACTCCCTGCCTTCACTCCTGCCTTCACTCCCTGCCTTCACTCCCTGCCTTCACTCCCTGCCTTCACTCCCTGCCTTCACTCCCTGCCTTCACTTTCCCTGCCTTCACTCCCTGCCTTCACTCCCTGCCTTCACTCCCTGCCTTCACTCCCTGCCTTCACTTCCCTGCCTTCACTCCTGCCTTCACTCCTGCCTTCACTCCTGCCTTCACTCCTGCCTTCACTCCCTGCCTTCACTCCCCGCCTTCACTCCCTGCCTTCACTCCTGCCTTCACTCCCTGCCTTCACTCCTGCCTTCACTCCTGCCTACTCTCTCTGCTTCACTCTGCCTTCACTCTCCACTGCCTTCACTCCTGCCTTCACTCCTGCCTTCACTCCCTGCCTTCACTTCCTGCCTTCACTCTGCCTTCACTCCCTCCTCCTCCTCCTGCCTT
Organism: Cherax quadricarinatus; assembly: GCF_026875155.1. Lineage (NCBI taxonomy): Eukaryota > Metazoa > Arthropoda > Malacostraca > Decapoda > Parastacidae > Cherax > Cherax quadricarinatus. Next base: position 21,643,567 of record NC_069424.1, read on the forward strand.
CACTCCTGCCTCACCCCTGCCTTCACTCCTGCCTCTCCTGCCTTCACTCCTGTTCCTCCTGCCTTCCTCCTGCCTTACTCCCTCCTTCATCTCCTCACTGCCTTCCTCCTGCCTTCCTCCTGCCTTCACTCCTGCTTCACTCCTGTTCACTCTGCCTTACTTGCCTTCACTCCTGCCTTCCTTCTCATCCTTCATCCCCTCCCTGCCTTACACTCCTGCCTTCACTCCTGCCTTCATCAGCTCACTCCTGCTCACTCCCTGCCTTGCAACTGCTCATGCCTTCACCGTCCTATCACCCTGCTTCAACTCACTAGCTTCACTCCTCTTCACTCCCTCCTTCAAATCCTGCTTCATCCAGCTTCACCTGCCTTCACTCGCCTTTAACTCCCTGCACTTCCACTCCTGCCTTACTCCTGCTTCATCCTGCCTTCCACCTCTTCATCCCTGCCTTCACTCTCTTTCCTACCGCCTCACTCCTGCCTTACTCTGCCTTCATCCCACTTAACCCCTGCCTTCACTCGCCTGTCACTTCCTCACGTTTCATCCTGCCTTCACTCCTTACAGCTCACCCGTTACTTCTGTAAATGTCAAGTCCGGACCGTAACCGTCGTGTCAAGCTTCTCCTGCCTTCTGTGGCTTATTCTGTTATCTGTCCCACCCTGCCTTCACACTAGTTACTCCCTACTTTACTCCTGCCTTATCACTGTTTCACTCCTTGCTTCACTGGTCATTCTACCTCTCATTCTCCCTTCACTCCTTCACTACTGTACTTGTTAATCACAATCATTCTGATTTCTACGCTCTGAATTTTTTTAACACATCTGCCGTATCCCACCAAGACAAAGTGACTCGAAAAGAAAGAAGAAAACACTTTTATCATCACTCTCTCCATCACTGTCTTGCCAGACACTACAATTCAGAAACTGCAGCATATCTCCACCCCATCTGAACTCTGCATGACATTCACACCTCACACCATCCTCAAACACTGTATCATCAGCAAAGAGCAACTGTGACAACTCCCACTTGGTATTAGATTCTTTGTCTTTTAATCCCACATCTCTCCCCAACACCCTAGTATTCACTTCTTCTACAACCTCATCTATTTATAGTGACATCACACATACCGGGCCGCGGGGGCGTTGATCCCCGGAATAACCTCCAGGTAACCTCCAGGTATCCCTATCCTAAGACCTACTTTTACTGGGAAATAATCTCCCTCTCCCCTGCATACATGAACCTGAGCCTCACTATCCTCGCAAAACTTGTTAACTGCTGTCAGTAACCTATCACCTCTCCCACACACTTGCAACATCTGCCACATTGCTTCCCTGTCCACCATGTCATACGCCTCTTCTAAACCCATAAATGCAACAAAGAGTTCCTTATATTTATTTAGGTATTATTCACTTATGTTACGATGTAAACACTTGTGCCATATATCCCCGACCTTTCCTGAAACCTCCTGTATTGTGTAGTCATGCTGTGTAGTCATGCTGTGTAGCCATGCTGTGTAGTCATGAAGTGTAGTCATGCTGTGTAGTCATGAAGTGTAGTCATGCAGTGTAGTCATACTGTGTAGTCATGCAGTGTAGTCATGCAGTGTAGTCATGCTGTGTAGTCATGCTGTGTAGTCATGCTGTGTAGCCATGCTGTGTAGTCATGAAGTGTAGTCATGCTGTGTAGTCATGAAGTGTAGTCATGCAGTGTAGTCATACTGTGTAGTCATGCAGTGTAGTCATGCAGTGTAGTCATGCTGTGTAGCCATGCTGTGTAGTCATGAAGTGTAGTCATGCTGTGTAGTCATACTGTGTAGTCATGCTGTGTAGTCATGCTGTGTAGTCATGCTGTGTAGTCATACTGTGTAGTCATGCAGTGTAGTCATGCAGTGTAGTCATGCTGTGTAGTCATGCAGTGTAGTCATGCAGTGTAGTCATGCAGTGTAGTCATGCAGTGTAGTCATGCTGTGTAGTCATGCAGTGTAGTCATGCAGTGTAGTCATGCTGTGTAGTCATGCAGTGTAGTCATGCAGTGTAGTCATGCAGTGTAGTCATGCTGTGTAGCCATGCTGTGTAGTCATGCTGTGTAGTCATGCAGTGTAGTCATGCTGTGTAGTCATGCAGTGTAGTCATGCTGTGTAGTCATGCAGTGTAGTCATGCAGTGTAGTCATGCAGTGTAGCCATGCAGTGTAGTCATGCAGTGTAGTCATGCAGTGTAGTCATGCTGTGTAGTCATGCAGTGTAGTCATGCAGTGTAGTCATGCAGTGTAGTCATGCAGTGTAGTCATGCAGTGTAGTCATGCAGTGTAGTCATGCTGTGTAGTCATGCAGTGTAGTCATGCAGTGTAGTCATGCTGTGTAGTCATGCAGTGTAGTCATGCAGTGTAGTCATGCAGTGTAGTCATGCAGTGTAGTCATGCTGTGTAGTCATGCAGTGTAGTCATGCAGTGTAGTCATGCAGTGTAGTCATGCAGTGTAGACATGCAGTGTAGTCATGCTGTGTAGTCATGCAGTGTAGTCATGCAGTGTAGTCATGCAGTGTAGTCATGCAGTGTAGTCATGCTGTGTAGTCATGCAGTGTAGTCATGCAGTGTAGTCATGCTGTGTAGTCATGCAGTGTAGTCATGCAGTGTAGTCATGCAGTGTAGTCATGCAGTGTAGTCATGCAGTGTAGTCATGCAGTGTAGTCATGCTGTGTAGTCATGCAGTGTAGTCATGCTGTGTAGTCATGCAGTGTAGTCATGCTGTGTAGTCATGCTGTGTAGTCATGCAGTGTAGTCATGCTGTGTAGTCATGCAGTGTAGTCATGCTGTGTAATCATGCAGTGTAGTCATGCTGTGTAGTCATGCAGTGTAGTCATGCTGTGTAGTCATGCAGTGTAGTCATGCAGTGTAGTCATGCAGTGTAGTCATGCTGTGTAGTCATGCAGTGTAGTCATGCAGTGTAGTCATGCAGTGTAGTCATGCTGTGTAGTCATGCAGTGTAGTCATGCTGTGTAGTCATGCTGTGTAGTCATGCAGTGTAGTCATGCAGTGTAGTCATGCAGTGTAGTCATGCAGTGTAGTCATGCAGTGTAGTCATGCAGTGTAGTCATGCAGTGTAGTCATGCAGTGTAGTCATGCAGTGTAGTCATGCAGTGTAGTCATGCTGTGTAGTCATGCTGTGTAGTCATGCAGTGTAGTCATGCAGTGTAGTCATGCAGTGTAGTCATGCAGTGTAGTCATGCAGTGTAGTCATGCAGTGTAGTCATGCAGTGTAGTCATGCAGTGTAGTCATGCAGTGTAGTCATGCAGTGTAGTCATGCAGTGTAGTCATGCAGTGTAGTCATGCAGTGTAGTCATGCTGTGTAGTCATGCTGTGTAGTCATGCAGTGTAGTCATGCAGTGTAGTCATGCAGTGTAGTCATGCAGTGTAGTCATGCAGTGTAGTCATGCAGTGTAGTCATGCAGTGTAGTCATGCAGTGTAGTCATGCTGTGTAGTCATGCTGTGTAGTCATGCAGTGTAGTCATGCAGTGTAGTCATGCAGTGTAGTCATGCAGTGTAGTCATGCAGTGTAGTCATGCAGTGTAGTCATGCAGTGTAGTCATGCTGTGTAGTCATGCTGTGTAGTCATGCTGTGTAGTCATGCAGTGTAGTCATGCAGTGTAGTCATGCAGTGTAGTCATGCAGTGTAGTCATGCAGTGTAGTCAAGTAACTCCCACATATAACAATACGAGAATTATATAATTAAGCACAACAAGATAATTTTATTACAATTACGACTCCCAGCTGCGCTACACTGCTACACTGCTACACTGCTACACTGCTACACTGCTACACTGCTACACTGCTATACTGCTACACTGCTATACTGCTACACTGCTATACTGCTACACTGCTACACTGCTATACTGCTATACTGCTACACTGCTACACTGCTACACTGCTACACTGCTACACTGCTACACTGCTATTACTGCTACACTGCTATCACTGCTACACTGCTATCTGCTACACTGCTACTACATGCTACACTGCAATACTGCTCACTGCTACACTGTACATTACTACACTGCTAACTGCTACACTGCTACATGCTACTACATGCTACACTGCTCACTGCTACACTGCTACACTGCTAATTACTGCTACACTGCTATACTGCTACACTGCTACACTGCAAACATACTGCTATACTGCTACACTGCTAACTGCTACACTGCTATACTGCTATACTGCTAACACTGCTACACTGCTACACTGCTATACTGCTACATGCAACTGCTACACTGCTACACTGCTACACTGCTATACTGCTACACTGCTACACTGCTACACTGCTATACTGCTACACTGCTACACTGCTTACCCACTGCTACACTGCTACACTGCTATACTGCTACACTGCTACACTGCTACACTGCTATACTGCTACACTGCTACACTGCTACACTGCTATACTGCTACACTGCTACACTGTTACACTGCTACACTGCTACACTGCTATACTGCTACACTGCTACACTGCTACACTATTACACTGCTAAACTGCTACACACGCTACCTTGCTCTACACTGCTACACACTACATTGCTACACTGCAACACATTGCACTGCAATACACTACACTGCAACACACTACACTGCAACACTACATTGCAACACACTACACTGCAACACACTACACTGCAACACACTACATTGCAACACACTACACTGCAACACTACTTCACTGCAACACACTACACTGCAAACTACTACACTGCAAACACACTACACTGCAACGCACTACACTGTAACACACTACATTGCAACACACTACACTGCAACACACTACATTGCAACACACTACACTGCAACACACTACACTGTAACACACTATATTGCAACACACTACACTGCAACACACTTCACTGCAACACACTACACTGCAACACACTACACTGCAACACACTACACTGCAACACACTACACTGCAACACACTACACTGCAACACACTACATTGCAACACACTAGACTGTAACACACTACACTGCAACACACTACATTGCAACACACTACACTGCAACACACTACACTGCAACACACTACACTGCAACACACTACACTGCAACACACTACACTGCAACACACTACACTGCAACACACTACACTGCAACACACTACATTGCAACACACTAGACTGTAACACACTACACTGCAACACACTACATTGCAACACACTACACTGCAACACACTGCACTGCAACACACTACATTGCAACACACTACACTGCAACACACTGCACTGCAAAATCAACCCTACACTGCAACACACTACACTGCAACACACTACACTGCAACACACTACACTGCACACACACTGAACACACTACACTGCAACACACTACACTGCAACACACTACACTGCAAACACACTACACTGCAACACACTACACTGCAACACACTACACTGCAACACACTACACTGCAACACACTACACTGCAACACACTACACTGTAACACACTACACTGCAACACACTACACTGCAATACACTACACTGCAACACACTACACTGCAACACACTACACTGCAACCCCACACTACACTGTAACACACTACACTGCAACACACTACACTGCAACACACTATACTGCAACACACTACACTGCAACACACTACACTGCAACACACTACACTGCAACACACTACACTGCAACACACTACACTGCAACACACTACACTGTAACACTACACTGCAACACTACACTGCAACACACTACACTGTAACACACTACACTGCAACACACTACACTGTAACACACTATACTGCAACACACTAACAACTGCAACACACTACACCTGTAACCACACTACACTGCAACACAATAAACTACACTGCAACACACTACACTGTAACACACTACACTGCAACACGCTACACTGTAACACACTACACTGCAACACACTACACTGTAACACACTACACTGCAACACGCTACACTTTAACACACTACACTGCAACACACTACACTGCAACACACTACACTGTAACACTACACTGGAACACACTACACTGTAACAAACTACACTGTAACACTCTACGCTGCAACACCCTACACTGCAACACACTACACTGTAACACTACACTGGAACACACTACACTGTAACAAACTACACTGTAACACACTACACTGCAACACCCTACAATGCAACACACTACAGTGACTTTAGGGTAAGTAGGCCTATGTCATTTGTTTATCGTTATTGCCTCTAGTTCGTGCTAGATTTGTTATCCCATTGAAAATCATAAAGATTTGAGAAAATATATTGATCAGGCGAGGCTAACTTACGAATCACATTGAAATTATTTTTTTAGATGATGCAAAAGTCAAATCATGTAATACATACCTGGAGTTTACCTGGAGAGAGTTGCGGGGGTCAGCGCCCCCGCAGCCCGGTCTGTGACCAGGCTTGATGGTGGATCAGAGCCTGATCAACATAATAGCCCTTCATTATATATACGTACTAGCAGATTATCAATGATCATTCAGATACCACAAATTACTGTATGTGAAAGAGTTGTTAGTACGATTGTCTTGTATTTTAGTCACTGGCACAGTTTTGTTGAGGGAGCAATTGCAAGAGATGCATGTTGGTTGCCACTCTGTGGTAAGACACATTTTAAGCTTCTGATGGAGGTGACTTTAAACAGTCTGCGAACTGCTGAACTTAAGTTCCAGTGGAAGAACAAGACCAGAGGGATGTTATTGTAGAATCTCTGGTTGTTTATCTTGACTCAAGTAACCAAGTTCAGCCTTTCTTGTCTGATAAGCTGTTGCCTGAACCTGCTGCTGCCTGAACCTGCTGCTGCCTGAACCTGATGCTGCCTGAACCTGCTGCTGCCTGTACCTTATGCTGCCTGAACCTGATGCTGCATGAACCTGCTGCTGCCTGAATCTGATGCTGCCTGAACCTGATGCTGCCTGAATCTGATGCTGCATGAACCTGCTGCTGCCTGAACCTGATGCTGCCTGAACCTGATGCTGCCTGAATCTGATGCTGCCTGAACCTGCTGCTGCCTGAACCTGCTGCTGCCTGAATCTGATGCTGCCTGAACCTGCTGCTGCCTGAACCTGATGCTGCCTGAATCTGATGCTGCCTGAACCTGATGCTGCCTGAACCTGATGCTGCCTGAATCTGATGCTGCCTGAACCTGCTGCTGCCTGAAACCTGCTGCTGCCTGAATCTGATGCTGCCTGAACTGCTGCTGCCTGAACCTGATGCTGCCTGAACCTGCTGCTGCCTGAACCTGATGCTGCCTGAACCTGATGCTGCCTGAACCTGATGCTGCCTGAACCTGCTGTTGCCTGTACCTGATGCTGCCTGAACCTGATGCTGCCTAAACCTGCTGCTGCCTGAACCTGATGCTGCCTGAACCTGCTGCTGCCTGAACCTGATGCTGCCTGAACCTGATGCTGCCTGAACCTGATGCTGCCTGAACCTGATGCTGCCTGAACCTGATGCTGCCTGAACCTGATGCTGCCTGAACCTGATGCTGCCTGAACCTGATGCTGCCTGTACCTGCTGCTGCCTGAACCTGATGCTGCCTGAACCTGCTGCTGCCTGAACCTGCTGCTGCCTGAACCTGATGCTGCCTGAACCTGATGCTGCCTGAACCTGATGCTGCCTGAACCTGATGCTGCCTGAACCTGATGCTGCCTGAACCTGATGCTGCCTGAACCTGATGCTGCCGGAACCTGATGCTGCCTGAACCTGATGCTGCCTGAACCTGCTGCTGCCTGAACCTGATGCTGCCTGAACCTGATGCTGCCTGAACCTGATGCTGCCTGAACCTGCTGCTGCCTGAACCTGCTGTTGCCTGTACCTGATGCTGCCTGAACCTGATGCTGCCTAAACCTGCTGCTGCCTGAACCTGATGCTGCCTGAACCTGCTGCTGCCTGAACCTGATGCTGCCTGAACCTGATGCTGCCTGAACCTGATGCTGCCTGAAACTGATGCTGCCTGAACCTGATGCTGCCTGAACCTGATGCTGCCTGAACCTGATGCTGCCTGAACCTGATGCTGCC
>NC_069424.1:21661621-21669121 GCF_026875155.1 Cherax quadricarinatus
CTTGAGAGCCTGGTCACTAGTCTCCACACTACAGTACTTGAGAGCCTGGTCACTAGTCTCCACACTACAGTACTTGAGAGCCTGGTCACTAGTCTCCACACTACTGTACTTGAGAGCCTGGTCACTAGTCTCCACACTACAGTACTTGAGAGCCTGGTCACTAGTCTCCACACTACTGTACTTGAGAGCCTGGTCACTAGTCTCCACACTACAGTACTTGAGAGCCTGGTCACTAGTCTCCACACTACAGTACTTGAGAGCCTGGTCCCTAGTCTCCACACTACAGTACTTGAGAGCCTGGTCACTAGTCTCCACACTACTGTACTTGAGAGCCTGGTCCCCAGTTTGCACACTGTCATAACAACGTACTGGTGTGAGAGATATGGAAGGAAGTGTAAAATAAACCAAGTGAAAAGCAGGGGTGCGGTGGACACAATAAGAGAACACTGTATCAACATTCGTAGTCCCAGACTATTCAACATCTTACCAGAAGATATCAAAAACACTGCTGGAACAAGTGTAGAAATCTTAAAGAGGACACTGGACAAGTATCATCACCAGGTGCTAGATCAACCAGGCTGTGATGAATATGTGGGGTAGCGGACCTCCAGTAGCAACAACCTGGTAGACCAGACTAGCACCAGACTAACCTGACCCAAGGCCGGGCTACCTAGTGCTTTCCCTGTCAGACCTGCCGTGTCAGACTTGCCATGTCAGAGCTGCCATGTCAGACCTGCCATGTCAGACCTGTCATGTCAGACCTGTCATGTCAGACCTGCCATGTCAGACCTGTCATGTCAGACCTGCCATGTCAGACCTGCCATGTCAGACCTGCCATGTCAGACCTGCCATGTCAGACCTGCCATGTCAGACCTCTCATGTCAGACCTCCCTTGCAGGATCTCCCCTGCCAAACTTCCCATGCCAGACCTTCCATGATGGTCCCTCCTGCTACGAGAGCATCATCATGATTGACCCTTACGTACATTTCCTCCCTGCATCATCCCCTCCCTGCAGCATCCCCTTCCTGCAGCATCCCCTCCCTGCATCATCCCCTCCCTGCAGCATCCCCTCCCTGCATCATCCCCTCCCTGCAGCATCCCCTCCCTGCAGCATCCCCTCCCTGCAGCATCCCCTCCCTGCAGCATCCCCTCCCTGCATCATCCCTCCCTGCATCATCCCCTCCCTGCATCATCCCCTCCCTGCAGCATCCCCTCCCTGCATCATCCCCTCCCTGCAGCATCCCCTCCCTGCAGCATCCCCTCCCTGCAGCATCCCCTCCCTGCAGCATCCCCTCACTGCAGCATCCCCTCCCTGCAGCATCCCCTCCCTGCACCATTCCCTTCCTGCACCATTCCCTTCCTGCACCATTCCCTTCCTGCACTCTCCCTGCACCATTCCCTTCCTACACTCTCCCTGCACCATTCCCTTCCTACACTCTCCCTGCACCATTCCCTTCCTACGCTCTCCCGCACCATCCCTTCCTACACTCTCCCTGCACCATTCCCTCCTACACTCTCCCTGCACCATTCCCTTCCTACACTTTCCCTGCACCATTCCCTTCCTACACTCTCCCTGCACCATTCCCTTCCTACACTTTCCCTGCACCATTCCCTTCCTACACTCTCCCTGCACCATTCCCTTCCTACACTCTCCCTGCACCATTCCCTCCCTACACTCTCCTGCACCATTCCCTTCCTACATCTCTCCCTGCACCATTCCCTCCCTACACTCTCCCTGCACCATTCCCTTCCTACACTCTCCCTGCACCATTCCCTTCCTACACTCTCCCTGCACCATTCCCTTCCTACACTTTCCCTGCACCATTCCCTTCCTACACTCTCCCTGCACCATTCCCTTCCTACACTCTCCCTGCACCATTCCCTCCCTACACTCTCCCTGCACCATTCCCTTCCTACACTCTCCCTGCACCATTCCCTCCCTACACTCTCCCTGCACCATTCCCTTCTACACTCTCCCTGCACCATTCCCTTCCTACACTCTCCCTGCACCATTCCCTTCCTACACTCTCCCTTCACCATTCCCTTCCTACACTCTCCCTGCACCATTCCCTTCCTACACTCTCCCTGCACCATTCCCTTCCTACACACTCCCTGCACCATTCCCTTCCTACACTCTCCCTGCACCATTCCCTTCCTACACTCTCCCTGCACCATTCCCTCCTACACTCTCCCTGCACTATCCCCTTCCTACACTCTCCTGCACCATTCCCTTCCTACACTCTCCCTGCACCATTCCCTTCCTACACTCTCCCTGCACCATTCCCTTCCTACACTCTCCCTGCACCATTCCCTCCCTACACTCTCCCTACACCATTCCCTTCCTACACTCTCCCTGCACCATTCCCTCCCTACACTCTCCCTGCACCATTCCCTTCCTACACTCTCCCTGCACCATTCCCTTCCTACACTCTCCCTGCACCATTCCCTTCCTACACTCTCCCTGCACTATCCCCTTCCTACACTCTCCCTGCACCATTCCCTTCCTACACTCTCCCTGCACCATTCCCTTCCTACACTCTCCCTGCACCATTCCCTTCCTACACTCTCCCTGCAGTACACATTATGGCAACCAGTCAGTCACTTGGGGATTCGTGACCCTTTTAAAATATGAAAGAATGTTTTAGGCGGCTCTCCCCCTCCCCGGGGGGGGAGGGAAGGAGGGAGGGAGGGAGGGAAAGATAGAGCGGAGGCACAGACGGAAGGGTGGAGGAAGGAACGCGGGATAGAGGGGGATGGATGGAGGGAGGTAGTGTGTGTGGAATGTGGAGGGAGTGTGAACAAAACTGTGGTAAGGCATCTTGCAAACACACACACACACACACACACACACACACACACACACACACACACACACACACACACACACACACACACACACACACACACACACACACACACTCACACACATACACACAGCACTTCGTGAAAGTGGGATGGTTGAGCACTTCGTGAAGGAGGGATGGTTGAGCACTTCGTGAAGGAGGGATGGTTGAGCACTTCGTGAAGGAGGGATGGTTGAGCACCTCGGGAAGGAGGGATGGTTGAGCACCTCGTGAAGGAGGGATGGTTGAGCACCTCGGGAAGGAGGGATGGTTGAGCACCTCGTGAAGGAGGATGGTTGAGCACTTCGTGAAGGAGGGATGGTTGAGCACCTCGGGAAGGAGGGATGGTTGAGCACCTCGTGAAGGAGGGATGGTTGAGCACTTCGTGAAGGAGGGATGGTTGAGCACCTCGTGAAGGAGGGATGGTTGAGCACCTCGTGAAGGAGGGATGGTTGAGCACCTCGTGAAGGAGGGATGGTTGAGCACCTCGTGAAGGAGGGATGGTTGAGCACCTCGTGAAGGAGGGATGGTTGAGCACCTCGTGAAGGAGGGATGGTTGAGCACCTCGTGAAGGAGGAGGTAGCACCTCGTGAAGGAGGGGTTTGATGAGCACCTTGAAGAGGGATGGTTGAGGTCACTCGGAGAGAGGATGTGTTTAGCTGATCTGTGGATGTGTTGGTTGGCCTCGTGAAGGAGGGATGGTTGACACTTTCGTGAAGGATGTGATTGTGACACTGGTGAAGGAGGGTGGTTGTGCCTTTCGTTGATGTGATTGGTTGTGATGCCCTTGTGAGAGGGATGTTGTGACTCGTGAAGGGGATGGTTGTGCATTGTGATGTGGATGTTTGCGACTTTCGTGATGGGGGGTTGGTTGAGCACCTCTGAAGTGTGGATGGTTGGCACTGCGTGAATGTAGGATTGTTGGCACCTCGTGATGGGGGATGGTTTGAGCCCTCGTGATGAGTGTGTTGTTGGTGCAGCTCGTCGTGAAGGGGATGTTGTAGACTCTCGTGATGGAGGGTTGGTTTTGGCACCTGTGTAGGGGCGGCGGCACCTCTGGCAGGATTTTGGAATATCATGGAAAGTTTGTGAGGCCAATCATGGATCTGCTATTTACGGTGAATTGTGGTTTCTGTGCTGCTGTTTTGTTTCCTTGATGCGTGTTGTTGCTGTTGTTGGGTTGTTGCTGCTGTTGTTGTTGCTGCTGTTTGTTGTTGCTGCTGTTGTTGCTGCTGTTGTTGTTATTGCTGCTGTGCTGTTGTTGTTTGTTTGTTTTGCTGCTGCTGTTGTTGTTGCTGTTGTTGTTGTTGTTGTTGTTGTTGTTGCTGTTGTTGTTGCTGCTGTTGTGTTGTTGCTTGCTGTTGTTTGTTGTTGTTGCTTGTGTTGTTGGTTGCTGCTGTTTTTGTTGTGCTTGTTGTTGTTGCTGCTGTTGTTGTTGTTGGTTGTTGCTGCTGTGTTGTTGTTGCTGCTGTTGTTGTTGCTGCTGTTGTTGTTGTTGTTGTTGTTGTTGTGCTGTCGTTGTTTTGCTGCTGCTGTTGTTGTTGTTGTTGTGCTTGTTGTTGTTGTTGTTGCTGCTGCTGTTGTTGTTGTTGTTGTTGTTGCTGCTGTTGTTGTTGCTGCTGTTGTTGTTGCTGCTGTTGTTGTTGCTGCTGCTTGTTTTGTTGTTTGTTGTTGCTGCTGCTTTTTGTTGTTGCTGCTGTTGTTGTTTGCTGCTGTTGTTGCTGCTGTTGTTGTTTGCTGCTGTTGTTGCTTGTTGTGTGTGTGTTGCTGCTGTTGTTGTTGCTGTGTGTTGTTGTTGTTGTGTGTTGTTTTTGTTGCTGCTGTTGTTGTTGTTGTTGCTGCTGCTGCTGTTGTTGTTGTCTGTGCTGTTGTTGTGTTGTTGTTGTGCTGTTGTTGTTGTTGTGTTGTGTGCTGTTGTTGTTGCGTGTTGTTTGTGCTTGTGTTGTTGTTGTGCTGCTGTTGTTGTTTCTGTGTTGTTGTTGCTGCTGTTGTTGTTGTTGCTGGGTGTTGTTGTTGTGCTGTTGTTGTTGCTGCTGTTGTTTGTTGCTGTGTTGTTGTTGCTTGTTGTGTCTGTTGTGTTGTTGTCTGTTGTTGTTGCTGCTGTTGTTGTTGTTGTTGTGCTGTGTTGTTGTTGCTGTGTTGTTGTTGTGCTGTTGTTGTTGCTGTGTGTGTTGTTGTGTTGTGCTGTGTTGTTGTTGTTGCTGCGTGTTGTTGCTGCTGTTGTTGTTGTGTGTTGTTGTTGTGCTGTTTTGTTGTGTGTTGTTGTTGCTGTGTGTTGTTGTTGTTTGTGTGCTGGTGTTGTTGTTGTTGTGCTGTTGTTGTTGCTGTGTTGTTGTTGTGCTGGTGTTGTTGTGTTGTTGCTGGCTGTTGTTGTTGCTGTGTTGTTGTTGCTGCTGTTGTTGTTGTTGTTGTTGTGCTGTGTTGTTGTTGCTGTGTTGTTGTTGTTGCTGTGTTGTTGTTGTTGTGTGTTGTTGTTGCTGCTGTTGTTGTGCTGCTGTTGTTGTGTGTTGTTGCTGTGTTGTTGTTGTTTGTTGCTGCTGTTGTTGTTGCTGCGTGTTGTTGTTGTTGTTGTTGCTTGTGTGTTGTTGTTTGTTGTGCTGTTGTTTTGTTGTTGCTGCTGTTGTTGTTGTTGCTTTGTTGTTGTTGTGCTGTTGTTGTTGTCTGTTGCGTTGTGCTGTGTTGTTGCTGCTGTTTGTGTGTTGTTGCTGGTCGTTGTTGTTGTTGCTGCTGTTGTTGTGTGCTGCTGTTGTTGTTGTTGCTGGTGTGTTGTTGTTGCTGCTGTTGTTGTTTTGCTGCTGGTTGTTGTTGTTGCTGCTGTGTTGTTGTTGTTGCTGTGCTGCTTGTTGTTGTTGTTGTTGTTGCTGTGTGTTGTTGTTGTTTCTGCTGTTGTTGTTGTGCTGGTTGTTGTTGTTGCTGTGTTGTTGTTGCTGGTGTTGTTTTTGTCTGTTGTGTTGTTGTTGTGCTGTGTTGTTGTTGTGTGCTGTGTTGTTGCTGTTGTTGTTTGTTGCTGTTGTTGTTGTTGTTGTGTGTTGTTGTTGTTGCTGCTGTGCTGTGTTGTGCTGTGTTGTTGTTGCTGCTGTTGTGTTGTGTGTTGTTGTGCTGTTTGTTGTGCTGTTGTTGTTGCTGCTGTTGTGTGTGTGTTGTGTGCTGCTGTTGTTGTGTTGTGTTGCTGCTGTGTTGTTGTTGCTTGTTGCTGCTGTTGTTGTTGTGTGCTTGTTGTTGTTGCTGTGTTGTTGTTGTGCTGTTGTTTTGCTGCTGTGCTGTTTTTGTTGCTGCTGTTGTTGTTGTGCTTGGTTGTTGTTGCTGTGTTGCTGCTGTTGTTGTTGCTGCGTTGGTTGTTGTTGTTTGCTGCTGCTGTTGTTGTTGCTGTTGTTGTGTCTGTTGTTGTTGTTGCTGTGTGTGTGTTGTTGCTGCTGTTTGTTGTTGCTGTGTTGTTGTTGCTGTCTGTTGTTGTGTGCTGTGTTGTTGTTGTTGTGCTGTTGTTGTTGTGCTGTTGCTGCTGTCTGTTGTGTTGTGCTGCTGTGTGCTGTGTTGTTGTCTGCTGCTGTTGTTGTTGCTGTGTTGTTGTTGTTGTTGTGCTGCTGTTGTTGTTGTTGCTGCGTGTTTGTTGTTGCTGCTGTTGTTGTGCTGTTGTTGTTTGCTGTTGTTGCTGCTTGTTGTTGCTGCTGTGTCTGCGTTGTTGTTGCTGCTTTTTTGTTGTTGTGCTTGTTGTTGTGCTTGCTGCTGTTGTTGTTGTTGCTGTTGTTGTTGTGCTGGCTTGTTGCTGTTGTTTGCTTTGTTTTGTGTTGTTGTTGCTGTTGTTGTGTTGCTGCTGTTGTGTTGTTGCTGTGTTGTTGTCTGTTTGTTGCTGCTGTTGTTGCTGCTGTTGTTGTTGCTGTTGTTTCTGCGTTGTTGTTGCTGTGTTTGTTGTTGTTGTGTTTGCTGTTGTTGCTTGCTGTTGTCTGTTGTGTGCTGTGTTGTTGTTCGCTGTTGTTGTTGTTGCTGCTGTTGTTGTGCTGTGTGTCTGCTTGTTGTTGCTGTGTGTTGTTGTGCTGTGTTGTTGTTGTTGCTCTGTGCTGCTGTTTGCTGCTGTTGTTTTGTTGCTGCTGTTGTTGTTGTTGTGCTTGCTAGCTGCTGTGTTGTTGCTGTTGTTGCTTGCTGTTTGTTGTTGTTGCTGCTGTTGCTTGTGTTGCTGCTTTGTGTTGTGCTGTTTTGCTGTTGTTGTTGTTGCTGCTGTTTGTTGTTGCTGCTGTTGTTGTCTGCTGTTGTTGTTGCTGCGTGTTGTTGCTGCGTTGCTGCTGTTGTTGTGCGTGTTGGCTGCTGCTTGCTTGTTGTTGCTGTTGTGTCTTGTTGTTGATGCTGCTTGTTGCTGCTGTTTGTTGCTGCTGTTGTTGTTGCTGCTGTTGTTGTTGCTGTTGTTGTTGCTGCTGTTGTGTTGCTGCTGTTGTCGCTGTTGTTGTTGGTTGCTGCTGTTGCTTGCTGCTGTTGTTGCTGTTGTCGCTGCTTTGTTGCTAGCTGTTTGTCTTGTTGTCTGCTGCTGTTGTGCTGCTGTTTTTGTTTCTGCTGTTGTGTGTTGTTGCTGCTTGTTGTTGTTGTTGTTGCTGCTGTTCTGTTGTGTGTTGTGTTTCTGCTGTGTTGTTTGTTGCTGTCTGTTTGTTGTTGCTGTTGTTGTTTGCT
>NC_069424.1:21674121-21681621 GCF_026875155.1 Cherax quadricarinatus
TTGATGCAAACCTTTGCACTTTCTCTAGTTTCTTTACGTGCTTGGCTAGGTGTGGGTTCCAAACTGGTGCCGCATACTCCAATATGGGCCTAACGTACACGGTGTACAGGGTCCTGAACGATTCCTTATTAAGATGTCTGAATGCTGTTCTGAGGTTTGCTAGGCGCCCATATGCTGCAGCAGTTATTTGATTGATGTGCGCTTCAGGAGATGTGCCTGGTGTTATACTCACCCCAAGATCTTTTTTCTTGAGTGAGGTTTGTAGTCTCTGGCCCCCTAGACTGTACTCTGTCTGCGGTCTTCTTTGCCCTTCCCCAATCTTCATGACTTTGCACTTGGTGGGATTGAACTCCAGGAGCCAATTGCTGGACCAGGTCTGCAGCCTGTCCAGATCCCTTTGTAGTTCTGCCTGGTCTTCGATCGAGTGAATTCTTCTCATCAACTTTACGTCATCTGCAAACAGGGACACCTCAGAGTCTATTCCTTCCGTCATGTCGTTCACAAATACCAGAAACAGCACTGGTCCTAGGACTGACCCCTGTGGGACCCCGCTGGTCACAGATGCCCACTCTGACACCTCGCCACGTACCATGACTCGCTGCTGTCTTCCTGACAAGTATTCCCTGATCCATTGTAGTGCCTTCCGTGTTATCCCTGCTTGGTCCTCCAGTTTTTGCACCAATCTCTTGTGTGGAACTGTGTCAAACGCCTTCTCGCAGTCCAAAAACACGCAATCCACCCACCCCTCTCTCTCTTGTCTTACTGCTGTCACCATGTCATAGAACTCCAGTAGGTTTGTGACACAGGATTTCCCGTCCCTGAAACCATGTTGGGTGCTGTTGATGAGATTGTTCCTTTCTAGGTGTTCCACCACTCTTCTCCTGATAATCTTCTCCATGATTTTGCATACTATACATGTCAGTGACACTGGTCTGTAGTTTAATGCTTCATGTCTGTCTCCTTTTTTAAAGATTGGGACTACATTTGCTGTCTTCCATGCCTCAGGCAATCTCCCTGTTTCGATAGATGTATTGAATATTGTTGTTAAGGGTACACATAGCGCCTCTACTCCCTCTCTCAGGACCCATGGAGAGATGTTATCTGGCCCCATTGCCTTTGAGGTATCTAGCTCACTCAGAAGCCTCTTCACTTCTTCCTCGGTTGTGTGCACTGTGTCCAGCACATGGTGGTGTGCCCCACCTCTCCGTCTTTCTGGAGTCCCTTCTGTCTTCTCTGTGAACACTTCTTTGAATCTCTTGTTGAGTTCCTCACATACTTCACGGTAATTTCTTGTTGTCTCTCCTCCTTCCGTCCTTAGCCTGATTACCTGGTCCTTGACTGTTGTTTTCCTCCTGATGTGGCTGTACAACAGTTTCGGGTCAGATTTGGCTTTCGCTGCTATGTCATTTTCATATTGTCTTTGAGCCTCCCTTCTTATCTGTGCATATTCGTTTCTGGCTCTACGACTGCTCTCCTTATTCTCCTGGGTCCTTTGCCTTCTATATTTCTTTCATTCCCTGGCGCACTTGGTTTTTGCCTCCCTGCACCTTTGGGTAAACCATGGGCTCATCCTGGCTTTTTCATTATTCCTGTTACCCTTGGGTACAAACCTCTCCTCAGCCTCCTTGCATTTTGTTGCTACATATTCCATCATCTCATTAACTGGCTTCCCTGCCAGTTCTCTGTCCCACTGAACCCCGTTCAGGAAGTTCCTCATTCCTGTGTAGTCCCCTTTCTTGTAGTTTGGCTTCATTCGTCCTGGCCTTCCTGCTTCTCCCTCCACTTGTAGCTCTACTGTGTGTGTGTGTGTGTGTGTGTGTGTGTGTGTGTGTGTGTGTGTGTGTGTGTGTGTGTGTATGTATGTATGTGTGTGTGTGTGTGTGTGTGTGTGTGTGTGTGTGTGTGTGTGTGTGTGTGTGAGTGTGTGTGTTGTCTGTGTGTGTGTGTGTGTGTGTGTGTGTGTGTGTGTGTGTGTGTGTGTGTGTTGTCTGTGTGTGTGTGTGTGTGTGTGTGTGTGTGTGTGTGTGTTGTCTGTGTGTGTGTGTGTGTGTGTGTGTGTGTGTGTGTGTGTGTGTGTGTGTTTGTGTGTGTTTGTGTGGTGTGTGTGTTGTGTGTGTGTGTGTGTGTGTGTGTGTGTGTGTGTGTATGTGTGTGTGTGTGTGTGTGTGTGTGTGTGTGTGTGTGTGTGTGTGTGTGTGTGTGTGTGTGTGTGTGTGTGTGTGTGTGTGTGTTGTCTGTGTGTCAAGAATTTGGTCCTGGTTACCGTACACCGGCGTTGAAAGTTTGAAGCCGATCGGAACACTCATTCTCGAGTTGAAAAGTAAAACTCAGATGAAGAAAAGCAAATTACGGTATCCCTCCAGGGATACACTGCATCAACCACTTGAAGGTATCCCTCCAGGGATACACTGCATCAACCACTTGAAGGTATCCCTCCCGGAATACACTGCATCAACCACTTGAAGGTATCCCTCCCGGAATACACTGCATCAACCACTTGAAGGTATCCATCCCGGAATACACTGCATCAACCACTTGAAGGTATCCCTCCCGGAATACACTGCATCAACCACTTGAAGGTATCCCTCCCGGAATACACTGCATCAACCACTTGAAGGTATCCCTCCCGGAATACACTGCATCAACCACTTGAAGGTATCCCTCCCGGAATACACTGCATCAACCACTTGAAGGTATCCCTCCAGGGATACATAGTATCAACCACTTGAAGGTATCCCTCCAGGGATACATAGTATCAACCACTTGAAGGTATCCCTCCAGGGATACATAGTATCAACCACTTGAAGGTATCCCTCCAGGGATACATAGTATTTACCACTTGAAGGTATCCCTCCAGGGATACATAGTATCAACCACTTGAAGGTATCCCTCCAGGGATACATAGTATCAACCACTTGAAGGTATCTCTCTAGGGATGCATAGTATCAGCCACTTGAAGGTATTCCTCCAGGATACATAGTATCAACCACTTGAAGGTATCCCTCCAGGGATACATAGTATCAACCACTTGAAGGTATACCTCCAGGATATACAATATCAACCGCTTGAAGGTATCCCTCCAGGGATACATAGTATCAACCACTTGAAGGTATCCCTCCAGGGACACAGTATCAACCACTTGAAGGTATTCCTCTAGGATACATAGTATCATCCACTTGAAGGTATCCCTCCAGGGATACATAGTATCAACCACTTGAAGGTATACCTCCAGAATACACAATATCAACCACTTGAAGGTATCCCTCCAGGGATACATAGTATCAACCACTTGAAGGTATTCCTCCAGGATACATAGTATCAACCACTTGAAGGTATCCCTCCAGGGATACATAGTATCAACCACTTGAAGGTATCCCTCCAGGATACACAATATCAACCGCTTGAAGGTATCCCTCCAAGGATACATCGTATCAACCACTTGAAGGTATTCCTCCAGGGATGCATAGTACCAATCACTTGAAGGTATACCTCCAATGATATATAGTATCCCTGGAGGTATTGACTACATTTCTCCCACAGTGGGTCTCACAGTACTTGTAGCCAAGGGACCTCACAGTACCTGTAGCCCAGGGACCTCACAGTACCTGTAGCCCAGGGATCTCACAGTACCTGTAACCCAGAGGCCTCCAGTACCTGCAGCCCCGGGACCTTACAGTACCTGTAACCCCGGGACCTTACAGTACCTGTAACCGAGGGACCTCACAGTACCTGTAGCCCCGGGACCTTACAGTACCTGTAACCCAGGGACCTCACAGTACCTGTAACCCAGGGACCTCACAGTACCTGTAGCCCAGGGACCTCACAGTACCTGTAGCCCAGGGGCCTTACAGTACCTGTAACCCAGGGACCTTACAGTACCTGTAGCCCAGGGACCTCACAGTACCTGTAGCCCAGGGACCTCACAGTACCTGTAGCCCAGGGACCTCACAGTACCTGTAGCCCAGGGACCTCACAGTACCTGTAGCCCAGGGACCTCACAGTACCTGTAGCCCAGGGACCTCACAGTACCTGTAGCCCAGGGACCTCACAGTACCTGTAGCCCAAGGACCTCACAGTACCTGTAGCCCAGGGACCTCACAGTATCTGTAGCCCAGGGACCTCACAGTACCTGTAGCCCAGGGACCTCACAGTACCTGTAGCCCAGGGACCTCACAGTACCTGTAGCCCAGGGACTTCACAGTACCTGTAGCCCAATGACCTCACAGTACCTGTAGCCCAGGGACCTCACTGTACCTGTAGCCCAGGGATCTCACAGTACCTGTTGCCCAGGGACCTCACAGTACCTGTAGCCCAGGGACCTCACAGTACCTGTTGCCCAGGGACCTCACAGTACCTGTAGCCCAGGGACCTCACAGTACCTGTAGCCCAGGGACCTCACAGTACCTGTAGCCCAGGGACCTACAAACTCTTAATATGGTTCTTGTAACACACTGGCCCGTCCCTGGCAGGTCCTTCTCAACATTCTCCACCCGACTGTCCACACTAACTCATGTACTCTTTACCCAGGCAGATGTTTGTGACTTGATAAATCCCACTGTGTGGGCGAAACGTTGTCAATAAACGATCATATTACATTTGTGTCGGTATTTGCATGGTGTGGGTATTTCATGCCATTTATCCCCAGTGTTAGGTCGTGTAGAAATGCCCGAAGGTGATTCCGAGGACATTATTCACTTTAATTAAAGCAGTTCACCTGGACACTGGGAAATACAGGTGATTAATACACCTGGCCGCTCACCTGATGCTCCACATGTCTCTCTGGCTCGTGGTGAGATGACTCTCTCTCTCTCTCTCTCTCTCTCTCTCTTTCTCTCTCTCTCTCTCTCTCTCTCTCTCTCTCTCTCTCTCTCTCTCTCTCTCTCTCTCTCTCTCTCTCTCTCTCTCTCTCTCTCTCTCTCTTCTCTCTCTCTCTCTCCACCTAAGTGTTTTTTCACAACTTTACGTTCATCTCTGTATATTTTTCACAATGTGTCTGAGTTTGAACGAACTTCTGAGAGGAAAATATTGGAATTTTGACTGACTGTCGCACCCATCACTTAACTCTCTTAATAACTCTTAATGACTGTAATTAATAACTATTATTACTTATTATTATTATTATTATTATTATTATTATTATTTAAGGAAGCAGTGAACACAATACGTGATGTACACATAGTATGTGGTGTGCACATATGTACACTTAGCAGTATGTGATGTGCACATAGTGATATGTAATCTCCAACAAACTCCAGGTAATTCTCCCCAAAAAATGGTAATTGAGAATAGGTAAAAAACTGAGTGGGCCAAACAAAAAAATGGAAAATCTTTGGTAGTGAGTCACTGAAAAAATCGCCTTCAGTTCCCCCGCTTTTTTTTTGCGCGCTCTTCTATTCTTCTCTGAGTTTTCCCGCCAAAAAGTCTCTGGTGGACACAAATGGCTTGCGATCCATCACTTGCGGTGTTGTGTTCCTCTTGTTTATGGTGGACCAGCTGGAGAGCCTTGTCCAGTAGAGTAATGGCTACAGTAAGTTGGTGTTGAGGTGACCAGCGAGGACTGTCCAACACACTCAACTGAACTGTTGATTGTTCTTCAGTTAAGTTGAAGGATTGCTGAGATGAATGACGTGGCTCACTGCTCCAGTGAATAGTGCTGTCGACCACCATGTAACTACTGAAGTTTCTGTCGATCAGCATGTAGATATTGTAGTTGCTGTCTACCACTGTGTACCTACTGTAGTTGCTGTTGACCAGCATGTAGATACTATAGTTGCTGTCTACAAGCATGTGGCTACTGTAGTTCCTGTCTACCATTATGTGGATATTGTAAAACTGATGTTTGGGACAGAAAGTGGCAGTGGTTGCGTGGGAGAGTCAGCGTAGATCATAGTCATCTCAGTTAAGATCACAAGAACTGGTGACACTGGTCACGGGGACTTACTTTGTACCTGTCTTTTCTCTGTCCGTCCTGGTGTCGCTTGACGGCGAGCAAGACCTGTCCCTTCCCTGTGGCAAATCCCTAGACACAGTGGGCCGGAAATCAATGACAATCACGAGGTCTGTGGAAAGACAAACCTCTCTCTCTCTCTTTTGTTTTTCCTCGCAGATCACCTGGGAGGGTTGTCTTATTCCAAGCCTCTTGTCTGCCCTGGAAGGAGGGTGAGAGGAAGGGAGAGAAAGAAGGAGAGTGGGAGAGAGGGAGGGAGGGAGGAAAGGGAGGGAGAGAAAGAGGGAGGAGACGAGAGAGAGGGTCCATGCTCTTTGTGTTGAACGGGTCCTTTCCCGGAGTTGCTCCTTCAGTCTGTTGACATTTGCAGGCAACCTGACTCAGCTCAGTCTAACACTTCCAGCTGGCAACCTGATTCAGCTCAGTCTAACACTTCCAGCTGGCAACCTGACTCACCTTTCTGTTGACAGATGAGTCAGTCTGCCTGTTATTCACATGATGGAAAAGGAGAAGTTTCAACTGATATTTTTTTTCAGTGGAGCCCAGGCTGTGTTGTGGAGCCTAGCAATGTGTCCAGGCTGTATTGTGAAGCCTAGCAGTGTTTCCAGGCTATGTTGTGGAGCCTAGCAGTGTGTCTAGGCTGTGTTGTGGAGCCTAGCAGTATCCAGACTGTGTTGTGGAACCTAGCAGTGTGCCTAGGCTGTGTTGTGGAGCCTAGTAGTGTGTCCAGGCTGTGTTGTGGAGCTTAGTAGTGTGTCCGGGCTGTGTTGTGGAGCCTAACAGTGTGCCCAGGCTGTGTTGTGGAGCTTAGTAGTGTGTCCAGGCTGTGTTGTGGAGCCTAGCAGTATCCAGACTGTGTTGTGGAACCTAGCAGTGTACCTAGGCTGTGTTGTGGAGCCTAGTAGCGTGTCCAGGCTGTGTTGTGGAGCTTAGTAGTTTGTCCAGGCTGTGTTGTGGTGCCTAGCAGTGTGCCTAGGCTGTGTTGTGGAGCCTAGTAGTGTGTCCAGGCTGTGTTGTGGAGCTTAGTAGTGTGTCCGGGCTGTGTTGTGAAGCCTAACAGTGTGCCCAGGTTGTGTTGTGGAGCTTAGTAGTGTGTCCAGGCTGTGTTGTACACTTCTCAACAGAACCCGCACTCACCAGGAAGAAGGTTCTTCCAGGTTTACCCTGAGTCTGCAGGAAGGGCCTACCCTGTATCCCGCAGACTTGACTAAATACTCTAGCTGCCGGCTTCTACGGTCCTCTTCACCAACTCCAAGGCTGAGGGACTGGTTACCTCATCTTTTGTATACAATTCTTCACATTACGTCCTTGTACTGATGAAGCCACTGGTTGGCTTCTTCATCTTGTCAGTATTGTATAACATTGATGCTTAGCTGAGGTATGTAGGTTCCTACACCACTGTGAGGTAACCTGAGAAGTGAGTAAATAAATAACAAAAAGGCACAATACCGTGACTGGAACGATACACAAATAACCCGCACATAAAAGAGAGAAGCTTACGACGACGTTTCGGTCCGACTTGGACCATTGAGAAGTGAGTCATGGGACTGATC
>NC_069424.1:21689121-21718504 GCF_026875155.1 Cherax quadricarinatus
GGTGTCACTATTCAAATCACTTGTGCTCTCTTGTTTAGATTACTGTCCAGTGATAGCAGCAGAGGTCAGGGTATGCGAGATATCAGCACTGGGACAGATATAGAGATTATTTATGGCCCACATAGAGCCAATAAAGCATTTAAATTACTGGAAAAACCTGAAAGTTTTAAATATGTACTCAGAGGAACGGAGGAGAGAGAGAGAGAGAGAGAGAGAGAGAGAGAGAGAGAGAGAGAGAGAGAGAGAGAGATGCAGAATAATATATACCTGGAAAGTACTGGAGGGCCTGGTCCCACATCTGAACGGTGCAATAACAACATACTGGAATGAGAGATGTGGGAGGAAGTGCAAAATAAACCCAGTGAATAGCTCGGGTGCGGTTGGCACAATAAGGTAACACTGTATCAACATGCGTGGTCCTAGACTGTTAAACATATTACCAGGAGATATCAGAAACACGGCTGGGACAAGTGTAGTAGCCTTCAAGAGGAAACTGGTGCCAGATAAGAGATAAGATAAGATTTCGTTCGGATTTTTAACCCCGGAGGGTTAGCCACCCAGGATAACCCAAGAAAGTCAGTGCGTCATCGAGGACTGTCTAACTTATTTCCATTGGGGTCCTTAATCTTGTCCCCCAGGATGCCACCCACACCAGTCGACTAACACCCAGGTACCTATTTGCTGCTAGGTGAACAGGACAATAGGTGTAAGGAAACGTGTCAGAATTTCCACCCGCCGGGAATCGAACCCGGGCCCTCCGTGTGTGAAGCGGGAGTTTTAGCCACCAGACCACCGGACCACCGATCAACCAGGCTGTGATGGATATGTGGGACAGCGGACCACCAGGAACAACCTGGTTGAACAGGCAAGCATGAGACGAGCCTAGCTAACCTGTACTCACCTATGTGTGGTCGAAGGGGTTGAGTAACAGCTCCTGGCTTCCACACAATGATTGTCAGCTGGTGATTCTTTTAAACTGTTGTTGTTAGGTAACAACTGCAAGCATTGTAACAATGTTGGTAGAATTATCCACAATATGTCAAGTAAAAGGACACAAGTGCAACTAATGTGACATTTATTGTGGCAACGTTTCGCTCTCCAGGAGCTTTGTCAAGCTGTTACAAACAATACATGGACACAGAGGGTATATAGAGGCTCAGAGTGAGGTGTAACACTAGTGGTATTACATACCTAACGTGCTTATGTCACCTGTGTTACACCTGTGTTACACATGTTACACCTGTTACACCTGTGTTACACTGTTACACCTGTGTAACACTGTTACACACGTGTTACACCTGTGTTACACTGTTACACCTGTGTTACACCTGTGTTACACTGTTACACCTGTGTTACACTGTTACACCTGTGTTACACCTGTGTTACACCTGTGTTACACTGTTACACCTGTGTTACACCTGTCTTACACCTGTGTTATACCTGTGTTACACTGTTACACCTGTGTTACACTGTTACACCTGTGTTACACCAGTGTTACACCTGTGTTACACTGTTACACCTGTTACACCTGCGTTACACCTGTGTTACACTGTTACACCTGTGTTACACTGTTACACCTGTGTTACACCAGTGTTACACCTGTGTTACACTGTTACACCTGTGTTACACTGTTGCACCTGTGTTACACTGTTACACCTGTGTTACACCTGTTACACCTGTGTTACACTGTTACACCTGTGTTACACTGTTACACCTGTGTTACACTGTTACACCTGTGTTACACTGTTACACCTGTGTTACACTGTTACACCTGTGTTACACTATTACACCTGTGTTACACGTGTGTTGCACTGTTACACCTGTGTTACACCTGTTACACCTGTGTTACACCTGTTACACATGTGTTACACTGTTACACCTGTGTTACACCTGTGTTACACTGTTACACCTGTGTTACACCTGTGTTACATTGTTACACCTGTGTTACACCTGTGTTACACTGTTAGACCTGTGTTACATCTGTGTTACACTATTACACCTGTGTTACACTGTCACACCTGTGTTACACCTGTGTTACACCTGTGTAACACTGTTACACCTGTGTTACACTGTTACACCTGTGTAACACTGTTACACCTGTGTAACACTGTTACACCTGTGTTACACTGTTTCAACCGTGTTACACCTGT
The DNA here is from genome assembly GCF_026875155.1 of Cherax quadricarinatus. Lineage (NCBI taxonomy): Eukaryota > Metazoa > Arthropoda > Malacostraca > Decapoda > Parastacidae > Cherax > Cherax quadricarinatus. The sequence goes on from NC_069424.1 coordinate 21,691,272, forward strand.
GTTACACTGTTACACCTGTGTTACACCTGTTACACCTGTGTTACATCTGTTACACCTGTGTTACACTGTTACACATGTGTTACACCTGTTACACCTTTGTTACACTGTTACACCTGTGTTACACCTGTGTTACACCTGTTACACCTGTGTTACACCTGTTACACCTTTGTTACACCTGTTACACCTGTGTTACACTGTTACACCTGTGTTACACTGTTACACCTGTGTTACACCTGTGTTACACTGTTACACCTGTGTAACACCTGTGTTACACTGTTACACCTGTGTTGCACTGTTACGCCTGTGTTACATTGTTACACCTGTGTTACACCTGTTTTACACTGTTACACTTGTTACACCTGTGTTACACCTGTTACACCTGTGTTACACCTGTTACACCTGTGTTACACTGTTACACGTGTGTTACACTGTTACACCTGTGTTACACTGTTACACCTAAGTTACACCTGTGTTTACACTGTTACACCTGTGTTTTCACCTGTTACACCTGTGTTACACTGTTACACCTGTGTTACACTGTTACACCTGTGTTACACCTGTGTTACACTGTTACACCTGTGTTACACTGTTACACCTGTGTTACACTGTTACACCTGTGTTACACTGTTACACCTGTGTTACACTGTTACACCTGTGTTACACCTGTGTTACACTGTTACACCTGTGTTACACCTGTGTTTACACTGTTACACAACCTGTGTTTACACTGTTACAAACAACCTGTGTTACACCTGTGTTACACTGTTACACCTGTGTTACACTGTTACACCTGTGTTACACTGTTACACCTGTGTTACACCTGTGTTACACTGTTACACCTGTGTTACACCTGTGTTACACTGTTACACCTGTGTTACACTGTTACACCTGTGTTACACCTGTGTTACACTGTTACACCTGTGTTACACTGTTACACCTGTGTTACACCTGTGTTACACCTGTGTCACACAACAGGTGCTACTTAATGTATTATCTATTTGAAAATCGACTGTTTTTTTAAGCATAGTTTTTCAGGTTGAGTCTTTGTGACATCGACTCTCCTTTGTTATTGTCGTTGTCAGAACTGTCTGTGTGAATGTTGTCGTTGTCAGAACTGTCTGTGTGAATGTTGTCGTTGTCAGAACTGTCTGTGTGAATGTTGTCGTTGTCAGAACTGTCTGTGTGAATGTTGTCGTTGTCAGAACTGTCTGTGTGAATGTTGTCGTTTTTCAGAACTTCTGTGTGAAGTTGTCGTTGTCAGAAAATGTCTGTGTGAATGTTGTTGTTGTCAGAACTGTCTGTGTGAATGTTGTTGTCAGAACTGTCTGTGTGAATGTTGTCGTTGTCAGAACTGTCTGTGTGAATGTTGTCGTTGTCAGAACTGTCTGTGTGAATGTTGTTGTCAGAACTGTCTGTGTGAATGTTGTCGTTGTCAGAACTGTCTGTGTGAATGTTGTCGTTGTCAGAACTGTCTGTGTGAATGTTGTCGTTGTCAGAACTGTCTGTGTGAATGTTGTTGTTGTCAGAACTGTCTGTGTGAATGTTGTCGTTGTCAGAACTGTCTGTGTGAATGTTATCGTTGTCAAAAACTGTCTGTGTGAATGTGTCGTTGTCAGAACTGTCCCGTGTGAATGTTATCGTTGTCAAACTGTCTGTGTGAATGTTGTTGTCAGAACTGTCTGTGTGAATGTTGTCGTTGTCAGAACTGTCTGTGTGAATGTTGTTGTCAGAACTGTCTGTGTGAATGTTGTCGTTGTCAGAACTGTCTGTGTGAATGTTGTTGTCAGAACTGTCTGTGTGAATGTTATCGTTGTCAGAACTGTCTGTGTGAATGTTTGTCGTTGTCAGAACTGTCCCGTGTGAATGTTATCGTTGTCAGAACTGTCTGTGTGAATGTTGTTGTCAGAACTGTCTGTGTGAATGTTGTCGTTGTCAGAACTGTCTGTGTGAATGTTATCGTTGTCAGAACTGTCTGTGTGAATGTTGTTGTCAGAACTGTCTGTGTGAATGTTGTCGTTGTCAGAACTGTCTGTGTGAATGTTGTCGTTGTCAGAACTGTCTGTGTAATGTTGTTGTCAGAACTGTCTGTGTGAATGTTGTTGGGCAGAACTGTCTGGTGAATGTTGTCGTTGTCAGAACTGTCTGTGTGAATTTGTCGTTGTCAGAACTGTCTGTGTGAAGTTGTTGTCAGAACTGTCTGTGTGGAATGTTGTCGTTGTCAGAACTGTCTGTGTGAATGTTGTTGTCAGAACGTCTGTGTGAATGTTGCGTTGTCCCGAACTGTCTGTGTGAATGTTGTCGTTGTCAGAACTGTCTGTGTGAATGTTTTTCGTGTCAAACTTTCTGTGTGAATGTTGTTGTCAAACTGTCCCGTGTGAATGTTTTCGTTGTCAGAACTGTCTGTGTGAATGTTGTCGTTGTCAGAACTGTCTGTGTGAATGTTTATCGTTGTCAGAAAATGTCTGGTGAATGTTGTCGTTGTCAGAACTGTCTGTGTGAATGTTGTTGTCAGAACTGTCTGTGTGAATGTTGTCGTTGTCAGAACTGTCTGTGTGAATGTTGTTTGTCAAACTGTCTGTGTGAATGTTTTTGTCAAACTGTCTGTGTGAATGTTGTCGTTGTCAGAACTGTCTGTGTGAATGTTGTTGTCAGAACTGTCTGTGTGAATGTTGTCGTTGTCAGAACTGTCTGTGTGAATGTTGTCGTTGTCAGAACTGTCTGTGTGAAATGTTGTCGGGGTTTTAGAACTGTCTGGTGAATGTTGTCGTGTCAGAACTGTCTGGTGAATGTTGTTGTTGTCAGAACTGTCTGGTGAATGTTGTCGTTGTCAGAACTGTTGTGGAATGTTGTCGTTGTCAGAACTGTCCCGTGTGAATGTTGTCGTTGTCAAACTGTCTGTGTGAATTTTTTTGTCAGAACTGTCTGTGTGAATGTTTTTCGTTTGTCAGAACTGTCTGTGTGAATGTTGTCGTTGTCAGAACTGTCTGTGTGAATGTTGTCGTTGTCAGAACTGTCTGTGTGAATGTTGTCGTTGTCAGAACTGTCTGTGTGAATGTTGTCGTTGTCAGAAATGTCTGTGTGAATGTTGTTGTCAGAACTGTCTGTGTGAATGTTGTCGTTGTCAGAACTGTCTGTGTGAATGTTGTTGTCAATAACGAGGCGTGTGTGTCCTCGTTATTAGGCAATAACTCGTGTGTTTGAAGAGTGTTTGTAAAAACACAGGATGTTTCTTGAGTGTTTTAGTGCATAAACACACACACACAAAACACACACACACACACAACACACACACACACCAACACAACACACCACACACACACCCCACACACACACACACACACACACACACACACACACACACACACACACACACCACACACACACACACACACACACACACACACACACACACACACACACACACACACCCCAAAACACACACACACACCCGGAAAACCAGTACAAGAATGATGGACTATGTGGCCCAAAAAACTGCAAGGAGGCAGAGGAGAGGGTTGTTCCCAAGGGAAACAGAAATAATGGGAAGAACAGAACGAGTCCTTGGTTCACCCAAAGGTGTAGGGAGGCAAAGCTAGGTGTACTAGAGAATGGAAAAGGTACAGAAGACAGAGAACTCAGGAAAATAAAGAGATTAGCCCAAGAGCCAGAACGAATAAAGCACAGATAAGAAGGGAGGCTCAGAGACAAATGAAAATGACATAGCATCAAAAGTAAAGACTGACCCGAAGCTGTTGTACAGCCACATCAGGAGGAAAACAACAGTCAAGGACCAGGTAATCAGACTGAGGAAGGGTGATGGGGAATTCACAAGAAACGACCGAGAGGTATGTCAGGAGCTCAACACAAGATTTAAAGTGGTATTTATAGTGGAAACCAGTAGGACTCCAGGAAATCAGTACAGGGGGGCACACCAGCAAGTGCTGGATGAGGTACATATAACCAAGGAGGAGGTGAAGAAGCTGCTATGCGAACTTGACACCTCAAAGGCGGTGGGACCAGACATCTCTCCGTGGGTCCTTAAAAAGGGAGCAGAGATACTGTGTGTGCCATTAACAAAGATCTTCAACACATCATTTGAAACTGGGCAACTCCCTGAGGTATGGAAGATGGCAAATGTAGTCCCAATTTTTAAAAAGGGAGACAGACATGAGGTACTAAACTACAGACCTGTATCACTAACGTGTATAGTATGCAAGGTCATGGAGAAGATCATCAGGAGGAGAGTGGTGGAGCACCTGGAAAGAAACAAGTGTATAATTGACAACCAGCACGGTTTCAGGGAAGGAAAATCCTGTGTCACAAACCTACTAGAGTTTTATGACAAGGTGACAGAAGTAAGACAAGAGAGAGAGGGGTGGATAGACTGCATTTTTTTGGACTGCAAGAAGGCCTTCGACACAGTTCCTCACAACAGGTTACTGCAAAAGCTAGAGGATCAGGCACACATAACAGGAAAGGCACTGCAATGGATCAGAGAATACCTGACAGGGAGGCAACAACGAGTCATGGTACGTGACGAGGTGTCATAGTGGGCACCTGTGACAAGCGGGGTTCCACAGGGGTCAGTCCTAGGACTTGTGCTGTTCTTGGTATATGTGAACGACATAACGGAAGGGATAGACTCAGAAGTGTCCTTGTTTGCAGATGATGTGAAGTTAATGAGAAGAATCAAATCGGATGAGGATCAGGCAGGACTACAAAGAGACCTGGACAGGCTACAAGCCTGGTCCAGCAAGTGGCTCCTTGAGTTTAACCCTGGCAAATGCAAAGTCATGAAGATTGGGGAAGGGCAAAGTAGACCGCAGACACAATATAGTTTAGATGGCCAAAGACTGCAAACCTCACTCAAGGAAAAAGAACTGGGGGTGAGTATAACACCGAGCATATCTCCTGAGGCGCACATCAATCAGATAACTGCTGCAGCATACGGGCGCCTGGCAAACCTACGGATAGCGTTCCGATACCTCAGTAAGGATTCGTTTAAGACTCTGTACACCATCTACGTCAGGCCCATACTGGAGTATGCAGCACCAGTTTGGAATCCACACCTAGTCAAGCACATCAAGAAATTAGAGAAAGTGCAAAGGTTTGCAACAAGACTAGTCCCAGAGCTACGGGGATTGTCCTACGAAGAAAGGTTGAGGGAAATCGGCTTGACGACACTGGAGGACAGGAGGGTCAGGGGAGACATAATAACGACATATAAAATACTGCGCGGAATAGACAAGGTGGACAAAGACGGGATGTTCCAGAGATGGGACACAGACACAAGAGGTCACAATTGGAAGTTGAAGACTCAGATGAATCAAAGGGATTTTAGGAAGTATTTCTTCAGTCATAGAGTAGTCAGACCATGGAATAGCCTAGAAAGTGACGTAGTGGAGACGGGAACCATACATAGTTTTAAGGCGAGGTATGATAAAGCTCATGGGGCAGGGAGAGAGAGGACCTAGTATCAATCAGCGAAGAGGCGGGGCCAGGAGCTATGACTCGACCCCTGCAGCCACAAATAGGTGAGTACACACACACACACACACGCACACACACACACACACACGCACATACACACACACATACACACATACACACACCACATACACACACATACACACACGCACATACACACACATACACACACACACATACACACCACAACACACACACACACACACACACACACACACACACACACACACAACACACCACACATACACACACACACACTACACATACACACACACACACACACACACACACACACACACACACACACACACACACACACACACACACACACACACACACACACACACACATACACACACACACACACACCATTGTTAAGCACCAGAGAGTAACACCAGATGGGGTGAGCGCCCCCGCGCCCCGGCCCTAGACCAGTCCTCCTGGTGTGTCGTCGCGTATGAACACAGACAAGCTTGTGCCACAGTGTGTGGCTGTGAGGGGTAGAGCCACACCCCTGGCCATTGATCGAGGGGAAACCCCCTCGTTCTCTCCCCTCACTCACTCTCCCCTCTCTCTCCCTTTTCTCTCTCTCCGTGTCTCCCCTCTCTCATTCTCATCTCACGTCCCCTCACTCCCATACTCTGGTGGCTGCACCATCTAATACTCCTAGTGCTGGGGACTGCAGGGAGTGCCAGTCTTACCTTGGCACTTGTGATGGCACTCCCTGCCTGCTTGCTTGGTTGTGTGCCTGCTTGCTTGTGTGCCTGCTTGCCCGCCTGCCTACTTTCTTGCCTGCCTACTTGCCTGCCTGCCTGCTTTCCTGCCTGCCTGCTTGCCTGCTTGCCTGCTTGCCTGCCTGCTTGGATTTACTAGTGAATTAAATGCTTTCAAGCTGGTTATGTGTGTGTGTGTGTGTGTGTGTGTGTGTGTGTGTGTGTGTGTGTGTGTGTGTGTGTGTGTGTGCGTGTGTGTGTACTCACCTAATTGTAGTTACAGGGGTCGATTCACAGCTCCTGGCCCCACCTCTTCACTGGTCGCTACTAGGTCCACTCTCTCCCTGCTCCATGAGCTCTATCGTAACTCTTCTTAAAGTTATGTATGGACCCTTCCTCCACTACATCGCTTTCCAGACTTTTGCACTTCCTGACAACTCTATGACTGAAGAAATACTTCCTAACATCCCTGTGATTCATCTGAGTCTTCAACATCCAATTGTGACCCCTTGTTGCTGTGTCCCATCTCTGGAACATCCTGTCTCTGTCGAGTCACAGCTCCTCGACCCGTCTCTTTATTACTCTCGTCCGACTGTACTGATCCCAGACCTCCAGAGCCATGCCATACCTAATCGTGAAAGTGTGCGCTCCTTAATTCCTCCACCTGGTGAGAGGGAGGGGGTGGGGGTGGGGGGATGAGGACATGATGGCTGGCTGGTGTCAGGACTTACCACACAGTCACAGATCCCAGAGTCCAGCCTCCCAGCACGCAAGTCTTACCATACAAATATTGTGAGAGGCCGGGCGTAGACTTTACCCTACTGCACCCTCCTTGGTGCACATTAACACACACAACACCTCAGAGTTAACACATTAACACACACAGCACCTCAGAGAGAAATAATTCAAGAAATGTTGAGGGACTCTTGAACAGCCAACAGATCTGTGGCTATCCTTAAGACGGGACTTGACAAGTTCCTCAAATGAGTTGCCGATGAGCCAGGCTGTGGTGCATATGACGGAGTGCGTGTGGCCAGCACCAACAGCCTAGATGATGAAGCCATTAGCCAGGAGGTCTGGTCAGGGACCGGGCTGCGAGGAGAGGCTGTGACATCCCAAAAATATCCTTCAGGTAGCCTTAAGGTTATCCCAGGACCCCTATACATAGGACCCCAATACACAGGACCCCCAGCACCCCCGTCACCTGAAGCTGGGGGTGTGGGTGTCTTATGGGGAGGGAGGGAGATGCTCCTCCTCCTACACAGGTCTTCTGGGGGCTGGTTGGTTGGTCTGGGACCACCAAGGTAGATGATTGGTCTCGTTAACGTGATGACAAACCAGCAACACACGTAATGTGACTCCTCTCTCTCACTTTATATATATATATATATATATATATATATATATATATATATATATATATATATATATATATATATTATATATATATATATATATATATAAGAGAGAGAGAGAGAGAGAGAGAGAGAAGAGAGAGGGAGGGGTTGATAAATTAGACACATGTGCAACTCTTGGGTATCTTTATTGAGGAAACGTTTCGCCACACAGTGGCTTCATCAGTCCATACAAAGGAGAATCTTGAAGAACAGGAGGAGAATGAGGTAATCAGTCCCTCAACCTTGAGTCGATGTGTTCAGTCCATCAATCTTGAATAGAATACGGCATACGTGCGGAGAAGGAGCTTATGAACCGTTGGCAGGAGAGGTGCAGCAGTCATAGGTCGTGTAACATTTGTTCAATGTTGAAGTAGGTCGTGCCCAAGAATTAGGCAAGCGAAGAATTCCCAAGTATTAAGATCCCAAGAAGTTGCAGTGTCTGACAGGTTTGTAGATGAATGGTTCAGAGAACCGACATGTTGATAAATTAGACACATGGGCACGACCTACTTCCACATCGAACAAATGTGACACCACCTATGACTGCTGCACCTCTCCTGCCAACGGTTCATAAGCTCCTTCTCCGCACGTATGCCGTATTCTATTCAAGATTGATGGACTGAACACATCGACTCAAGGTTGAGGGACTGATTACCTCATTCTCCTCCTGTTCTTCAAGATTCTCCTTTGTATGGACTGATGAAGCCACTGTGTGGCGAAACGTTTCCTCAATAAAGATACCCAAGAGTTGCACATGTGTCTAATTTATCAACATGTCGGTTCTCTGAACCATTCATCTACAAAGACACATATGCAACAGTTAGGTATCTTTATTTCGAAACGTTTCGCCTACACAGTAGGCTTCTTCAGTCGAGTACAGAAGAGTTGAAAGAAGCAGAAGATACTTGAAGACGATGTAATCAGTCCATCACCCTTGAAGTTTTAAGGTGGTCAGTCCCTCAGTGATGGACTGATTACATCGTCTTCAAGTCTCTTCTGCTTCTATCAACTTTTATTGACTCGACTGAAGAAGCCTATTGTGTAGGCGAAACGTTTCGAAATAAAGATACCTAACTGTTGCAAATGTGTCTTACCTAACAAGGATATGAAGGTAATTATGTGTGAGGTGGTGGTGATGTTGGTTGGTCCACTTTATGTTCCGGTCCAGTAAGGCTGCACTGGACCACAACATCCTCACTCAAATTACAAAAGGTGCAGACATTGTGCTTCCCACGCTCACACATGTCTGCTGGGTGGCGACATATGTCTCCTGGTTGCTCACACGCATGTCTGCTGGTTGCTCACACACATGTCTGCTGGGGGGCGACACATGTCTCCTGGTCGCTTTCACACGTCTTCTAGATGGTCACAAACACACACACACACACACACACACACACACAAACACAAACCTGTGTCACTAACGTGTATAGTATGCAAAGTCATGCAGAAGATCATCAGGAGGAGAGTGGTGGAGCACCTTGGAAGACACATTCTTATAAACGACAACCAGCACGGTTTCAGGAAAGAAAAATCCTGTGTCGCAGACCTACTGGAGTTTTATGACATGATGACAGAAGTAAGACAAGAGAGAGAGGGGTGGATAGACTGCATTTTCATGGACTGCAAGAAGTCCTTTGACACAGTTCCTCACAAGAGGTTAATGCAAAAGCTAGAGAATCAGGCACACATAACAGGAAAGGCACTGCAATGGATCAGAGAATAACTTACAGGGAGGCAACAGTGAGTCATGGTACGTGACGAGGTGTCAGAGTGGGCGCCTGTGACAAGCGGGGTTCCACAGGGGTCAGTCCTAGGACCTGTGCTGTTTTTTGGTATATGTGAATGACATAACGGAAGGGATAGACTCAGAAGTGTCCTTGTTTACAGATGGTGTGAAGTTAATGAGGAAAATTAAATCGGTCGAGGATCAGGCAGAACTACAAAGAGACCTGGATAGGCTACAAGCCTGGTCCAGCAACTGGCTCCTTCAATTTAACCCTGCCAAATGCAGTCATGAAGATCGGGGAAGGGCAAAGAAGACCGCAGATAGAATATAGTCTAGGTGACCAAAGACTGCAAACCTCACTCAAGGAAAAAGATCTGGGGGTGAGTATAACACCGAGCATATCTCCTGAGGCGCACATCAATCAGAAAACTGCTGCAGTATACAGGCGTCTGGCAAACCTACGGATAGCGTTCCGATACCTCGGTAAGGAATCGTTCAAGACTCTGTATACCATTTACGTCAGGCCTATACTGGAGTATGTAGCACCAGTTTGGAATCCACACCTGGTCAAGCACGTCAAGAAATTAGAGAAAGTGCAAAGGTTTGCAACAAGACTAGTCCCAGAGCTAAGGGGATTGTCCTACGAAGAAAGGTTAAGGGAAACTGGCCTGACGACACTGGAGGACAGGAGGGTCAGGGGAGACATGATAACGATATATAAAATACTGCGCAGAATAGACAAGGTGGACAAAGACAGGATGTTCCAGAGAAGGGACACAGAAACAAGAGGTCACAATTGCAAGTTGAAGATTCAGATGAGTCAAAGGAATGTTAGGAAGTATTTTTTTCAGTCATAGAGTTGTCAGGCCGTGGAATAGCCTAGAAAGTGACGTAGTGGAGGCGAGAACCATGCACAGTTTTAAGACGAGGTTCGATGAAGCTCATGGAGCAGGGAGAGAGAGGACATACTAGCAATCAGTGAAAAAGCGGGCCAGGAGCTATGAATCGACCCCTGCAACTACAAATAGGTGAGTACACACACACACACATGCCGGATGTTCAAGCCTCTTCCTCTCAAAACCATCTTCACATCTTCCTTCCAACACTAAATAAAGTGACACTCTCTCCACTCACTCTCCCTCAACACTCTTAATCCACCTGCTTTACTTAGCTCTCTTCTACACGACTAAACCATTTCTAACAACCACTGTCCCTCTCACTACTTTTATGCTACACTATCTTATCTTACCCCATCTATTTTTTTTTTTTTTTTTTTTAGTTTGCCTAATATTCAGCACCACACAGTCATCTCCCAGACAACTTCTCCGAAGTCTCCAGGCTCCTCTTCCTTCAATTCGCTGCAAGGTTTAAAAACCCATGTCTCACACCCATGTAACAGGTTGCCACCAATAAAATGTTGAACTTTCAATGATTTTTTTTAGTTCATTGATGAGTTTGTGTTGTTGGATTCTTGCAGACAAATGAGTTTCTCTCTCCTGATGTGATGAGAACCAGACGTTACCTACACTCACCTGTTGACACTGACGTACATGTGTACTGATACACCACCACTACCATCATACTGGTGATAGTCTCACCACCACTACCATCATACTGGTGACAGTCTCACCACTACTACCATCATACTGGTGATAGTCTCACCACCACTACCATCATGCTGGTGATAGTCTCACCACCACTACCATCATACTGATGATAGTCTCACCACCACTACCATCATACTGGTGACAGTCTCACCACCACTACTATCATACTGCTGACAGTCTCACTACCATCATACTGCTGATAGTCTCACCACCACTACCATCATACTGGTGACAGTCTCACCACCACTACCATCATACTGGTGATAGTCTCACCACCACTACCAGATTCTAGGGACCCACAAACTGAGAAAAACAAGAATATTGTCCTAACTAAACCTCATGAAACACCACTACATCCCACTGACACAGCTAACAAGATAAACGACTTCTTCTCAAACATAGGATCTAATCTCTCCAGCAAAATCCCATGTACCAATGCCCGTGCCGGGGACTACCTAGATGGGAATTTCCCAAATTCCTTCTATCTTGTACCAACTGAGCCCACGGAAGTCACCGCGATCATAAAGTCACTTAAAAATAACTCGGGGAATCTGTCTCACGTCCCACCATTATTGTACAAGCGAGCGGCCCATGTCCTTTCGCATGCGATTACATTACTTTTTAACAAGTCACTAGAAACTAGCACTTTCCCGACACTACTCAAGACAGCAAGGGTTACACCAATACATAAAGGTGGTGACCCTACAGACGTAAACAACTATAGGTCAATATCAAACTTACCATTCCTATCCAAAATCTTCGAGAAACTCGTGCACAGGAGACTATATTCATTTATAACGTCACAAAACATACTCAACCCCTGCCAATTTGGATTCAGGAAAAAATAAAAGCACTAATGATGCAATTATAAAAATGCTAGACCTGCTTTACACAGCATTGGAAAATAAGGAATATCCGCTAGGAATTTTTACTGACCTAAGAAAAGCGTTTGACACAGTAGATACGGCATCCTACTCCACAAACTTGACCACTATGGTATAAGAGGCCATGCGCTTGCATATTTTAAATCCTGCCTTTCTAATAGGTATCAGTATGTCACCATTAAAGACACAGCCTCATCAATACGGCCACTTGATACTGGAGTTCCGCAGGGAAGTGTCCTTGGTCCCCTGCTCTTCCTCATATACATCAATGATCTTCCAAACATATCCCAACACCTGAAACCCATTCTCTTTGCTGACGACACGACTTATGTCATCTCCCACCCTAATCTTGCCACCCTCAACACCATTGTTAATGAGGAGCTGCTCAAAATATCGACTTGGATGACAGCCAATAAACTTACACTTAACAATGGCAAAACCTAATATATTATGTTTGGTAGCAGAGCAGGTGTTGCGCAACTTAACATTAAGATCGCGACAACATTCTAACTGCCAGACATAATGAGAGCAAATTCCTTGGCCTATACCTCGACAACAGCCTAAATTTCAGCACCCATATCCAACACATAACAAAAAAAGTATCCAAAACGGTGGGGATCCTCTCCAAGATACGATACTACGTGCCACAAACTGCCCTTCTCACACTATACCATTCACTTATATATCTATACCTCACCTATGCTATCTGTGCTTGGGGTTCAACTGCAGCAACACACCTAAAGCCAATAATAACCCAACAAAAAGCTGCAGTAAGAATAATCACTAAATCCCATCCCTGGCAACACACCCCCCGACTCTTCATAGATCTAAACTTACTCCCTGTTCAGTACATCCACACTTACTACTGTGCAATCTATATCTACAGGACCTTAAATTCCAATATTAACCTTGACCTAAAACGCTTTCTTGATAGTTGTGACAGAACCCATAGGCATAACACCAGACACAAACATCTCTATGACATTCCCAGTGTTCGACTAAACCTTTACAAAAATTCAATGTGTGTCAAAGGACCTAAAATCTGGAACACACTACCTGAAAACTCTAGAACTGCAGACACATTCATCACTTTCAAAACTACAGTTAGAAAACATCTTATCTCCCTGATACACCCCGACAACTAACTACATGATAACCACCTGGTGGTTCACAATTACACTCACTCACCCACTGACTATAAACCCAGAAATACTAATCTTAATCTTAAAATAATGATTCCTAACTAGTCATAAGTTTGCCTATGATACTCCAATATAGACACTTTGTATTGTGCCAAAACAAAAGCATTCACATTGCTAAACTCACAAATTATGATGTAGTCACTTAGCCTTAATACCATAATCTGTAAGGATTTAATGTTAAGAATTAATCTAAGTCTGCTCGAAATGCCTAGCCATGCTAGGTGTCCTAGTGGCCCCCTCTGTAATTAGTATTTTATAACATGTAAACCACACAATACCTAAAACCTGTAAACCCCACATTGTAACCCTTATAGAGAATAAACTTGAATTGAATTGAATTGAATCATACTGGTGATAGTCTCACCACCACTACCATCATACTGCTGACAGTCTCACTACCACTACAATCATACTGCTGACAGTCTCACTACCATCATACTGCTGACAGTCTCACCACCACTACCATCATACTGCTGACAGTCTCACTACCACTACCATCACACTGCTGACAGTCTCACCACCACTACAATCATACTGCTGACAGTCTCACCACCACTACCATCATACTGCTGACAGTCACTACCACTAGCATCATACTGCTGACAGTTTCACCACCACTACCATCATACTGGTGATAGTCTCACCACCACTACCATTATATTGCTGACAGTCTCACCACCACTACCATCATACTGGTGATAGTCTCACCACCACTACCATTATATTGCTGACAGTCTCACCACCACTACCATCATACTGCTGACAGTCTTATCACCACTACCATCATACTGCTGATAGTCTCACCACCACTACCATTATATTGCTGACAGTCTCACCACCACTACCATCATACTGGTGATAGTCTCACCACCACTACCATCATACTGGTGATAGTCTCACCACCACTACCATCATACTGGTGATAGTCTCACCACCACTACCATTATATTGCTGACAGTCTCACCACCACTACCATCATACTGCTGACAGTCTTATCACCACTACCATCATACTGCTGACAGTCTCACCCCCACTACCATCATACTGCTGACAGTCTCACCACCACTACAATCATACTGCTGACAGTCTTATTACCATCATACTGCTGATAGTCTCACTACCACTACCATCATAATGCTGACAGTCTCACTACCACTACCATCACACTGCTGACAGTCTCATCACCACTACAATCATACTGCTGACAGTCTCACCGCCACTACTTCATACTGCTGACAGTCTCACCACCACTACCATCATACTGCTGATAGTCTCACTACCACTACCATCATAATGCTGACAGTCTCACTACCACTACCATCACACTGCTGACAGTCTCATCACCACTACAATCATACTGCTGACAGTCTCAACCGCCACTACTTCATACTGCTGACAGTCTATCACCACCACTACAATCATACTGCTGACAGTCTCACCACCACTACCATCATACTGCTGACAGTCTCACCACCACTAGCATCATACTGCTGACAGTCTCACTACCGATACCATCATACGCTGACAGTCCTCACCGCCACTACCATAAATACTGCTGACAGTCTCACTACCACTACCATCATTCTGCTGATAGTCTCACTACCACTACCATCATACTGCTGACAGTCTCACTACCACTACCATCATACTGGTGATAGTCTCACCACCACTACCATCGTACTGCTGGCAATATCACTGCCATCATACTGCTGACAGTCTCACCACCATTACCATCATACTCCTGACAGTCTCACCACCACTACCATCATACTGTTGACAGTCTCACCACTGCTACTATCATAGTGCTGACAGTCTCACCACCACTACTATCATACTGCTGACAGTCTCACTACCACTACTATCATACTGATAACAGTCTCACTATCATCATACTGCTGACAGTCTTATTACCATCATACTGCTGATAGTCTCACTACCACTACCATCATAATGCTGACAGTCTCACTACCACTACCATCACACTGCTGACAGTCTCATCACCACTACAATCATACTGCTGACAGTCTCACCGCCACTACTTCATACTGCTGACAGTCTCACCACCACTACCATCATACTGCTGATAGTCTCACTACCACTACCATCATAATGCTGACAGTCTCACTACCACTACCATCACACTGCTGACAGTCTCATCACCACTACAATCATACTGCTGACAGTCTCACCGCCACTACTTCATACTGCTGACAGTCTCACCACCACTACAATCATACTGCTGACAGTCTCACCACCACTACCATCATACTGCTGACAGTCTCACCACCACTAGCATCATACTGCTGACAGTCTCACCACCACTAGCATCATACTGCTGACAGTCTCACTACCGCTACCATCATACTGCTGACAGTCTCACCGCCACTACCATAAATACTGCTGACAGTCTCACTACCACTACCATCATTCTGCTGATAGTCTCACTACCACTACCATCATACTGCTGACAGTCTCACTACCACTACCATCATACTGGTGATAGTCTCACCACCACTACCATCGTACTGCTGGCAATATCACTGCCATCATACTGCTGACAGTCTCACCACCATTACCATCATACTCCTGACAGTCTCACCACCACTACCATCATACTGTTGACAGTCTCACCACTGCTACTATCATAGTGCTGACAGTCTCACCACCACTACTATCATACTGCTGACAGTCTCACTACCACTACTATCATACTGATAACAGTCTCACTATCATCATACTGCTGACAGTCTCACTACCATCATACTGCTGACAGTCTCACCACCACTACCATCATACTGGTGACAGTCTCACTACCATCATACTGCTGACAGTCTCACTACCACTATCATACTGCTGACAGTCTCACTACCACTACTATCATACTGCTGACAGTCTCACTACCACTATTGTCATGCTGCTGACAGTATCACTACCATCATACTGCTGACAGTATCACTACCATCATACTGCTGACAGTATCACGACCATCATAATGCTGACAGTATCACTACCATCATACTGCTGACTCTCTCACCACCACTACCATCATACTGCTGACAGTCTCACCACCACTACCATCATACTGCTGACAGTCTCACCACCACTACCATCATACTGCTGACAGTCTCACCACCACTACTATCATACTGCTGACAGTCTCACCACCACTACTATCATACTGCTGACAGTCTCACTACCACTATTATCATGCTGCTGACAGTATCACTACCATCATACTGCTGACAGTATCACTACCATCATACTGCTGACAGTATCACGACCATCATAATGCTGACAGTATCACTATCATCATACTGCTGACTCTCTCACCACCACTACCATCATACTGCTGACAGTCTCACCACCACTACCATCATACTGCTGACAGTCTCACCACCACTACCATCATACTGCTGACAGTCTCACCACCACTACTGTCATACTGCTGACAGTCTCACCACCACTACTATCATACTGCTGACAGTCTCACTACCACTACTATCATACTGCTGACAGTATCACTACCATCATACTGCTGACAGTATCATCTTCCCTTCATCCTGACACCTCTCCTCCTCCCCTTTACCTCTCCCCTACCTCCCCCTCCCCTCACCTCTAAGTTTCACTCCTCTCGTCGTAAACTGCTGAAGGGGAGTTTCCCCTCTGTAATTAAACCAGGTGACCCCTCACTCTTTATGTGAAGGAACCTTAGATAATACTTGACCCCATCTGACACCAGCTGTCTGACACCATCCATCTGACACCAGCCATCTGACACCAGGTGTCTGGCACCAACCATCTGACACCATCCATCTGACACCAGCCATCTGACACCAGGTGTCTGGCACCAACCATCTGACACCATCCATCTGACACCATCCATCTGACACCAACCATGTGACACCAGCCATCTGACACCAGGTGTCTAACACCAGACCCCCCTTGACCATGGATGTGGTGTGTGTCACACCAGACCTGTCACCAGACCGTGACTGGGTAGATGGTGCAACATACCCATCATGTAAGTGTCAGGGGCCTAAGACTATTCAACTGCCTCCCAGCATACATAAGAGGATTACCAGTAGACCCCTGGATGTCTTCATGGAGGCACTGGACAGGCACCTAAAGTTAGTACCTGACTAGCCGGGCTATGGTTTCTTTGTTGGTTTACGTGAGGCTAGCAGTAACAGCCTGGTTAATCAGGCCCTGATCCACCATGAGCCCTGGTCATGGACCTCCAGGTAGACTCCAGGTGTGGGTCACAACGTCACCAGAGATGATTTAACAGGAATTACTCACCTGACTATAGTGTGTATGACGGAAGTGTGCTAGTAGTGAAGGAGAGGAAGGGAAGGTCTGCTGGTAGTGAAGGAGAGGAAGGGAAGGTCTGCTGGTAGTGAAGGAGAGGAAGGAAGGTCTGCTGGTAGTGAAGGAGAGGAAGGGAAGGTCTGCTGGTAGTGAAGGAGAGGAAGGGAAGGTCTGCTGGTAGTGAAGGGGAGGAAGGGAAGGTCTGCTGGTAGTGAAGGAGAGGAAGGGAAGGTCTGCTGGTAGTGAAGGAGAGGAAGGGAGGTCTGCTGGTAGTGAAGGGGAGGAAGGGAAGGTCTGCTGGTAGTGAAGGGAGGAAGGGAAGGTACTGCTGGTAGTGAAGAGAGGAAGGGAAGGTCTGCTGGTAGTGAAGGAGAGGAAGGGAAGGTCTGCTGGTAGTGAAGGGAGGAAGGGAAGGTCTGCTGGTAGTGAAGGAGAGGAAGGGAAGGTCTGCTGGTAGTGAAGGAGAGGAAGGGAAGGTCTGCTGGTAGTGAAGGGAGGAAGGGAAGGTCTGCTGGTAGTGAAGGAGAGGAAGGAAGGTCTGCTGGTAGTGAAGGAGAGGAAGGGAAGGTCTGCTGGTAGTGAAGGAGAGGAAGGGAAGGTCTGCTGGTAGTGAAGGAGAGGAAGGGAAGGTCTGCTGGTAGTGAAGGAGAGGAAGGGAAGGTCTGCTGGTAGTGAAGGGGAGGAAGGGAAGGTCTGCTGGTAGTGAAGGAGAGGAAGGGAAGTCTGCTGGTACTGAAGGAGAGGAAGGGAAGGGCTGCTGGGTAGTGGAAGGAGGGAAGGGAAGGTCTGCTGGTACTGAAAGAGAGGAAGGGAAGGTCTGCTGGTAGTGAAGGAGAGGAAGGGAAGGTCTGCTGGTAGTGAAGGAGATGAAGGGAAGGTCTGCTGGTAGTGAAGGAGAGGAAGGAAGGTCTGCTGGGTAGTGAAGGGGAGGAAGGGAAGTCTGCTGGTAGTGAAGGAGAGGAAGGGAAGGTCTGCTGGTAGTGAAGGAGAGGAAGGGAAGGTCTGCTGGTAGTGAAGGAGAGGAAGGGAAGGTCTGCTGGTACTGAAAGAGAGGAAGGGAAGGTCTGCTGGTAGTGAAGGAGAGGAAGGGAAGTCTGCTGGTAGTGAAGAGAGGAAGGGAAGGTCTGCTGGTATGAAGGAGAAGGGAAGGTCTGCTGGTAGTGAAGGAGAGGAAGGGAAGGTCTGCTGGTAGTGAAGGAGAGGAAGGGAAGGTCTGCTGGAGGGGCAGTAAGGTCACCTTGTGAAACACTGAGGTCAGTCAGTGGGACAACTAAAGCCTGGAGAACCTTGACTCTTCGCCAGTCCTGGAGAAAACTTGGCCTTTCGCCAGTGCTGCCGCTGCTTCATGATGATAGCAAGAGCCGCCAGGCGCCATGTATCCCTAGTTGTGACTGACTTTATTTATCACTGTTATGGTAGTGTCCTGAGTACCATTGTTATGGCAGTGTCCTGACCACCACTGTTATGGTAGTGTTCTGAGCACCATTGTTATGGCAATGTCCTGACCACCATTGTTATGGTAGTGTCCCGAGCACCATTGTTATGGTAGTGTCCTGAGCACCAGTGTTATGGTAGTGTCCTGAGCGCCATTGTTATGCTCACTGGGAAGCGCTAAAACCGCACGCAAGAAGCACCATTGATAACGGTGACTTGTCTAGCGATGTATGACGTGACTGATGTGACACACACATGTCCCCCATGTTGTGAGGTGACTGATGTGGCACACATGTCCCTCATGTTATAAGGTGACTAATGACAGACACATATCCTTCATGGTATAAGGTGACCAGAACGGCGAATGACTTCTCTGACCTCTTTCTCACTCACAGTGTCAGGATGTTCCCTGCTGCAGGTGCGGGCATCTAGTGACTCCTATACTCTATATTCCTTCATAACATCTATAAAGATATTGGTTCTTCCTGAACACTCAGCCACAAGTGCCTTGTTCGCAAGTATTCCTTAATATTCTACTAGATAAAGGGTCTTGAATTATTTTTTGTTAAACGCTCTAGTATCAAACCTATGAACTACGACAGTGAAGTAGAGAGTCTGGACCCACCTATGGTTCCTTGTCTTCCTGAAGACCTCTTGTGGTAGGCCCAGTGCAGGAGTGTCACGTTATAATCCCCGTCGTGTGAGGCGGGGTCCGGCGGGAGGATCTGGTGTCAACAAACATGGAAATATAAGCTTTCAAATAGGATCGTGTGGGTCTTTCCCAGGCTGAGACACCTAAGGGGATTACGGCCTCCAGAAGGTGTCTGGGGAGGACAAATGTTTTGTGTTCTGGGGTAAGCTAGTTACCTGAGTCCGCTCTGATCCCCTGAAGGATTTACTTCCTCGATATGCGGTCTCACTTCGAAGAAATGTTGCTATTGTGGGTATCTGAAGGTTCCTGAGATTATCATTATGATTTCTTGCTTTCCAGGTGCACCGTACATAGCTCTATAGACCCAGCTTGGAGCCCTAGGTCTGAACCCGGAGGGTTGCTCGGTTCTGTTGTGCACACACACACACACACACACACACACACACACACACACACACACACACACACACACACACACACACACACACACACACACACACACACGGTCGCACCAAACAAAAAAAAGCGTCATAATCTTGTCCACTCCTCGAGCGGGAAGGATGAAGAACGTCGTCGGGACCTTCACTTCCTGTGGGAGGTCCCGGGACCCAGCTGGGTAGAGATCTTCTCACAGCTTTTGTGAGCTCGTTGACGGAGCTTCATTGTGTGATCTGCCATCTCATTACCCTCCCGGAGAGTCCTTGATGTGGTTCATACGCCTCACTTGGTCCAGACCCCATAGGTGGACCGCGGCCTTATCTCCCACCGGATGTGAGGAGTGAAGTGTCTCTTGAGTGGTCCAGGAAGATGAGGATTGTGGGTTTGGGTCATAGTGTAGTGACTGTTGAGTACCCAAGCAGGAGGAAAACGAGATGTGTTGAGGACGATGTTTCGTTTCAAGGCAGAAACATAGCCTGTACTTGAGTGTTCCAGATAGGCTCTACTATGGTCTCAGTGGTTTACAGTGTTCTGAGAGATCCACAGCGATCTCATTGGTCGGGTATAAAGTCCGCGATGGTAGCGAGTGGAAGGCAGGGAGATATCGTAGGTGTGGGGGAAAGTAGGGAAGGTAGGGGTGTTCCATCATGGATGTGGAGGAAGGGAAAGTAGTGGGGGTGATCCAGCTGGGTGTTATCATGGCTGCCATCACCTCAACTTGTCGACTCTCTTTACTAAACACATTTTCCGCCTCCTGACCCAGAACTGACGGCTGGGTCAGACCAGGGGGAATACCGCTCCTTCCTCTTATAACGTCAGTCATCTCTCTCTCTCTCTCTCTCTCTCTCTCTCTCTCTCTCTCTCTCTCTCTCTCTCTCTCTCTCTCTCTCCTCTCTCTCTCTTCTCTTCTCTCTCTCTCTCTCTCTCTCTGTAGTTGTTCATTGAACAGCTAGCAGTATAGGTGTCTGTATTCACTCAACATCCAGCAATAGGATAATACCACCACCAACAGGCATGATGCACCACCAGCAGGCATGATGCACCACCAACAGGCATGATGCACCACCAACAGGCATGATGCACCACCAACAGGCATGATGCACCACCAACACGCATGATGCACCACCAACAGGCATGATGCACCACCAACAGGCATGATGCACCACCAACAGGCATGATGCACCACCAACAGGCATGATGCACCACCAACGGGCATGAGCACCCCCAAGGATGTGCACCCCCAACAGGGGCCCCCCAAAAATGATGCACCCCCCAACAGGCAGAGCCCACCAAAGCTGATGCACCCCCAAACAGGCTGAGCCCCCAACGGGCTGATACCCCCAAACAGGATGAGGGCCCACCAACAGATGATGAAACCCCCCCCGATGAGCACCCCCAACAGGCATGATGCCCCCCAACGGGGTGACACCCCCAAAAGGGCATGAGCACCAAAAGGCTGAGCACCCCAACAGGTGAGCACCCAAACGGATAAAGCACCCCCAGGGCCTCCCCATTGTCCCCCAAAATTAAATAACAACACAGGCATTTTGGCCCCATTAATCCACAAAAGGCAAAAAATTTGGGCGTCAGTAATATTAAAAAGTGTGAATTTTGGTTCCCCCCAGTGAATTTGGGTTTGGGCCCGGGGCTTGCCCAGGCTGGCCCAGGGCTTCGATTGTTTAAATTTTTGGGCCCGTTGGCTATTTTTGTCTGATAACACAAAACAGTTATTTTTCGCGGTTTTATTGAGGGGGATTTTGGGACGGGAGGGGGTGGGGGGGGGGGGGGAGGGGACGGGGGGGGGGGATTATTAAAACCGGGATTGAAAAAACATTTCAGCGGGGTTTTAGGGCAGGTTATTTGCCTCCCAACCGTTAAGCATACGAGCCCCGGGATCTCTGGAAAGAAGAAATATGATGTGTGTACCGAGTACAGAATCTCCAAAAACAAAAAACCCAGGTGTGAGGCGAACAAAATATGTTAAAATGAAAATGGAAAATGGAAAAAAATGAAAAAAATTTAACAAAAGAAGCCAAAAGTATGTAAGACGTAAACTGGACTAAAACAGTGAAAAGTTGTGTCCACAAGACACGTGATTTTCAAGTGACCCAGACAAATGAAAATTTGTTTTCCCAAAAAGACACATGAGTTTTTTCAATGGACTCAGAAACAGTAAAAAATTTGGCTACAAGACACATGATTTTCAAGGACCTAACAAAGAAAAATTTTTTTCCACAAGACAAACCGTAAAATTTAAAAGTGGACCCGACCTAGTGCATCAAGTTTTATAAAAAAGTTTTTGTCCCAAGGATTTGGACAACTGAATCAATTTTGTGGGATGCGCCCCGCATAAAATTGGCTAACATCCGGGTACCTGTTTTAGTGGTGAAAAGACAGAGAGGTTTAAAAACTAAACACCCCCCCATGTTTCCCCCCTCCCAGGGATGAACCCAGATTCAATGTGTAATTGAGTGTGTAAAACCGAGTATTGAACTAGGGGAAATTTGAATGTTTTAAACGTATTTTTTGGGAATGAGGCGAGAAAGAAAGATAATAATTTCCCCCTAAAAAATTAGAGTGATGTACCAAACCTGCACATGAAATCCCCTCCTTAGACAAGATACTGTGACACCCGTGCAAAAACTGCACAAAAAAATGTGGGCAAAGGCACTTGAAGAGACCTGTAAGTGTCGAGACCCCCGACTTTTCCCCCTTCCCCGAAAAAGAGAATTACCAACAAGTTTTGGCTGTTTTCCCCAGGGGGAATTGAAACCTTTCCTCAAATCATTCTTGAACACCCGGATATGGTTCATACTTGGATGCTGTGGGCCCGAGCAACAGCCCGGGTTGTCGATTTTTCCCCCAGGATCCCCGGGGGGACCAGCAGGGGGCTAGGAGATTCCCACTATGTTTTTTATAATTCAAGAAAATCAAGAAATGAGGTGAGAGGCGGAGGTGAGGACCCGTACCAACATGTACATGCTGGAGGTACCAGTTAGGACTGTCAGTGTCCAGGGGGGCGGGAGGGCCCGACTGTGCATACTGGGGAACCCCCCTTTGGATGTCAGTGTTCTGGAGGTCGTGGGGGCCGAGTACATGTGGAGGTACCCGTTTTTGATATCAGTGCCCGGGGGGTCGTGAGGGCCAGAGTACTGCGAGGGACCCGTTAGTGACGTCGTGTTCAGCAGGTCGTGGGGGCCCGACTGTACATGCTGGGGGTACCACTTTGGCTGCAGGTCCAGGGGTCGTGGAGGGCCAATGTACATGCTGGAGGTACCAGCTTAGTGGGTGTCGTGTTCAGGGGGTCGTGGAGGCCAGCTGTACAGCTGGATGCCACTTAGTGCCGTCAGTGTTCAGGGGGTGTGGAGGCCAACGTACTGCTGGGGTACCAGGTTTTGACAAACAGTGTCAAGGTTGGAGGCCAACTGTACATGCGGAGTACCATTAGTGACTGTCAGTGTTTTGGAGGTCGTGGAGGGGAGATGTCATGCGGGGGACCAGTTATGACTGTAGTGTTTTGGGGTCGGGAGCCAATGTAATGTGGGGACCGTTAGTGATGTAGTGTTTGAGGCGTGGAGCCAGACTGTACAACTGGGGTACCCGTTAGTGCTGCAGTGTCCGAAAGGGCTGGAGGCCAACAAAAGCTGGGGTACCAGCTTAGTGACTGTCGTGTCCAGGAGGGCGGGAGGCCCCAAATGTAAATGTGGGGGAAACCCTTTTTGACTGTAGTGCCCCGGAGGTTGGGAGGCCAAATGTACATGCTGGGGTACCAGCAGTACTGTCAGTGTCCAGGGGGCGTGAGGCCGAGTACTGAATGGAGGGAACACTTAGTGACTGTCAGTGCCGGAGGTCTGGGGGCCGACTGTAAACTGGGGTACCAGCTTAGTGACTGTCATTCCAGGGGGCGTGGGGGCCAATGTACTGTGGAGGTGCCAGTTAGGACTTCAGTGTCCAGAGGTTGGAGGAACTGTAATGATGGAGTACCCGCTTGTGACTGTCGTGTTCATAGGGCGGGAGGCCAGATGTACTGCGGAGGTACCGTTTAAGCTACAGGGTTCAGGAGGTCGTGGAGGCCCGATTACATACTGGGGTACCCGTTAGTATGTCAGTGTTCAGGAGGCGTGGAGGGGGAATTACATGCTGGAGGGACCAGCTTGTGCTTCAGTGTTCAGGGGGGTCTGGAGGCCCAAGTACAAAAGGAGGTACCCGCAGTGGCTGTCAGTGTTCAGGGGGTCGGGGGGCCAGAGAAAGCGGAGGTACCCCAAAAAACTGTCAGTGTTTAGAGGCGGGAGGGCCGAGTACATGGGAGGACCCGCTTAATGACTGCATTTCAGGGGGTCGTGGGGGCCAGACTGACTGCGGAGGTCCAGCTTTGTGATGTCAGTGTCCAGGGGGTGTGGGGCCAGATGAAAGCTGGAGGTACCAGCTTAGTGACTGTCTGTTCAGGAGGTCGTGGAGGCCCCCTGAAAATAGGAGGACCAGGTTTGTGGGCTTCAGTGTTCAGGGGGTGTGAAGGCCAGAGTACATACTGGAGGGACCATTTGTGACTGTCAGTGTTTTAGGGTCGTGAAGGCAATGAATACTGGGGTACCCGCTAGTGTGTATGTTCAGGAGGCGTGAAGGCCCCACTGTACATATGGGGTACCGCTTAGGACTGTCAGTGTTCAAAGGGGGTCGTGAAGGCCAACGGGACTTTTCTGGAGGTACAAAACTTAGTGATGTCCAGTGTTCACAGTCGTGGAGGCCCGACGTACATGGGGGGTACCAGTTTTTGGGGTCAGTGTCCCGGGGGTGGGGGCCAGACGACTGTGGGGGCCAGTTTGTGATGCGGGTTTAGGGGGTCGTGGGGGCCCGATGTACGATGGAGGTAAACAGTTGTGACGTCATGTCCAGGAGGTCGGGAGGCCGACTGACATATGGAGGTAAAGGTTATGCTGTCTGTCCAGAGGGGCGTGGGGGGCCCGACTGTACAGGGGGTTCCCGCTTAGTGATGCATGTCCAGGAGGTCGTGGGGCCCCGACTGTCAAAAGGAGGGACCAGGTTAGTGGTGCGTGTTCGGAGGTCGTGGGGCCAGACTGTACATATGGAGGGACCAGGCGTTGTCAGTGTCCCGGGGGTCTGAGGCCAACTGTACAATGGAACCCGCTTAGTGGCGTCGTGTTCAGGGGCGGGAGGGGCCCGATGTACATGCTGGAGGAAAGCTTAAGACGTCATTTTAGGAGGTCGTGGGGCCAGACTGTACAGCTGGGGACCCGCTATGGCTGTCAGTGTTCAGGAGGTCGGGAGGCCGGTTGGGTGGCCGGTATGGAGAATCGCGTTATGTCTTTTTGGTGTCGGCCCTTTTAAGACCCCGCTTTCCGATACCTGAACCCATTACCCTAGACAAGGGAGGGGCAAGACACATGGAGGGTGCAGCAGAAAGATGGGGGGTGAGCGAAAAGGGAGGGTGCGCAGCAATGGAGGGGGCAGAGAAAGGGGGGGTGCAGCAAAAAGAGGGGGGGCAGCAGACAAGGGGGGGGGGCAGAGAAAGAGGGAGGGTGCAGCAGAAAGAGGGAGGGTGCAGCAGACAGGCAGAGGGTGCAGCTGACAGGCAGAGGGTGCAGCAGACAGAGAGAGAGTGCAGCAGACAGGCAGAGGGTGCAGCAGACAGGCAGAGGGTACAGCAATAGGAAAGGGGGTTTGCAGCAGACAGGCAGAGGTGTGTAGCGACAGCAGAGGGTGCAGCAGAAAGAGGAGGGTGCAGCAGACAGGCAGGGGGTGCAGCAGACAGGCAGAGGGACAGCAACAGCAGAGGGTGAAAGGCAGACAGGCAGGGGGTGCAGCAGAAAGAGGGGGGCAGCAACAGGCAGAGGGTACAGCAGACAGGCAGATGGTGCAGCAGACAGGCATAGGGTGCAGCAGAAAGAGGGAGAGTGCAGCAGACAGGCAGAGGGTGCAGCAGACAGGCAGAGAATGTAGCAGACAGGCAGAGGGTGCAGCAGACAGGCAGAAGGTGCAGCAGACAGGCAGAGGGTACAGCAGACAGGCAGAGGGTGCAGCAGACAGGCAGAGGGTGCAGCAGAAAGAGGGAGGGTGCAGCAGACAGGCAGAGGGTGCAGAAGACAGGCAAAGGGTGTAGCAGACAGGCAGAGGTTACAGCAGACAGGCAGAAGGTGTAGCAGACAGGCAGAGGGTACAGCAGACAGGCAGAGGGT
Source organism: Cherax quadricarinatus (assembly GCF_026875155.1). NCBI lineage: Eukaryota > Metazoa > Arthropoda > Malacostraca > Decapoda > Parastacidae > Cherax > Cherax quadricarinatus. Next base: position 21,717,317 of record NC_069424.1, read on the forward strand.
GCAGCAGACAGGCAGAGGGTGTAGCAGACAGGCAGAGGGTGCAGCAGACAGGCAGAGGGTGCAGCAGACAGGCAGAGGGTACAGCAGACAGGCAGAGGGTGCAGCAGACAGGCAGAAGGTGTAGCAGACAGGCAGAGGGTGCAGCAGAAAGAGGGAGGGTGCAGCAGACAGGCAGAGGGTGTAGCAGACAGGCAGAGTGTGCAGCAGACAGGCAGAGGGTGCAGCAGACAGGCAGAGGGTACAGCAGACGGGCCCAGAGGTGCAGCAGACGGGCAGAAGGGTAGCAACAGGCAGAGGTGCAGCAGAAAGAGGGAGGGTGCAGTAGACAGGCAGAAGGTGCAGAAGACAGGCAGAGGGTGTAGCAGACAGGCAGAGGGTGCAGCAGACAGGCAGAGGGTGCAGCAGACAGGCAGAGGGTGCAGCAGACAGGCAGAGGGTGTAGCAGACAGGCAGAGGGTGCAGCAGACAGGCCGAGGGTGCAGCAGACAGGCAGAGGGTACAGCAGACAGGCAGAGGGTGCAGCAGACAGGCAGAAGGTGTAGCAGACGGGCAGAGGTGCAGCAGAAAGGGGGAGGGTGCAGCAGACGGGCAGAGGGTGTAGCAGACAGGCAGAGGTGCAGCAGACAGGCAAGGGTGCAGCAACAGGCAGAGGGTACAGCAGACAGGCAGAGGGTGCAGCAGACAGGCAGAAGGTGTAGCAGACAGGCAGAGGGTGCAGCAGAAAGAGGGAGGGTGCAGTAGACAGGCAGAAGGTGCAGAAGACAGGCAGAGGGTGTAGCAGACAGGCAGAGGGTGCAGCAGACAGGCAGAGGGTGCAGCAGACAGGCAGAGGGTGCAGCAGACAGAGGGAGGGTGCAGCAGACAGAGGGAGGGCGCAGCAGACAGGCAGAGGGTGCAGCAGACAGGCAGAGGGTGCAGCAGACAGAGGGAGGGTGCAGCAGACAGGCAGAGGATGCAGCAGACAGGCAGCAGAGGATGCAGCAGAGAGGGAAAGTATGACAGGAGGACGTTGAAAAGTCTTGATCCCTTCACACTTATTGAGTTTTCTCAGAGATACTGACTGTACCCAGGAAGATATATTTATAGTGTATCTGCTACCTTACTCTGTTGTTGCTATCTTACTCTGTTGTTGCTACCTTACTAGTTTTTTTTCACCTTTCTCTGTTGTTGCACTACTCGTTGTTGCTA
>NC_069424.1:21719004-21737140 GCF_026875155.1 Cherax quadricarinatus
TAATTTAAAAGGCCCCCAATGGAAAAAAAGTCACTTACTTTTTTGGGGTTATCCTAGCATCTTACCTAAGCTGCTATTATCATAAACTATAACTATCCGTGCATACTCGAATAAACTTACTTACTTGGTTATTTGTGTATCGTTCCAGTTACGGTATTGTGCCTTTTTTTTTTATTTACTGGGCATACTGTAGTGTTCCTCCTTTATGTGAACAGTGCCAATGGATATAAAGAAATATGCCTATTGGTGCCCGGGATCGAATCTCGGCTCTTCAGTTGATGCCACTACCAACTGAGCCATGATATATCACCTACACATTTCATCTCTGCTTCCTACACTCTTGCAGGATGGGTATCAGCTGTATAATAAAGATGTTAGACTAAAACTTCCTAAAATCTAATCAGTCTTCAGTTCTAAGTTTTAAAACCCATTTCTCCAATTTTTATCTCCACCCAATTCCAGAGATTTCATCTCTGGTCGGGAGATAAGCTAATACGTCCCACTAAGCTACTTTTGATATAAATTGCTTACAATCTTTCTTATACGCTCCCCACCAGCCTACCACCTAATACAATTGCTATCTGCTTCAATAACCAAACTTTAGTGGACTTATAACTTGGAAATACCGTACAAGTAGGCCCCGCCCACCTCTGGCGACGTCTCCAGCTACTGCATCTCCACATACCTGGAGTAACCCTCTCCAGGTATAACACAATGTTATGGGTTAGATCATTACTAGTGTGGTTGTCTCCACTCCTCAGTGTTGCCGTGTTGATCACTGTTGCAGCAGACAGGCGCAGCAATTACCACACCTGGAACACTATAACCATCAACATTACACACATATATACAAAAACTTTATAACCATCAACACATGTATACACAAAAACATTATAACCATCAACATTACATACATATACACAAACATTACCATGTAAAAAAACTAATAGCATTATTGCCTGAATGATATACCCATTAATATTTAACGTAAGTAAAACTATATTTATTTTCTTTAATCAATATTTCTTACACATTAACCTGATGGCTTGCAAATTGTTTACATGGAAGCCATGATGCTAACAGATGTGGCGCAAGTTACTTGGGCCCAAAAGACCCCCAATAAGTTATTATTTAATAAAAAAAAATAGCCCAGGACTACATAACCATTATGGTTGTGTAACACCTAGTGTGAGAGTTATTGTTTGATCAGAGGAAGGGGAGTAGCTCCAGTTCCTCACATCAAAACCCCTCCACTAAGGTCAATTTACTCCCCCTCCAAGACATTAGACCCCACAAAAAATTAAGAATATTTAAAATAATAATTTAGTGGCCAAATTGGTGGCGGGGACCAGGAGGTGCAGCTCAACTCTGTTGTGCTTACAAACACGTCAATAGACAATACTTGCGTTTTTTAGGTGTATTAAGAGGCAGAGGAAGCGGTAAAGCTGGCGGGGCGGCAGGAGAAGCAACATGTCTCTCCTTTACCACCATTAACGTTCAACTGACCTTCAGTGCCCTTAAGGTTGGTCACTGTCCTGGCCTTCACTAAACACCATCACTAATAATCTAACTAGCTCTGATTACCACCACTAGATGGCACTACACCACCACCACTATCACCACTAGATGGCACTACTACATCATCGCAATCCGTACTACTCATGGTGAAGCGCTCAACCCGTGGGAGTCATGCATAGGGAGTGATTTTCGCCTGTAAGTTTGGTAAGAATCCCTCTAGGATATTCCAAGTGTAAATAATCATGTATCTCTCCCGTCTGCGTTCTAGGGAATACAGGTTGAGGAACTTCAAGCATTCCCAGTAATTGAGGTGTTTCATCGCAGTTATGCGTGCCATGAAGGTTCTCTGTACATTTTCTAGGTCAGCAATTTCACTTGCCTTGAAAGTCGCTGTTAGTGTGCAGCAATATTCCAGCCAAGACATAACGAAGGGAGGGACTAGTCAATGAAATTGCAAATATCGAACTTAAGCTGAAGGAATCTTATACCTGGAGTTTACCTGGAGAGAGTTCCGGGGGTCAACGCCCCTGCAGCCCGGTCTGTGACCAGGCCTCCTGGTGGATCAGAGCCTGATCAACCAGGCTGTTACTGTTGGCTGCATGCAAACCAACGTACGAGCCACAGCCCAGCTGGTCAGGAACCGACTTTAGGTGCTTGTCCAGTGCCAGCTTGAAGACTGCCAGGGGTCTGTTGGTAATCCCCCTTATGTATGCTGGGAGGCAGTTGAACAGTCTTGGGCCCCTGACACTTATTGTATGGTCTCTTAACGTGCTAGTGACACCCCTGCTTTTCATTGGGGGGATGTTGCATCGTCCTGCCAAGTCTTTTGCTTTCGTAGTGAGTGATTTTCGTGTGCAAGTTCGGTACTAGTCCCTCTAGGATTTTCCAGGTGTATATAATCATGTATCTCTCCGCCTGCGTTCCAGGGAATACAGGTTCAGGAACCTCAAGCGCTCCCAGTAATTGAGGTGTTTTATCTCCGTTATGCGCGCCGTGAAGGTTCTCTGTACATTTTCTAGGTCAGCAATTTCACCTGCCTTGAAAGGTGCTGTTAGTGTGCAGCAATATTCCAGCCTAGATAGAACAAGTGGCCTGAAGAGTGTCATCATGGGCTTGGCATCCCTAGTTTTGAAGGTTCTCATTATCCATCCTGTCATTTTTCTAGCAGATGCGATTGATACAGAGAGTAGTCGTCAACAGAGTAAAGTCCGAGGCAGCTACGGTGAAAAGCTCTGTTCCACAAGGCACAGTACTCGCTCCCATCTTGTTCCTCATCCTCATATCGACATAGACAAGGATGTCAGCCACAGCACCGTGTCTTCCTTTGCAGATGACACCCGAATCTGCATGACAGTGTCTTCCATTGCAGACACTGCAAAGCTCCAGGCGGACATCAACCAAATCTTTCAGTGGGGCTGCAGAAAACAATAATGAAGTTCAACGATGAGAAATTTCAATTACTCAGATATGGTAAACATGAGGAAATTAAATCTTCATCAGAGTACAAAACAAATTCTGGCCACAAAATAGAGCGAAACACCAACGTCAAAGACCTGGGAGTGATCATGTCGGAGGATCTCACCTTCAAGGACCATAACATTGTATCAATCGCATCTGCTAGAAAAATGACAGGATGGATAATGAGAACCTTCAAAACTAGGGAGGCCAAGCCCATGATGACACTCTTCAGGTCACTTGTTCTATCTAGGCTGGAATATTGCTGCACACTAACAGCACCTTTCAAGGCAGGTGAAATTGCCGACCTAGAAAATGTACAGAGAACTTTCACGGCGCGCATAACGGAGAAAAACACCTCAATTATTGGGAGCGCTTGAGGTTCCTAAACCTGTATTCCCTGGAACGCAGGAGGGAGAGATACATGATTATATACACCTGGAAAAACCTAGAGGACTAGTACCGAACTTGCACACGAAAATCACTCACTACGAAAGCAAAAGACTTGGCAGACGATGCACCATCCCCCCAATGAAAAGCAGGGTGTCACTAGCACGTTAAGAGACCATACAATAAGTGTCAGGGGCCCTAGACTGTTCAACTGCCTCCCAGCACACATAAGGGGGATTACCAACAGACCCCTGGCAGTCTTCAAGCTGGCACTGGACAAGCACCTAAAGTCAGTTCCGGATCAGCCGGGCTGTGGCTCGTACGTTGGTTTGCGTGCAGCCAGCAGCAACAGCCTGGTTGATCAGGCTCTGATCCACCAGGAGGCCTGGTCACAGACCGCGCCGCGGGGGCGTTGACCCCCAGAACTCTCTCCAGGTAAACTCCAGGTAATACAATGTTATGGTCCTTAAAGGTGAGATCCTCTGACATGATCACTCCCAGGTCTTTGACGTTGGTGTTTCGCTCTATTTTGTGGCCAGAATTTGTTTTGTATTCTGATGAAGATTTAATTTCCTCGTGTTTACCATATCTGAGTAATTGAAATTTCTCATCATTGAACTTCATATTGTTTTCTGCAGCCCACTGAAAGATTTGGTTGATGTCCGCCTGGAGCCTTGCAGTGTTTGCAATGGAAGACACTATCATGCAGATTCGGGTGTCATCTGCAAAGGAAGACACGGTGCTGTGGTTGACATCCTTGTCTATGTCAGATATGAGGATGAAGAACAAGATGGGAGCAAGTACTGTGCCTTGTGGAACAGAGCTTTTCACCGTAGCTGCCTCGGACTTTACTCTGTTGACTACTACTCTCTGCGTTCTGTTAGTGAGTAAATTATAGATCCATCGACCGACTTTTCCTGTTATTCCTTTAGCACGCATTTTGTGCGCTATTACGCCATGGTCACACTTGTCGAAGGCTTTTGCAAAGTCTGTTTATATTACATCTGCATTCTTTTTGTCTTCTAGTGCATCTAGGACCTTGTCGTAGTGATCCAATAGTTGAGACAGACAGGAGCGACCTGTTCTAAACCCGTGTTGCCCTGGGTTGTGTAATTGATGGGTTTCTAGATGGGTGGTGATCTTGCTTCTTAGGACCCTTTCAAAGATTTTTATGATATGGGATGTTAGTGCTATCGGTCTGTAGTTCTTTGCTGTTGCTTTACTGCCCCCTTTGTGGAGTGGGGTTATGTCTGTTGTTTTTAGTAACTGTGGGACGACCCCCGTGTCCATGCTCCCTCTCCATAGGATGGTAAAAGCTCGTGATAGAGGCTTCTTGCAGTTCTTGATGAACACGGAGTTCCATGAGTCTGGCCCTGGGGCAGAGTGCATGGGCATGTCATTTATCGCCTGTTCGAAGTCATTTGGCGTCAGGATAACATCAGCTAGGCTTGTGTTAACCAAATTCTGTGGCTCTCTCATAAAAAATTCATTTTGATCTTCGACTCTCAGTCTGGTTAGCGGCTTGCTAAAAAATGAGTCATATTGGGACTTGAGTAGCTCACTCATTTCTTTGCTGTCATCTGTGTAGGACCAATCTTGTTTAAGTAGGGGCCTAATACTGGACGTTGTTCTCGACTTTGATTTGGCATAGGAGAAGAAATACTTTGGGTTTCTTTCGATTTCATTTATGGCTTTTAGTTCTTCCCGCGATTCCTGACTCCTATAAGATTCCTTTAGCTTAAGTTCGATGCTTGCTATTTCTCTGACCAGTGTCTCCCTACGCATTTCAGATATATTGACCTCTTTTAGCCACTCTGTTATTCTTTTCCGTCGCCTGTAAAGGGAGTGCCTGTCCCTTTCTATTTTACATCTACTCCTCCTTTTTCTTAGAGGAATAAGCCTTGTGCATACATCGAGCGCCACCAAGTTAATCTGTTCTAGGCATAAGTTTCGGTCTGTGTTGCTTAGTACATCTTCCCAGTTTATATCAGTTAGGATTTGGTTTACTTGGTCCCACTTTATGTTTTTGTTATTGAAGTTGAATTTGGTGAATGCTCCCTCATGACTAATCTCATTATGTCGGTCTGGGGCTCCGCACATACATGTCTGAACCTCAATTATGTTGTGATCTGAGTATATTGTTTTTGATATGGTGACATTTCTTATCAGATCATCATTGTTAGTGAAGATGAGGTCTAGTGTATTCTCCAGTCTAGTAGGCTCTATTATTTGCTGGTTTAAATTGAATTTTGTGCAGAGATTTAAAAGCTCGTGTGAGTGTGAGTTTTCATCAGAGCTGCCTCCTGGTGTTATTACTGCAACAATATTATTTGCTATATTCCTCCATTTTAGGTGCCTTAAGTTGAAATCCCCCAGGAGCAAGATGTTGGGTGCAGGAGCTGGAAGATTTTCCAGACAGTGGTCAATTTTTAACAGCTGTTCCTGGAATTGCTGGGATGTTGCATCCGGAGGCTTGTAGACTACCACAATGACTAGGTATTGGTTCTCGATCTTTACTGATAAAACTTCCACTACATCATTTGAGGCATTCAGCAGTTCTGTGCACACAAGTGACTCTGCAATGTACAGGCCAACCCGCCCCTTTTGCCTGTTCACTCTGCCGCATCTGTATAAGTTGTAACCTGGGATCCATATTTCGTTGTCCAAGTGATCCTTTATGTGGGTCTCAGTGAAAGCCGCGAACATTGCCTTTGCCTCTGCAAGCAGTCCACGGATGAAAGGTATTTTGTTGTTTGTTGCTGGCTTTAGACCCTGTATATTTGCAAAGAGAAGAATGTCATTGGACTGGTGGTATTGTTGGTACTGGGGGGGGGGGGGGTTCCGGCATTAGTAACTGTATCTGTTGGTTTGGAGTGGAGGCCATCGACTGTGGTTCCACTCCAGGAATGACTGGATTTGGTGTACGATTTTTGCCATTTCCTGCCAGTTTTTTTTTCTTCCTGGCACTAAAAAACCTCTCCCTCTTGAGTGGCTGTGGCTACCCAGGTTTTCCCATGGCCTGGATGTTTTGTAACTTTTTGTCCCCTTTAGATGGTGTGCGGACACATTTCAGGGTGAAAAAGCTTACAGGAAGGGAGTTTGTATTTTTCTGTTGTCATATGGGCACGGCATTTTCTAGGGTGGTCATAGTTGCATGTCCCGTCTGTTTTTCCAGATTTCACATGCCTACAGATACCAAGTGCATAGTATGTGCACAGGCTTGGTTTCCGTTTGCCTTGGGTTTCTGTGACTGTATTCCCTGTTGGTGCATGTTTGCCTTGGGTTTCTGTGACTGTATTCCCTGTTGGTGCATGTTTACGTCTTATTCCTATCCTCCCTAGCACCAACAAAGGAGCTCCCACCAGTTGTTTTTGGTAATATATCCTCACTATTGCTATTGGAGTCTTCTTGTTTGCTATTTCCTGTGGTATTTCTAGTTTGCAATATTGGTTTTATCTTATCTTTGACTACACTTGATTCCCCACTACGGCTCCTGTCTCCCATGAGGTCATTTATATGCATTCCATCCTGCGTACAATTCCTGACTACCTGGACAAAATCTCCAGCTTCACCATTACTGTCTACCAGAACAGCACTATCAGCCCCACATTTACTGACAACCAGGACATCACCTCCAGCCTTACAGTTTCTGTCTACATGACCAGCATCAAGGGCAGTACCATCCAGCCCAGACTTTTTATGTTCCCATCTGTTGTAGAAAGCTTCCAGGTTGTCTATGAAAGCAGCTTTGATGTTATCCTCTTTTAATACCAATGTGATATTAGTCCACAGATTTATCTCATTTGGACATACCCAAAAACACTTCCCTGTTTTAATACTTCTTGTAGCTAGTTCTTGGATATTTGCACAAGGGACATGACACCAATTTCCACAAAAACGACAATTTATCCATGTGGAAGCCCGTTTGTTTGATTGATTGCAGACTACACAGGGCTTCATAATGATTTGAATGGTTGAATTACTGTAATTCTACTAGCAACCTCTTGAATACTCTATTAATAACCTCCTTAAAGTGAAGCTCTAGCTATTTGTATTTCTATTTCTAACTGTACTTGTATGTTAGGACAGCTTACCGGAGTACGCTCCTGTTTTTTATTTATTGTTTGTGTTTATAAGGGCGCCTACAACCCCATCCGTTTACAGTCTGCTTTATTGTCCAACGAATCCTTTTGAAATCGGTCGAGGGTTCGGACCAGTCGAGGGTTCGGAACCAGTCTGATCTGATCAGTGGGTCACTTATTTAAAACATACTGGTCGGTGATTAGGGCTAACACATGAAGGATCTACTGGAAGTTATCTATCCTAGTAATATGTGATTTGATTAATACAAAAAGTATAACTTGCGTGTTGAAGAACCGGTGATTGCTGGCAGATCCTACAATGATAAATGGTCGACCTCAACCCTTGTTTATCAATCACTGTATCTAGCTTTTCTAGGTTTTTTCCATCTCCACCTCAATAAATGCTATATTATCACTATAGTTGACTGGTGGAAATTTTTCTGTAGTAATATTTGCTTCTCGTTATGTATATTGCGACCGCTGGTAACTACAGGTTATATGAGATTCACAGTATACGTCTGGTATTTCAAGAAAATAGAAACTAATGAAAGTCACTCCACTCCACTATGTACTATTACAATACTGGTTAGTTGCTACTACAACACTGTATTCTGCTAATCACTGGTATCCCTAGATTATATGCGAGTACACTAGCAGGCCAGGAAGATTTAAAACAGCTGACCAGTGTGGTAAGTTTCTGGCGACTTCTGGCACCTGCCTCTATAGGCTTATCACTTCATTTACAAATTCACCTGTTTTCAAATGACACTTTAGATTTTATTATCTATATACTATTATGGAAAATTTTCTAGGGTGCTTACCTGTATGTACCTCAACATTATATACATACCAGTAATCTCATTGGGAAACAATCATATTGTTTACCGTAGTCACCCCGTGTAGACATGTGAGAAACTTAACCACCCCTGGTCGCACCAAGTGGTCCCCTCGACCTCACAATCTTATCCATATCTATCCGAGACCAGTATGGATTGGGTAGCACCCACAAGTACGGTGCTACTAATTAATTGTGGACTGTATAGATTATATTAGTTTAGCTGAATGAAGGGGAGGGGGTAGGATACACCTGGATACATCCATCAAGGAAAACATTGTACATAATCCCACCACTTACCAGATGTTCTCTGGTGATCACTTGAGGTAGCTGGATCACTCATAACCTATCTAATTATAACATAACACTACTGGCCAGCATAAGTTTGTTATAACTAGAAGGGTTACTTAACTGTGGGTGATTGATACTCCTTATTTCTTCCATTCACCATCTCAGTTTCGATGTCCTGCTACACCGACACGGTTCTCATTCCGGCAGGACGAGGTATCCGTCGGTTTGTCCCGGTTAGAAGTCGTGATTCTATAAATCTCCATTATCCCCGGTACGAGAGTCACACGTTCACTCGGAGCAAGGCGCTCTATTTCACATCCCGCATTCTCTTAACTCAATGTTATTATCACTGATTACATTACCATTCACAAGACGATTTAACGTCTCATAACTATTACACAAATTAGAGGTCACTCCATTGAGATCTGAGGCCGATGAGCGAGGATTAACACACGGGTATGTCCCCTGGACACTCACCCTGGCCGTGCACCTGCCACCCGCTCCTACTTTTATCACCCATTTTACCACTCTATTACCGTGGTCCCGTAAATCACGTTCCCTCACTCTCCACCAGGAACAGTTACGACACTTCTTATTATGAAATGAGGCCTATATTAATCCTTAGGCCGCCGTGAATGTCAATTTCGTGGTTCCATGCTTTCTCAGCTTCTTCACCACCATTCAAAACAATCCGCGCCTCCCCCTCCCGCACATCCGCGCATGCGCAAAGGGAACTCTTGGTTCTACTCTTATTTTCAAATACATTTTTGACCCATATAGACACATTAAACACCTATTAGGCACTATAGTTTCGGAAAATTAAAAAATTTTCCACACTGCGGCCGGGCGGAGGTCGTTGCTAGACGACTTACATAATGTGGAGTACAATTTTTTCCATCTTCACTGGCCACCCATATTTATTGAACTCTCAAAATGGACTAATTGGTGTTCCATTCTCTCAGGGGCATAAGCCTATGCTCCCTGGATTAAGTTATTGGGCATACTGGAATTTTGAGACTTTACCAATAACAAGTCTCTCAGTATCCCAAGTCAGCCCCAGCACATTACTGCATATAGGCACCAACTCCATGGCCATCTATATTTATGGATCCCTCAAAATGGACTAATTGGTGTTCCATTCTCTCAGGGGCATAAGCCTATGCTCCCTGGATTAAGTTATTGGGCATACTGGAATTTTGAGACTTTACCAATAACAAGTCTCTCAGTATCCCAAGTCAGCCCCAGCACATTACTGCATATAGGCACCAACTCCATGGCCATCTATATTTATGGATCCCTCAAAATGGACTAATTGGTGTTCCATTCTCTCAGGGGCATAAGCCTATGCTCCCTGGATTAAGTTATTGGGCATACTGGAATTTTGAGACTTTACCAATAACAAGTCTCTCAGTATCCCAAGTCAGCCCCAGCACATTACTGCATATAGGCACCAACTCCATGGCCATCTATATTTATTGATCCCTCAAAATGGACTAATTGGTGTTCCATTCTCTCAGGGGCATAAGCCTATGCTCCCTGGATTAAGTTATTGGGCATACTGGAATTTTGAGACTTTACCAATAACAAGTCTCTCAGTATCCCAAGTCAGCCCAGCACATTACTGCATATAGGCACCAACTCCATGGCCATCTATATTTATTGATCCCTCAAAATGGACTAATTAGTGTTCCATTCTCTCAGGGGCATAAGCCTATGCTCCCTGGATTAATTTATTGGACATACTGGAATTTTGAGACTTTAACAATAACAAGTCTCTCAGTATCCCAAGTCAGTCCCAGCACATTTCTTCATTATTTCATTAACCCCTTCACATATCCTCATTAGTTCCTCTTCAGTTGACGTCACACCCGGAAATTGTCCACATAAGATTATTTACCCAATTACTTCGCTCAGTGGACCGCCTGTGCACTTAAGGTGTGCATTTATCGTCGCCTGAAGTAAGAACAATTTATTATTTAACTGCTTATTAATTATATCATTATAAGCAGTCAACAATTTTGGTGTCTTGCTCAGTTCGCAGAGCTGGGTCCTTTAACTGTCCATACGCCATCCTATAATTAGTAGGTAATTCTGGACGGTCAAGCTTCCACGGAAGTCGCACCCAGTAATGTCCAGATTCACATTTAACATCCTTCAGGTATTGTTCCTGAGTAAAGGAATCATTTGGACTTTCCTCATTTACATTAATCCCTATGCTGTCCAGCTCCCACAAATTAGACTGGTTCAACATCATTCTCGATAGAAGAATACTTGTACTGGGTTGACCTTTCATGAGTAAGACACCGTGACCGTATTCACTACTTCCTCTAGTCATTATTACTAGGCGGTAGTCTGCCATATATTACATGGCCCGTACCAGTGTTGAGGAGAGTGACGCCGTATGGTTTTGGATTTATGCCCTTTATCCTGAATTTTTACATCCAACACCGTCAAGGCTACCTCAGCTAGGCCATCATTATTGCCATTAGCTGCAACCTTTACATCAGTCACTGTAGTGTCAGGGTTATTAACATTATCATTATTGTCACCTATTATTATAGAAATCACATACAACCCTGCACATAACTGTATGGTGCTTTCCCTTGTTGCATTGATAGCAACTGTTCAATTTGGTATGACAATCCTTTACATTATGATTGTCTAGACATCTGATAAATCTGTCAAGTTCTTTCATTCTTTCCACTTTAATATCCCATGAATTACAGGCATTACAATTTTTAGTGAAATGAGTACCCTGGCAGAAGAGGCAGTCTCTCTTTTCCTTGCCTGACCTCTTATTAACTGGGTTACAACTTACTGAGGTACTTATTCCTCTTACCTTGATGTGAGGAACCACTATTACTGATTCCTGACTTGATATGTGCCTATTTAACTCTTAACTATGATTATTACCACTGGGATTATTTTTCCCTTTGAGGCTTGACAGATACTTCAGAGTCATTATGTGTTATATCCTTAGAACTGTTTGGCTGACTGGTCTGCAATTGAACAATTAATTCCTGCCGACCTAGTCTGATTTCCTCCAGACCGTACTATGGAGGTTTTGGCAAACACACCCTTTGCATTAATAGTTTGATCAACTGCCTGGCTTACACCCTTTAATTTATTCAAAGCCTTACTTTTACAAGACAGTTTTTCTTCCAATTCGTAATGTTGATTAATTAAAACATTCATTTCCATTCCATCTGCACAATTCTCTAGCAGATCTCTTTCACAGTCTTTAAACCACAATTTGTACCAATCAAATCTACTCTCTAAAGCATCTAAATATAACTTTAATTCATTAGGGTTCACGGTTCTTTGATTCACTAAATCAAATGCCTTCGTCACATGGCTTTTAATAGCCTGTAATGATGCTTTCATTACTCTAAAATTCACGGACTTGTCAGCCACATTAACTCCATTAGATCCAGTCATGGTTAGAGAATTATTAATCACTGATTATACAACTTAAGTAGGCGCCTTATAAGAGTAATTCTTGCACTTTACTCTTGTATATATCCTAGCCACACATGTGCTAGCAATTAATTGGGCTAATTGTCATCCATCACACGATCGATTAAACTTGTGCACCCTACACCCACTTCCTTCAATCAGTCACTTAATTATTAAGTAATTAATTCAATTAATTTTTTCACTGATTGCATCCGTTCTCGAAGGACCAACGGGCAGATATGGAAAATTTTCTAGGGTGCTTACCTGTATGTACCTCAACATTATATACATACCAGTAATCTCATTGGGAAACAATCATATTGTTTACCGTAGTCACCCCGTGTAGACATGTGAGAAAACTTAACCACCCCTGGTCGCACCAAGTGGTCCCCTCGACCTCACAATCTTATCCATATCTATCCGAGACCAGTATGGATTGGGTAGCACCCACAAGTACGGTGCTACTAATTAATTGTGGACTGTATAGATTATATTAGTTTAGCTGAATGAAGGGGAGGGGGGTAGGATACACCTGGATACATCCATCAAGGAAAACATTGTACATAATCCCACCACTTACCAGATGTTCTCTGGTGATCACTTGAGGTAGCTGGATCACTCATAACCTATCTAATTATAACATAACACTACTGGCCAGCATAAGTTTGTTATAACTAGAAGGGTTACTTAACTGTGGGTGATTGATACTCCTTATTTCTTCCATTCACCATCTCAGTTTCGATGTCCTGCTACACCGACACGGTTCTCATTCCGGCAGGACGAGGTATCCGTCGGTTTGTCCCGGTTAGAAGTCGTGATTCTATAAATCTCCATTATCCCCGGTACGAGAGTCACACGTTCACTCGGAGCAAGGCGCTCTATTTCACATCCCGCATTCTCTTAACTCAATGTTATTATCACTGATTACATTACCATTCACAAGACGATTTAACGTCTCATAACTATTACACAAATTAGAGGTCACTCCATTGAGATCTGAGGCCGATGAGCGAGGATTAACACACGGGTATGTCCCCTGGACACTCACCCTGGCCGTGCACCTGCCACCCGCTCCTACTTTTATCACCCATTTTACCACTCTATTACCGTGGTCCCGTAAATCACGTTCCCTCACTCTCCACCAGGAACAGTTACGACACTTCTTATTATGAAATGAGGCCTATATTAATCCTTAGGCCGCCGTGAATGTCAATTTCGTGGTTCCATGCTTTCTCAGCTTCTTCACCACCATTCAAAACAATCCGCGCCTCCCCCTCCCGCACATCCGCGCATGCGCAAAGGGAACTCTTGGTTCTACTCTTATTTTCAAATACATTTTTGACCCATATAGACACATTAAACACCTATTAGGCACTATAGTTTCGGAAAATTAAAAAATTTTCCACAACTATTATCTATACTAGGGAGCCACTGTAGTATACACTATACACTATGTATACTAGGGAGCCACTGTAGTATACACTATACACTATGTATACTAGGGAGCCACTGTAGTATACACTATACACTATGTATACTAGGGAGCCACTGTAGTATACACTATACACTATGTATACACAATATTATCAGGGAGACTTTCTTTCCTCTGACAAAGAACAGTTCTATTATTACTATTTTGCACACGGCACACTAGGCCTATTCCCCTCTGGCAGTAAACTCTGCTAGGTAGTGCACACTAATTCTCCTTTTTTGACTCAGTATATAATGTCTTCCGCCCAAGATTGGTTCCAGGCGCTAGAGGGATGTATCGTATAAGATTGATGGCACAAATTAAAGTTCTAGCACGTAAGAGCGACAGTGAAAACACGAGAAAACACGGAGCACAACGGGGCACGCTGGCACGCTGGCCATAGGAGACAAGAATCACAAGAGCTAAAAGCCATAAAGGAAATTGAAAAAAAAAATCTCAAAATACTTCTTCTCTTATGCTAAATCTAAGGTAAAAACAACATCCAATTGGGCCCCTGATTAGGCGGGATGGAATATACACAGATCATAGCCACGAAATGAGTCCCAATATGACTCAGTGTTCAGCGAGCCACTGCCCAGACTAAGGGTCGACAATCCAAACGAATTCTTTATGAACGAAACCCAAAATTTGGTCATCCCAAAAATCTCGGATATTATTCTAACTCCACAAGAGGCAATTAATGATATGCCCATGCACTCTGCCCCAGGCCCAGACTCGTGGAACTCCGTGTTCATCAAGAATTGCAAGAAGCCCCTATCGCATGCCTTCAGCATTTTATGGAGAGGGAGCATGGACACAGGGGTCATCCCACACACACTAAAAACAGCAGACATAGCTCCACTCCACAAAGGTGGCAGTAAAGCAATTGCAAAGAACTACAGACCGATAGCACTAACATCCCATATCATAAAAATCTTTGAGAGGGTTCTAAGAAGCACGATCGCCAACCACCAAGTTACCCATCAATTGTCTGTTAGATTGATGCAGGTTGCTGTGGCAAACCTGTTTGATTTAGAATAGGAGGGGGACAACGGGGGTGTTGGGAGCCCACACGGGGTTGTGTGTGGTGAATTTTTTTTTTGAGCAATGGAAGGTACTGTTTCAAATAAAAAAAAATAAAAGGTTTTATGCAGTTTATATATATATATATATATATATATTATATATATATATATATATATATATATATATATATATATATATATATATTATATATATATATATATATATATATATTTCATTTATTTATGTATTAATGTTTAACGTTTTAATTTTGTTATACGTATTGTTGTGAGCTTTTATATGATGTTTTATCATGTATGGTTTGGGGAAATACTAGTTGGCTTAGGTGTAAATAGCGGATGTGTGAATACTTTATATGGTGTATTATGTTTCATGTATTAAGTTTTGTATACCTGTTTAATGAAGGATGGTTTTTATATATATTTAATATGTTGTTATATGACGTTTTAAATAAAATATAAAAAAGTTAAAAAAAAAAGAAGTTACCCATCAATTACACAACCCAGGGCAACACGGGTTTAGAGCAGGTCGCTTCTGCCTGTCCCAGCTACTGGACCACTATGACAGGTCCTGGATGCTGTAGAGGATAAACAAAATACAGATTTAGTATACACAGACTCTACAAAAGCTTTCGACAAGTGTGACCATGGTGTAATAGCACACAAAATGCGTGATAAAGAAATAATGGGAAAAGTTGGTAGATGGATCTACAACTTCCTGACAAATAGAACACAAGGAGTAATAGTAAACAGAGTAAAGTCCCAGGCAGCCAAAGTAAAAAGCTCTGTTCCACAAGGCACAGTACTCGCTCCCATTCTATTCCTCATCCTCATTTCTAACATAGAGATGTAAGTCATAGCTCCGTGTGTTCCTTTGCGGATGACACCAGGATTACCATGACAGTGACCTCCATCGAAGACACCGCGAGACTCCAAGCAGACATCAACCAAATCTTCGAATGGGCCGCTCAAAATAATATGAAGTTGAACGAGAAATTTCAACTACTCAGATATGGGAAACTTGAAGAAATTAAAAATGTGTCAGGATATACAACAAATTCTAACCATACAATAGAGCGGAAAAGTAATGTAAAGGACCTGGGGGTCATAATGTCAAAGGACCTCGCCTTCAAAGACCACAACAATGTATCTACCTCATCCGCTAGGAAAATGATAGGATTGATAATGAGAACCTTCAAAACTAGGGATGCTAAGCCTATGATGGTTCTCTTCAAATCGCTTGTGCTCTCTAGGCTGGAATACTACTGTACACTAACGGCCCCCTTCAAGGCTGGCGACATTGCAGACCTGGAGAGTGTACAAAGAAATTTCACGGCACACACAAGTACGATAAGGCACCTAAACTACTGGGACACTGCAAGGCTCCAGGCGGACATCAACCGAATCTTTCAGTGGGCTGCAGAAAACAATATGAAGTTCAACGATGAGAAATTTCAATTACTCAGATATGGTAAACACGAGGAAATTAAATCTTCATCAGAGTACAAAACAAATTCTGGCCACAAAATAGAGCAAAACACCAATGTCAAAGACCTGGGAGTGATCATGTCGGAGGATCTCACCTTCAAGGACCATAACACTGTATCAATCGCATCTGCTAGAAAAATGACAGGATGGATAATGAGAACCTTCAAAACTAGGGAGGCCAAGCCCATGATGACACTCTTCAGGTCACTTGTTCTATCTAGGCTGGAATATTGCTGCACACTAACAGCACCTTTCAAGGCAGGTGAAATTGCTGACCTAGAAAATGTACAGAGAACCTTCACGGCATGCATAACAGAGATAAAACACCTCAATTACTGGGAGTGCTTGAGGTTCCTGAACCTGTATTCCCTGGAACGCAGGCGGGAGAGATACATGATTATATACACCTGGAAAATCCTAGAGGGACTAGTACCGAACTTGCACACGAAAATCACTCACTACGAAAGCAAAAGACTTGGCAGACGATGCAACATCCCCCCAATGAAAAGCAGGGGTGTCACTAGCACGTTAAGAGACCATACAATAAGTGTCAGGGGCCCGAGACTGTTCAGCTGCCTCCCAGCATACATAAGGGGGATTACCAACAGACCCCTGGCAGTCTTCAAGCTGGCACTGGACAAGCACCTAAAGTCGGTTCCTGACCAGCCGGGCTGTGGCTCGTACGTTGGTTTGCGTGCAGCCAGCAGCAACAGCCTGGTTGATCAGGCTCTGATCCACCAGGAGGCCTGGTCACAGACCGGGCCGCGGGGGCGTTGACCCCCGGAACTCTCTCCAGGTAAACTCCAGGTAAAAACGGTTGAAGGTCCTTGATCTGTATTCCCTCGAACGCAGGCGAGAGATACAAGATAATATACATTTGGAAGGTCCTGGAGGGATTGGTACCAAACCTGCACATGAAAATCGCTCCCTATGAAAGCAAAAGACTCGGCAGGAGATGTAACATTCCCCTAATGAAAAACAGGGGTGCCACGGGTACACTAAGAGACAACACAATAAGTGTCTGGGGCCCAAGACTGTTCAGTTGTCTCCTAGCATACATACGGGGGATTACCAATAGACCCCTGGCTGTCTTCAAGAAGGCACTGGACAGGCACCTAAAGTCAGTACCTGACCAACCAGGCTGTGGTTCGTACGTCAGATTGCGTGCAGTCAGCAGTAAAAGCCTGGTTGATCAGACCCTGATCCACCATAAGTCCTGGTGTGAGACCGGGCCGCGGGGGCGTTGACCCCCAAAACCCTCTCCAGGTAAACTCCAGGTAAACAAGCGACTTGAAGAGTATCATGGGCTTAGCATCCCTAGTTTTGAAGGTTCTCATTATCCATCCTGTCATTTTTCTAGCAGATGCGATTGATACAATGTGGTCTTTGAAAGTGAGATCCTCTGATATTATCACTCCCAGGTCTTTTACATTAATTTTTCGCTCTATTGTGTGGTTGGAATTTGTTTTATACTCCGATATAGTTTTAATTTCCTCACGTTTTCCATATCGGAGTAGTTGAAATTTCTAATAATTGAACTTCATAATGTTTTCTGCGGCCCATTTAAATTTCTAATAATTGAACTTCATAATGTTTTCTGCGGCCCATTTAAAGATTTGGTTGATGCCCGCTTGGAGTCTACTAGTGTCTTCACTGGAGAACACTGTCATGCAAATTCAGGTGTCATCTGCAAAGGAAGACACGGTGCTCTGGGTTACATCCCTGTCTATGTCAGATATGAGGATGAGGAACAGGATGGGAGCGAGTACTGTTCCTTGTGGAACAAAGCTTTTCACTGTAGCCGCCTCAGACTTGACTCTGTTTACTACTACTCTTTGTGTTCTATTTGTTAGAAAATTATAGATCCGTCTACCAACTTTTCCTGTTATTCCTTTATCACATAAAGGGCAGATTATTTTACCACAAGTTCTATACATAAAGGGCAGATTATTGTTCCACTATTACTCTACATGAAGGTTAGTTAGTTTAATACGTTTATTATGCACCCCATACCCATCCTGTGGGCGGTAGTCAAAAGATTACAGTGGTACATAATTGGTCCAGGGACTGGACTCCAAAGTTTTGATAGCTGACCAAGTTACATAGG
>NC_069424.1:21737640-21762319 GCF_026875155.1 Cherax quadricarinatus
CATTACAAACACCCTTCCAAAATTACAAGCACAAACCACACCCCCCAAACACTACAAGCACCACCCCCCAACTCTACAACACCCCCCAACATACAACCCCCCCAACACTAAAAGCACCACCTCCAATTTAAAATCACAACCCCCAACAATACAACCACCTCACATACAATCACCACCTCCAACACTTCAGCACACCTCCAACAATACAAGCACCTCCAACATTACAAGTACCACCTCCAATACTACAAGCACCAAGACTACAAGCACCACCTCCAACACAAGCACCACCTTCAACACAAGCACCACCAACACTACAAGCACCACCTAGAACACTACAAGCACCCCCTCCAATACAAGCACCACCTCCAACACTACAAGCACCCCCTCCAGCACTACAAGCACCAACACTACAAGCACACACCTCCAACACTACAAGCACCACCTCCAACACTAAGCACCACCTCCAACACTAAGCACCACCTCCAACACTACTAGCACCACCTCCAATACAAGCACAACCTCCAACACTACAAGCACTACCTCAAACACTACAAGCACCAACACTACAAGCACCATCCTCCAATTACTACAAGCACCACCTCCAACACAAGCACCACCTCCAACACAAGTGCCACCTCCAACAATACAAGCACCACCTCCAACACTACAAGCACCACCTCCAACACTACAAGCACCACCTCCAACACTACAAGCACCACCTCCAACATTACATCACGTCCAACACTAAAAGCACCAACACTACAAGCACCACCACTACAAGCACCATCACCACTACAAGCACCCACCTCCAACACTACAAGCACCAACACTACAAGCCACAACACTACAGGCACCACCTCCAACTATTACAAGCACCACCAACACTACAAAGCACCACCAACACTACAAGCACCAACACTACAAGCACCAACACTACAAGCACCACCACCAATGCTACAAGCACCACCCGCCAACACTACAAGCACCACCTACACTACAAGCACCACCACTACAAGCCCCAAACCTCCAACACTACAAGCACCTCCAACACTACAAGCACCACCTACAACACTACAAGCACCATCACTACAAGCACCACCACCAACACTACAAGCACCATCACTACAAGCACCACCAACACTACAAGCCACACCAACACTACAAGCACCATCAACACTACAAGCACTACCTCCAACACTACAAGCACCACCTCCAACACTACAACCCACCAACACTACAGGCACCACCCCAAATACTACAAGCACCACCTCCAACACTACAAGCACCACCAACACTACAAGCACCACCTCCAACAATACACGCACCTCCAACACTACAAGCACCACCAATACAAGCACCACCAAACACTACAAGCACCACCTACACTACAAGCACCACCACTGCAAGCACCACCTCCAACACTACAAGCACCACCTATAACACTACAAGCACCACCTACAACACTACAAGCACAATCACTACAAGCACCATCACCAACACTACAAGCACCACCTCCAACACAAGCCCCAAACACTAAAAGCACCTCCAACACTACAAGCACCACCTCCAACACTACAAGCACCACCTCCAACACTACAAGCACCACCTCCAACACTACAAGCACCACCTCCAACACAAGCACAACCTCCAAGACTGCAAGCACCAACACTACAAGCACCAACACTACAAGCACCACCTCCAACACCAAGCACAACCTCAAATACAAGCACAACCTCCAACACTACAAGCACAACCTCCAACACTACAAGCACAACCTTCAAACACTACAAGCACCACCTCCAACAAAAAGCACCACCTCCAACGCTACAAGCACCACCTACAACACTACAAGCACCACCTACAACACTACAAGCACGACCTACGACGCTACAAGCCCCACCTCCAACACTACAAGCACAATCTACAACACTACAAGCACCACCTCTAACACTACAAGCACCACCTCCAACACTACAAGCACCACCTTCAACACTACAAGGACCACCTACAACACTACAAGCACCACCTACAACACTACAAGCATCACCTACAACACTACAAGCACCACCTCCAACACTACAAGCACCAACACTACAAGCACCAACGCTACAAGCACCAACACTACAAGCACCACCTACAACACTACAATGCACCACCTCCAACACTACAAGCACCACCTACACTACAAGCACCACCTACAACGCTACAAGCACCACCTCCAACACTACAAGCACAACCTACACTACAAGCAGCACCTACAACACTACAAGCACCACCTCCAACACTACAAGCACCACCTACAACACTACAAGCACCACCTCCAACACTATAAGCACCACCTACAACACTACAAGCACCACCTCCAACACTACAAGCACCAACACTACAAGCACCACCTACAACACTACAAGCACCACCTAACAACACTACAAGCACCAACGCTACAAGCACCACCTACCACTACAAGCACCACCTACAACACTACAAGCACCACCTACACTACAAGCACCAACACTACAAGCACCACCTCCAACACTACAAGCACCAACACTACAAGCACCACCTACAACACTACAAGCACCACCTCAAACACTACAAGCACCACCTCCAACACTACAAGCACCACCAACACTACAAGCACCACCTACAACACTACAAGCACCACCTCCAACACTACAAGCACCACCTACAACACTACAAGCACCAACACTACAAGCACCACATCCAACACTACAAGCACCAAGAACACTCCAAGCACCACCTACAACACTACAAGCACCACAACACTACAAGCACCACCTACACTACAAGCACCACCTACAACACTACAAGCACCACCTATAACACTACAAGTACCACCTACAACACTACAAGCACCACCTACACTAAAAGCACCCCCTACAACACTACACGCACCACCTCCAACACTACAAGCACCAACACAAGCACTACCTACAACACCTACAAGCACCAACACTACAAGCATCAACACTACAAGCATCAACACTACAAGCACCAACACTACAAGCACTACCTACAACACTACAAGCACCAACACTACAAGCACCACCTCCAACACTACAAGCACCACCTACAACACTACAAGCACCCCCTACAACACTACAAGCACCACCTACAACACTACAAGCACCAACACAAACAAGCACCACCTCCAACACTACAAGCACCAACACTACAAGCACCAACACTACAAGCACCACCTCCAACACTACAAGCACCACCAACACTACAAGCACAAACACTACAAGCACCACCTACAACACTACAAGCACCTACACCACAAGCACCACCTACAACACTACAAGCACCACCTACAACACTACAAGCACCACCTACAACACTACAAGCACCACCTACAACACTACAAGCACCACCTACAACACTACAAGCACCAACACTACAAGCATCACCTACAACACTACAAGCACCACCTCCAACACTACAAGCACCACCTACAACACTACAAGCACCACCTACAACACTACAAGCACCTACAACACAAGCACCACCTACAACACTACAAGCCACCACCTACAACACTACAAGCACCAACACTACAAGCATCACCTACAACACTACAAGCACCAACACTACAAGCACCACAACACTACAAGCACCACCTCCAACACTACAAGCACCACCTCCAACACTACAAGCACAAATACTACAAGCACCAACACTACAAGCACCACCTACAACACTACAAGCACCACCTCCAACACTACAAGCACCACCTCCAACACTACAAGCACCACCTACAACACTACAAGCACCACCTACAACACTACAAGCCCCACCTACAACACTACAAGCACCACCTACACTACAAGCACCAACACTACAAGCACCACCTCCAACACTACAAGCACCACCTACAACACTACAAGCACCACCAAACAACACTACAAGCACCACCTACAACACTACAAGCACCACCTACACTAAAAAGCACCACCGACAACACTACAAGCACCACCTACAACACTACAAGCACCACCTACAATACTACAAGCACCACCTACAATACTACAAACACCACCTACAACACTAAGCACCACCTACAATACTACAAGCACCACCTACAACACTACAAGCACCAACACTACAAGCACCACTCCAACACTACAAGCACAAACACTACAAGCACCAACACTACAAGTACCACCTACAACACTACAAAGCACACCTACAACACTACAAGCACCACCTCCAACACTACAAGCACCACCTCCAACACTACAAGCACCACCTACAACACTACAAGCACCAACACTACAAGCACCACCTACAACACTACAAGCACAAACACTACAAGCACAAACATTACAAGCACCACCTACAACACTACAAGCACAAACACTACAAGCACAAACACTACAAGCACAAACACTACAAGCACCACGTACAACACTACAAGCACTACCTCCAACACTACAAGCACCACGTACAACACTACAAGCACCACCTCCAACACTACAAGCACCACCTACAACACTACAAGCACCAACACTACAAGCACCACCTACAACACTACAAGCACAAACACTACAAGCACAAAACATTACAAGCACCACCTACAACACTACAAGCACAAACACTACAAGCACAAACACTACAAGACCAACACTACAAGCACCACCTACAACACTACAAGCACAAACACTACAAGCACAAACATTACAAGCACCACCTACAACACTACAAGCACAAACACTACAAGCACCAACACTACAAGCACCAACACTACAAGCACCACGTACAACACTACAAGCACCACCTCCAACACTACAAGCACCACCTCCAACACTACAAGCACCACCAAACAACACTATAAGCACCACCTACAATACTACAAGCACCACCTACAACACTACAAGCACCACCTCCAACACTACAAGCACCACTCCAACACTACAAGCACCACCTACAACACTACAAGCACCACCTACAACACTACAAGCACCACCTACAACACTACAAGCACCACCTCCAACACTACAAGCACCACCTACAACACTACAAGCCCCACCTCCAACACTACAAGCACCACCTACAACATTACAAGCACCACCTCCAACACTACAAGCACCTCCAACATTAAGGGACGACCTTGGACAGGTGCTCCATCAATCCTGGACAATTTCCGCTGCCACTTGCCTCCTGCCATGACCTATCTCCCCCACGTTGCTGACTCTCCTGGGCAGTGGTTGACCCAGGGGCGACCCCTACCCCAGGCACCTGTGTGCCCCAACCCCCAGGAGGGCCATGTAGGCCTAGGCAGGCACTGAGTGCCACACTACATCAAGAATATGACAGTAGGCTGGAGGGGACGTCAGAACCACCACTTCCAGCCTCCCTGGCTGCCATCGCTCCTTGCTTACCTTCCCTTGCTTTCAAGTACACTGTGTTGGCTACAATGTTTTCTAATTCCATTAGTTCCAGTTTGAAAGTTTATGACCACCTCGGGCCAATGTTGACCCTCAGCCATTCAAAAGAAAACTCGACACTTGGGCGGGGTGAACCAGGGGAATATGGCGAGCTCTCACGCCTGCCAACCCTCTCTACCTCACTACCTCAAACACTACATGAATAACTAAGTTTTTTTCATTTATTCTCCCTTCATGAATTTACTATTTTGCAAGAGTCCAGCACATCATGTGTAACTTAACCAAGGATGATCCTGTAAAGTCTAACAATGTGACTTATTTCCATTAGAGTTCTTATCAATATTTAAACACTATCTTCTAGCTAATAATATTATTTCCTGTTTTTCATTTATTCTTTATTCTGATATTCATAATTAATATAAATCATATACCCGTAATAATCACGTCATTACACCAAGTACTGCAGAAATTACCAAAATCACTGCGTACAAAACAGATGCATATTTAAGCTTCATACAGCTAATGTTATCTTATCCAAATAATTAATAAATCCTCAAATAAACCAAAAATCGTCAGAAATCAATAAAATAATACAAATTAATCCTGAACACGTATTTACACATTTCTCTAATAATATTGTAATTTACGCGAATAGGTAAGTAAGCAAGTTACAATTCAATATATTACAGTTTATTTATATATAAAAATCGATGTTTTATTTATAATTACTTTAAAATATAATTTATTTTGGGTGTGGTCTCACTGAAGGAGAATTTTATCATTGAAGTTTAGGAGAGAGATGAATGTTATGGTTGGTAGTCCTGGCCAGGCAGAGTCAATACAACAGTGAGGCTGCCAGTGTATGGTATACACCGCGTGTATGTATACACCGCGTGTGTATGTAGACACCGGGTGTGTACGTATACACCGCGTGTGTATGTATACACCGCGTGTGTATGGTTTACCTGGAGAGGGTTTCAGGGTCAACGCCCCGCGGCCCGTCTGAGACCAGGCCTCATGGATCGGGGTCTGATCAACCATACACACCGCGTGTGTATGGTATACACCGCGTATATGTAAGATATACACCGCGTATATGTAAGATATACACACCGCATTATAGTAAGATATACACCGCGTATATGTAAGATATACACCGCGTATATGTAAGATATACATCGCGTATATGTAAGATATACACCGCGTATATGTAAGATATACATCGCGTATATGTAAGATATACATCGCGTATATGTAAGATATACACCGCGTATAATGTAAGATATACACCGCATATATGTAAGATATACACCGCGTGATAGTAAGATATACATCGCGTATATGTAAGATATACATCGCGTATATGTAAGATATACATCGCGTATATGTAAGATATACATCGCGTATATGTAAGATATACATCGCGTATATGTAAGATATACACCGCGTATATGTAAGATATACATCGCGTATATGTAAGTATACATCGCGTATATGTAAGATATACACCGCGTATATGTAAGATATACACCGCGTATATGTAAGATATACACCGCGTATATGTAAGATATACACCGCGTGTAAGATATACACCGCGTGTAAGATATACACCGCGTGTGTATGGTATACACCGCGTGTGTATGGTATACACCACGTGTATGGTATACACCACGTGTGTATGGTATACATTGCATATATGTATACACCGCGTATGTGTATGATATACTCCTGGTATGTGTATACACCGCATGTGTAACCCCCTTCTTCAAGATTCTCCTTTGTATGGACTGATGAAGCCACTGTGTGGCGAAACGTTTCCTCAATAAAGATACCCAAGAGTTGCACATGTGTCTAATTTATCAACATGTCGGTTCTCTGAACCATTCATCTACAAACCTGTCAGACACTGCAACGTCTTGGGATCTTAATACTTGGGAATTCTTCGCTTGCCTAATTCTTGGGCACGACCTACTTCAACATTGAACAAATGTTACACGACCTATGACTGCTGCACCTCTCCTGCCAACGGTTCATAAGCTCCTTCTCCGCACGTATGCCGTATTCTATTCAAGATTGATGGACTGAACACATCGACTCAAGGTTGAGGGACTGATTACCTCATTCTCCTCCTGTTCTTCAAGATTCTCCTTTGTATGGACTGATGAAGCCACTGTGTGGCGAAACGTTTCCTCAATAAAGATACCCAAGAGTTGCACATGTGTCTAATTTATCAACCCCTCCCTCTCTCTCTCTCTCTCTCTCTCTCTCTCTCTATATATATATTATATATATATATATATATATATATATATTATATATATATATATATATATATATAATATATATATATATATATATATATATATATATATATATATTATATATATATATGTCGTGACGAATAGGTAAAACATGCGATTTTGGCTTAAATAGCAACGCTCTTCTTACCGAATAAGGCAAGCGAAAATTTGTGTATGCAATAATATATATATATATATTATATATATATATATAAATATATATATATATATATATATATATTATATATATATATATTATAATTATATATATATTATATATTATCATTGTGTTTTTATTATTAAATTATTGCAAATTTATCTAAAATATATTAGTAATTGCACACCTAGGGCAGCACGGGTTTAGAGCAAGTCGCTCCTTCCTCTCACGGCTACTTTGACACACTTGAGGAGAAACAAAATGCAGGTGTTGTATACACAGACTTTGCGTAAGCCTTCGACAAGAGTGACCATGGTGTAATAGTGCACAATATGCGTGATAAAGTAATAACAGGCAAAGTGGGTAGATGGATCTATAACTTCCTAAAGAGTTCTCGCTTCGATCCTTCTCCTCATACTCATATCTGACATAGACAGATATAAGCCACAGCACTGTGTCCTGCGTCACTGACGATACCAGAATTTGCATGACAGTGTCATCCATTGAAGACACTACAGATCTTCAAGCGGACATTAACCAAGTCTTTAAATGAAGACAAATTTCAATTACTCCGCCATGGAAAGATTGAGGAAATAAATATTGGGTAGAAGTATAAAAACAAATTCCAACCACACGATAGAGCGAAAAACTAATGTGAAAGACCTGGAAGTGAAAATGTCAGAGAATCTCACTTTCGAAGATCACAACAATGTCTCAACCACTTCTGTTAGGAAAATGATGCGATGGATAATGAGAATCTTCATAATTAGTGATGCCAAGTCAATGATGATTCTCTTCAAATTGGTTGTTCTCTCTAAGCTGGAATATTACTGCACACTAATGGCCCTTTCAAGGCAGGCAAAATTTCAGACCTGGAGAACATGCAGAGAGCTTTCACTGCGCGTATAAGTATAATAAAGATCTTCTGGGAACGGTTGAAGGCCCTTGACCTGTACACCTTGGAACGCAGGCAAAAAAGATGCCAGTATAATATAAGCTTGGAAATCCTAAAGGGATAAGACCCAAATACTGCACACGGAAATCGCTCCGTAATTAATAATAATATAAATAATAATAATAATAATAATAATAATAATAATAATAATAATAATAATAATAATAATAATAATAATAATAATCTTTATTTCTACAAGTACATGTACAAGGTATACAGGCCTAGCTGACATCAATGACATACTAGTATATAGAAATACCTTGTTATACAGAGCATTTCGGTCAAATTAGTCAGTTTTGTCCCTAGGATGTGATCCACATCAGTCGACTAACACCCAGGTACCTGCTTTACTGACAGGTGAACATTAACAGCAGATACCTTAAAGAAACACGTCCTAATGTTTCCACCCTTTACCGGGGATAGACTCCCGGACCTCAGTGTGGCAGCTGAGTGCGCCAGCAATCCAGCTACGGGACACCTACGAAGCAAAAGACTCGGCGGGCGGTGCAACATCCCCCTCATGAGAAGCAGGGAAGCCACGAGTACCCCAAGACACAACACAACAAGTGTCAGGGGCCAAAGACTGCTCGACTGCCTCACAGCATACATAAAGGGGATTACCAATAGACTCCTGGTTGCCCTTCAAGGGGGAAACCCGGAAAGGTACCTAAAGTCAGTACCTGACCACCCGGGCTGTGATTCGTACGTCGGTTTGCATGCGGCCAACAGTAACAGCCTGGTATGATCACGCCCTGATCCACCTCAAGGCTGGTCATAAACTGGGTCGTGGGGCGTTGACAAAACCCAAACACCCTCCGGTATTGTCAAAGAAAAAAAACAATATTTGAATGACATATCTGGTCACCTTATTACAGAATCAAAGAAATAACTATAAATAATGAATTCAAGTTATATATATTAAACTTGAGGGACTTTAGAAAAATGTTGCTTTGACCAGTCTTATAAATGAATATTCAGTAGCTTAATGACGTCATTGCAGTTCTCTTTATATTATAATTTTTTCTCTCGTAGCATCGTCGTTCTGTATTTTTTTCTAAACTGTTTGTTCTAATTAAAAAACAGGGCAATATAGCCTATAAATGATGATATAGCATTAATGTATTCCATTGATAATACAAGCTTACCTGCCTACTTGGAGGGCATTACCTGGAGTTTACCTGGAGAGAGTACCGGGGGTCAACGCCCCCTCGGTCCGGTCTGTGACCAGGCCTCCTGGTGGGATCATAGCATGATCAACCAAGCTGTTACGCTGGCTGCACGCAATCCAGCGTACGAGCCACAGCCCTGCTGGTCAGGTACCGACTTTAGGTGCTTGTCCAGGCCTGCTGGGAGGGAGTTGAACAGTCCTGGGGCCCCTGACACTTATTGTATTGTCTCTTAACGTGCTAGTACACCCATGCTTTTCGTTGTGAGTGATTTTCGTGTGCAAGTCCGGTACTAGTCCCTCTAGGTTTTTCCAGGTGTATATAATCATGTATCTCTCCCGCCTGCTTTCCAAGGAGTACAGGTTCAGGAACTTCAAGCGCTCCCAGTAATTGAGGTGTTTTATCCCCGTTATGGTGCGCCTTTGAAGGTTCTCTGTACATTTTCTAGGTCAGAAATTTTCCCTGCCTTGAAAGGTACTGTTAGTGTGCAGCAATATCCAGCCTAGATAGAACAAGCGACCTGAAGAGTGTCATCAGGGGCTTGGCATCCCTAGTTTTGAAGGTTTCTCATTATCCACCCTGTCATTTTTCTAGCAGATGCGTTTGACACATGTTATGGTCCTTAAAGGGTGAGATCCTCCGACATGATCACTCCCAGGTCTTTGACGTTGGTTTTTCGCTCTATTTTGTGGCCGGAATTTGTTTTCAAATCTGATGAATTTTTTTAAATTTCCCTCATGTTTACCATATCTGAGTAATCGAAATTTCTCATCGTTGAACTTCATATTGTTTTCTGCACCCACTGAAAGATTTCGTGAGTCCGCCTGGAGCCTTGCAGTGTCTGCAAAAGGAAGACACTGTCATGCAGATTCGGGTGTCATCTGCAAAGGAAGACACGGTGCTGTGGCTGAATCCTTGTCTATGTCAATATGAGGATGAGAAACAAGATGGGAGCGAGTACTGTGCCTTGTGGAACAGAGCTTTTCACCGTAGCTGCCCCAGACTTTACTCTGTTGACTACTACTCTCTGTGTTCGTTTGTGAGGCAATTATAGATTCATCTACCAACTTTTCCTGTTATTCCCTTAGCACGCATTTTGTGCGCTATTAAGCCATGGTCACACTTGTCGAAGGCTTTTTCAAAGTCTGTATATATTACATCTGCATTTTTTTTTGTCTTTTAGTGCATTTAGGACCTTGTCGTAGTGAACCAGTAGTTGGGACAGACAGGAGCGACCTGTTTTTAAACCATGTTGCTCTGGGTTGTGTAATTGATGGGTATCTAATAGGTGGTGATCTTGCTTCTTAGGACCCTTTCAAAGAAATTTTTTTTGATATTGGGATGTTAGTGCAATCGGTCTGTAGTTCTTTGCTATTGCTTTACTCCCCCTTTGTGGATGGGGTATGTCTGTTGTTTTTAGTAACTGTGGCGACCCCCGTTCCATGCCCCTTCCATGGGAAAGGGAAAAAGCCGCGATAGCCCCTATCGCGAGTTCTTGAGAACAGGGATTTCCCATGAGCCCTGGCCCTGGGACAAGTGCAGGGGATTCTTTTATCCCCTTTTTCGAAGTCTTTTGGTCAGGAAAACATCAGAAGGCTTGTGTTAACCAAATTCTGGGCTCTCTTATAAAAAAATTCATTTTGATTTTTCGACTTCAGTTGGTTAGCGGCTTGCTAAAAACGAGTCATTGGGACTTGACTACTCACTCTTTCCCTTTCTTAATCTGTTGGGACCCATTTTGTTTAAGTGGGGGCCCCAAAATTTTGGACTTTTGTTTCGATTTTGTTTTGGCTAAAAAAGAAATATTTTGGGGGTTTCTTTCGTTTTTTTATGATTTTGTTTTTCCCGCGATTTCGGACTGTTTAAAGTTTCCCTTTAGCTTATTCAATGCTTGCTATTTCTCGACCAGTGCTCCCTACGCTTTTCAGATATATTGACCTCTTTTATTTGCTTGTTATTTTTTTCCCTCGCCTGTAAAAATTGTTTTTTTGATTTTGCCCCCGAAATGGTAGTTTATTGTGCACCCCAATCCATCCGTGGGCGGTACGCGAGGCATATGGGTACACAAAAGGGCCCAGGAACTAGGCCCCCAAAAGGGGTTTAAAAGGAATACTGGGGTTTTATCTACTATCTATAGTTCACTTATCTTTACAAGCAAATTTTAGGAAATTTGCAGTATTGGTATCTTATTTTCATTAAAAGATATCTTGACAGTCACATATTATTATACTGTTGTCTCTGTTTCCCAAAAAGGGACAATTAAGCACATAGGTTCAAGAGAGTGACCAAAGCCGATCACATAATTTACATTTAGTTTTTCACGTCTTTTTTCTCCCAAATGCCCGAAGTACTTTTAACAAGCCTAAGCCTGGGCCCCTACAAATCAGTCGTACTTGTAACCAAGCCCAAGCCTGGCCACTACAACTCAGTCAATACTTGTAACCAACCAAGCGGCCACACAACATCAGTCATATTGTAACCAAACCAAGCCCGGCCACTACAACACAGTCATACTTGTAACCAAGCCTAAGTCTGGCCACTACAACATCAGTCAGTACTTTAACCAAGCCAAGTCTGGCCACACAAAATCATCAGTATTGTAACCAAGCCTAAGTCTGGCCCCTACAACGCAGCAGTAATTGAAACCAAGCCTAACCCTGGCCACTACAACATCAGTCAGCTGTTCACATGAAAGTTACCCATAAAATACTTATCTACGTTCATTTTATCATAGGGGGTTATAGATTACTCGGGGCTTCTAACGCATTCCTAAAACAATCTTTTCATTATTTACTTCTTCCAATTTTAAATTCCTAATGCAGACACAGTTAAAACCAAATTTAATTCTATATTCTCCTTCGGGACCTTTTTGGTAAATATCAATTTTTACAGAAGGACAATCCAATGTGTGAGGGATCCATAGCAATTTTACATTAATTCCTTTGTCCCTAATTTTTGAGAAATATCCCTGGTTCCCCATGACATGTTTTGGAGTCATTATTGAGTCAAACTTCTGATGACATAAAATCATAATGATATAGAGTCAAGTCAGTGTATAGGGTTGCTTTAGCGTCATTAGGATTGCAAAATACAAAACAATCATTTTGCAGTGTATGACGCCCAGATTTTAATTTTAGCAAACCCAAAACAAATTTTATTACGTTTTTAACTAGGGAGGGGGCAACAAGAGAATCACCCTGCAAAAGATCCTGTTTAGAGCCACAGGTATAAACTTGTGAAAACTTTTACACCACGGGTGAGAAATTTCTTGGGCAGTTGCTCTAACAAAGTTTTAAAGGGAAGAGATTTAAGGAAGGGATTACTAGCAATGATTTTGGGAGGGTTTTGTGGGTATGTGAATTAAATGAACACATTCCAGGGAGCGGTGAAATGCTCTTTTTCCCCCTACTGATACATTTTCATGTGGTTAAAAAACTTAATGAAATTTTGCACGTTTTCACAACCCTTTTAGATCTGTGTTTATTTACCTCTAGACACTTGGAAGATTCACGTGCAGTGTCGGGGTTCGTTTCTCACTTTCTAATACCGAACGGTTTTTAATTTTTCAAAAATCCTATCATGATACTAGAAATACCAAGCCCCTTTCCTCAGTTAAAAACTTTGTAGATCTGGGACACCCAAAGAATAATCCTGAGAGCTTCATTTTGCTTAACTCCAAGGTCGGGGGAAAACTTTCTTAGCTAATATCAATATGGAGCAGCATAACCCAATTAAAGGACCTAACTAGGTAGTACACTTCTCACGTTTCACTTACACCATAGTTGGGATTGTAGCCAGCAACGCTTTGAAGCATTTAGCCTAGCTTTGCATTTCTTGTTTAGTTGGGGTAAGGGGATTTGTTAAAGGGTACATCTACACCAAGATATCTTTTGTTTTAACGTAGCTAAGTTTACCCTGCAAATAGATGAGTGGGGGATGTCGTTTGCTTTTTAATATTTGTTTTAGAGGAAGATATTATGAGGCCTACGATACAAATTGTTTTGGGAATTTCATTAAAATGGTATCATCTTTTTATCCCCTTTGTAGGATCAGATTCACAGCATAGTTTATAGCTAATTTTTTAGGTGAGGCGGGTAGACCCATTTAGGAGAGCAAATCAGAATTTTAAATAGCAGGGGACAAAAAACTCCTCCTGCCCGCATGTACCTAAAGACATTTCTTAAAATCACTCGAAGCTTGGGTAAAGGACAGAGGATACTCTATTTGACAGGTATCCTATTATCCGCAGAGTAAGCTCCACCAAATTATTTGGCATTTTATTAGTATAAGGGTTTCGTTCGCAATATAAAAAGCAGATTTGATCAAAAAAAGGGGTAAAAACTATTTAAAGGGGTTGCAGTGAGAAAGGTAAAAACAGTTTGCACATTTTTCCCTTTTTCAGAACCCATAGGGGTAGGGGGAAAGTTGGTGTTGATTCTGTTACAGTCTTTTAAAGCTCTTTCTTTTCAAAATTTTTACAAAGACAAAATTAAAGGGAATGGCCTAAATGTTCGGCTGTTGGGGCTTGGGGATAGGCACAATAAAACATTGGTCCGGGAAGTGGGAAAACGCTCTCAATGTAATGAGTTTTATACAGTGCCAAAAAAGGGGTTATCAGGCCGTGCCTTAGAGTTCTGAGAATATCATGGGTTAACCTCCCCCCAAGGGCAGTTGATCGACCTTTGGGTTAAAGCTTATCTAATTCTAGGGAAAGAGGCAATCACTTCATCTTTTTTTTGGCTCAAAAAATTAAATCTTTTTCAACATTTTTTCAGAAGACTCTCTAAATTTTTTTCTAATATGAGATGGAAGGTTTTCATGCTGATGTTTTGGACCATCATTTATGAGGTCTTTGCTTTTTCAAGAAAAAGGGGATGACAACATTGCCAGTTTTTTTTCCTGGTTTTTTTATTTATCCCTTTTCAACCCAAACTAAAAGGGGGTGCCCTATTTAACCCACTAACAAACTGTTCCCATTCCTGTTCCCTAAGTTTTCCCTTTCTATTCCTTGCATTTGTTAGTGCAGCTTGGAAGTTCTGAGCGGTCGGGGGTTCTATTTTTCCGGGTAGCTTCCCCAATCCTCCTACTGAAAGTGTTAGATTGCGTAGTTTGGGGAAATCATTATAGTATTTACTTTGGGTTTTTTTTAATTTATAGTGGAGGGTCTTTGTTTCCTTTTTTTGCCATTTATCGGAAAAACACTCTCAATAGTGGTAATTAAATATCATTAAATTTTTTTTTCCCAAGGGGCTCGTAATTCTTCCCATTGACCAAGGGGTTAATAAATTTACTCTGTTTTTGGTTTGAGAATAGTTTCCCCCTTCGTATTTAGCCCCTTTGATTGCGGGAAGATGTGTAAAGATTGACAGTTGTTAGTCGGGGAAGTGATCAGAAGAAGATCTCAACATGCCGGTCATTCTTCGTATATGTGTATTAAACCCAAAGACCAACTGTATGCCACCAATATGGAGTAGGCTCAGTATGCCCAAAAATTCGAACATTACATGCTCTTTTACAATCTCAGTTTAGCCTTGGTGTTTTTTATAGACCCCCCAAATTTTATGTCTGGTTTAAAAATCTCCAAGAATGAGGTAGTTCACTATTGATGCGTTGTAAAGCATGTGAAGCTGGTTCGCTGGGGCATAGAGTTTAAAAAAATGTTTAGGGAAAAATCGCCTGATAACTTTGACACCTGATACTGCATGTTAACTCGACTCTGCAAGGAAAGGAGTGAATGTGGCAAGTTTTTTCTGACATACAACACAACATTGGTTGACCCTTTGTTATAAGCTGCATATCCAGGCAAGTTTGGTGGAGGTCTCCTCTTTCAATCTACATTCCCGCAAACAGATGACATAAAATTCTTTGGGTTTCCTAATTGATGTAAGTCAGCAACCCCTTCCCATGGGAAACAAAATTTCCCTGAAAAGATTGTAATGTATCCTTGTAGTGGTTATTACAATCTCTTGCTCATAAAATTAAAAACTATTATGCTTTTCTACGTGTGCAGACACTTAAAGCAAAAAGCATAGTTTGTACTTTTATCTTCAGAACCTTTATTTTTAAACTTTCTCGGATCTTGGAGCCAGTTAAAAGCAAGTCTTGAAGGGAAGATCATGGGTTCTTTTTCCCCAAAAGGCGGGAAACTGAGGAGATTTCTGCACTTTTGACATCATCACCATCCAAACATCATCCCCGATTTCATATATTTATTAAACTTGTGGATCTGTTTAAGATGCTCAATTTTTTTTTGGAAATTTTTTATAAATGGGAAGGGCAGCGATCCAAGCCTCTCCGGGGAGGGACTTTTGGGTTTGGCTTCTTAAAGCCTAACACCTTAACAGGGACCCTGGTTACATTAGTGTTTTTGTTTTATCATTTATTTCAGGGGTCCCGTGCCTTGACTATCTCCATTTTTCCGGGGGGTTTCCTGTGTGGGTCCGTCTGACGTTTTTAGTTGTGGGTTTTTTGGGGAAAAGACAAATCACCCCATATTCAGGTGTAGCCATAGGTATTTGTGGCAGGTAGTATTCCCTATGTGCTAGAGGGAGGGTAGCTCCCCACAGCGGGGTGTGTATGGCATTCGGTGTCACCAGAATCATTTTAGTGAGGGGGGGTTTTTTTGCATACTTTGCAGAGGTTCAGCTCAATTTTGGGTGTGGTAGACTGGATTTGGCCCCATCCCCAGTTACCCCTTAAAGGACTGTTATCAGGTTTAAAACGAAGGTTGGGAAAAACCCTTTGGGAAAAATACCCAAATGGTTTAGAAAGACACTAAGCAACACTATAACATATTTATTAGAAAAAATTTGGTCCCGGGGCCTTGCACTTCATGTTAGAAGTGATCAAGGTCCCCCGGGCGAAACGTTTTCTAATAAATATGTTAAAGTGTTTTCTTTGTG
Organism: Cherax quadricarinatus; assembly: GCF_026875155.1. Classification (NCBI taxonomy): domain Eukaryota; kingdom Metazoa; phylum Arthropoda; class Malacostraca; order Decapoda; family Parastacidae; genus Cherax; species Cherax quadricarinatus. The sequence goes on from NC_069424.1 coordinate 21,754,529, forward strand.
TCTTTTAAACCAAAATCGAAGGTTTTTGGGTTCTGCGCAGTCCTTTTGGGAAACTGTAACCCAACTTCTTTACAGTTAATACACTTTAAAATTTTTTTCTGTCAGGGCCTACTGGGCATTCTTAGTGGAATGTTTCCCGCACACTTCCACCCAAGAATGTAGATTTCCCCGTCACTGCAACAGGCCAAAGGGGGATTTGTAACACCTACTTTAGGGGGGAGGTACACTTCGAGTTTAGGGAAAGTAAACCAGCACCCAGAATTCGGGGGAGGGGCACAGGACCCACCCCAAATTTCAATAATTTGGATTTTCCCTTTTAAATTTTTAGGCTTATGATATGTCACGGAGTCAAAAGGGATGGGTCCATGCAGAGAGGGTATCCAAAGATTTTTATACGACCCATTTTTTTAAAGGGTGATGTCTGTGGGGGTCGGAGCAGCTTAAAACCCCCCTAAATGTACTAATAGACACTGTCAGTTCCATTCGTTCCACAAACACAAGTTTGTGTGTTTTTCCAAATTGGATCCTTGATTAGGCTTGTTTCAGCTTCCTTTGCCCCGACACTTGCGGGACGGGGGTTGTCAGGGAAGTTAGCTTAACACATTCTTCCTTTGAAGAAAGACTTCTTGCAGCCTCTGTGCACCAAAGGGCGTTTTTTGGTCACATTTGTACGAGTCAAATGGTCTGACTATCGCCTCTACCTTTCTCACTTTTTCTTTTTTTCTTTTTTAAAAGGTTTGGGAAGCATCATATTTCCTCACCTGCAAAATAGGTTCCTCTATGACAGTTGCCTGTTTGCCATGATGATTTCGGTGTAAACTCACAAAACAAAAATTTTCCCCGCTTATCTTTTCTTATTCTTAGCAAGAGCAAATATCACTACAAAGTCAGAAGCCAAAAATAGATCACAAGACACAAGTGTCAAGTTCAATGAACACCCCAACCCAAATCAACCCCGACCACCCCCATCAAACGACACACCCCCACCAAAAAAACACTCAGAGCCTCTTTTATTGTGTTAAAAATATGGACATTAATGAAAAAATGGATGGTACAGGGAAGGTCTTACCCCTTTCAAAATTACAAAGGAAAAAAAAGAGAGAAGAGAGAGAGAGAGAGAGAGAGAGAGAGAGAGAGAGAGAGAGAAGAGAGAAGGGGAGAGAGAGAGAGAGAAAGAGAGAAGAGAGAGAGAGAGAGAGAGAGAGAGAGAGAGAGAGAGAGAGAGAGAGAAGAGAGAGAAAGAGAAGAGAGAGAGAGAGAGAGAAGAGGAGAAGAGAGGGGAGAGAGAAAGGAGAGAGAGAGAGAGAAGAGAGAGAGAGAGAGAGAAGAGAGGAGAGAGAGAGAGAGAGGAGAAGAAGGGGAGAGAGAGGAGAGAAGAAGAGAGAGAGAGAGAGAGAGAGAGAGAAGAGAGAAGAGAGAGAAGAGAGAGAGAGGAGAGAGAGAGAGAGAGAAGAGAGAGAGAGAGAGAGAGAGAGAGAAGGGGGGAGGGGGAGAAGAGAGAGAAGAGAAAAGAGAGAGAGAAGGGAGAGAGAGAGAGAGGGTAGGTAATATTGAGCATAAAAATTTGAATTCTGACTACATCAATTAAACAAGAGGTTCAAATTCAATGATAATTTTCCACTCGAGTCAGTTCAGGTACTGCCATCTAATGTACCTCACGAAATAAAAATTAGCAGACATCACAATGAACGTGAAAACAAACCCCTTACCCCAACCATAGATTGTAAACAGTATTACTAAAAAAAAAAAAAAAAAAAAAAAACTAGGGAAAGTTTTTTCAATGACAATGAGATAACACTTGGTTGACTTCCTTGGTCCTCCTGGGAACTCCCCACATTTTCTATGTTATACATGTATGCAAGCTAAGTGTGCACGTAGATAGAGAACCTACCTAAACAATCCACTTACACACGCGTTACTATGTATGACAATGTTACCAAGTAACCAAGTTACACTTTATCACTTAGAATACATTTTTGTTGAGTAAATATGGTGGAGGGGGTACACTGCTGGTCGTAATAAACACACTAAATTTCTAAAGGGTCACACACTAGGCCCCTTTGGAGAGGTACCACGTTTTAATGTGTTTATTATTTCAGTGCGTGTCGCATCTTTAAAAATTGGGTATCAAATTAAACATGCCTTTAAAAAGGGAGCGCCTGTCTTTTTCTATTTTACATCACTCCTCCTTTTTCTTAGGGGAATAAGCCTTGGCATACATCGAGTGCCACCGATTAAAACGTTCTAGGCAAAGTTATGGTCTGTGTTGCTTAGCATATTTTCCCATTTAATGGGTTAGGATTTGGGTTTTTATTTGGGCCCCTTTATTTTTTTTGTTATAAATTAAATTTGGTGAATGCTCCCTCGTGACAAATTTAAAATTATGTCTTTTGGGGCCCGCGCATACTGTCTGAACCTCAATTATGTTGTATCTGAGTAATTGTTTTTGATATGGTGCTTTTCGATCAGATCATCATTGTTATGAAGTGGGTCTGGGGTATTTCCAGTTGTAGGCTCTATTTTTTGCTTTTTAAAATTTGAATTTTGTCAGGGTTTTAAAAATTTGTGGAGTTGAGTTTTCATCAGAGCTCCTCCTGGTATTAAAACTCACAAATTTTGAATTCCTCCATTTTAGGTGCCTTAAGTTGAAATCCCCCAGGAGAAGATGTTGGTCCGGGTGGCAGATTTTTTCCCAAAAGTGGTCAAATTTTTAAAAGTGTTCCTGGGAATTGCTGGATGTTGCATCCGGAGGCTTTTAGACACCCAATGATAGGTTTTGGTTCTCGATCTTTATCTAAAACTTCCATACATCATTTGAGGGATTAACAGTTTTGTCAAAAAAGTGACTCGCGAAGTACAGGCCCAACCCCCCCTTTTTGCCTGTTCCTCTGTGCACGTATAGGTTTTTAACCTGGATCCTATTTCGTTTTCCAAGTGATCCTTTATGTGAGTCCAGGAAAAACCCGGGAAAATTGCATTTCCCTCTGCAAGCAGTCAACGGATGAAAGGGATTTTGTTGTTTGTTGCTGGGTTTAGACCCTTATATTTTCAAAAAAGAATGTCCATCGGGCTGGTGGTATTGTTGGGCCTGGGGGAGGGGGATTTTTTTCCGGCATTCGTATCTGTATCTGTTTGTTTGGAGTGGAGGCCATCGACTGGGGTTCCACTCCAGGAATGACTGGATTTAGTGTACGATTTCTGCCATTTCCTGCCAGTTTTTTTTTCCTTCCTGGCATTAAAAAACCTCTCCCTCTTGAGTGGCTGTGGTTACCCAGGTTTTCCCATGGCCTGGATGTTTTGTATCTTTTTGTCCCCTTTAGATGGTGTCCCTGGCAATTTAAGTTATAGCTCAGCCCTTTCCTGTACTGAAGAGGTACACATTTCAGGGTGAAAAAGCTTACAGGAAGGGAGTTTGCTTTTTCCTGTTGTCATATGGGCCCCGGCATTTTCTAGGGTGGTCATAGTTGCACGTCCATCTGTTTTTTCCAGATTTTCCATGCCTGCAGATACCAAGTGCATAGTTATGTGCACAGGCTTGGTTTCCGTTTTTCCTTGGGTTTCTGTGACTGTATTCCCTGTTTGGGGCATGTTTACCTGTCTTATTCCTATCCTTTCCCCAGCACCAACAATGGAGCTCTCACCAGTTGTTTTTGGTAATATACCTCACTATTGCTAGTGGAGTCCTCTTGTTTGTTATTTCCTGTGGTATTACTAGTTTGCAATATTGGTTTTATCTTATCTTTGACTACACTTGTTTTCCCCCCTACAGCTCCTGTCTCCCATGGGGGCATTTATAAGCATTCCTTTCCCGCGTATTTTCCCGACCCATCTGGACAAAATCTCCAGCTTCACCCTTACTGTCTCCCAGGACAGCACCTCCAGCTTCACCATTACTGCTCCCAGGACAGCACCTCCAGCTTCACCATTACTGTCTCCCAGGACAGCACATCAGCCCCACATTTACTGACTACCAGGACATTTACCTCCAGCCTTACAGTTTCTGACTACATGGCCAGTATCAAAGGCAGTACCATTCAGCCCAGACCCTTTTTTGTCCCATCTGTTGTAGAAAGCTTCCAGGTTTTCTATGAAAGCAGCTTTGATGTTATCCTCTTTTAATACCCTTGTGATTTTATTCCACAGATTTATCTCATTTGGGCATACCCAAAAACACTTCCCTGATTTTATACTGCTTGTAGCTAGTTCTTGGATATCTGCACAAGGGGCGTGACACCAATTTCCACAAAAATGACAATTTATCCATGTGGAAGCCCGTTTGTTTGTTTGACTGCAGACTACACAGGGCTTCATAATGATTTGAATGGTTGATTTACTGTAATTCTACTAGCAACCTCTTGAATACTGAAGAGGGACACATTTCAGGGTGAAAATGCTTACAGGAAGGGAGTTTGCATTTTCCTGTTGTCATATGGGCACGGCATTTTCTAGGGTGGTCAAAGTTGCACGTCCCATCTGTTTTTCCAGATTTCCCATGCCTGCAGATATCAAGTGCATAGTATGTGCACAGGCTTGGTTTCCGTTTGCCTTGGGTTTCTGTGACTGTATTACCTGTTGGTGCATGTTTACTTGTCTCATTCCTATCCTCATTCCGGGGATCAACGCCCCCGCGGCCCGGTCCATGACCAGGCCTCCTGGTGGATCAGGGCCTGATCAACGAGGCTGTTACAGCTGGCCACACGTAGTCCAACGTGCGAACCACAGCCCGGCTGATCTAGCAGGGTGCCCTGTGGACTATGATGCCCGTCTTCCATTATAGTCCAACAGCTATCAAGGCTTGTTATAAACAGTTAATGATCCTAGTCGGACCGAAACGTCGTCAGAAGTCTCATTCTCATACGTGCAAGTTATTTGTATATCAAGAACATTGTTTTAATTTACCATGATTACTTTTAACAAATGCATATGCAATATACGTACCCAGCTATTTATATATTTTAACTTTTTTTCTCTTAATATCTGAGCATTTTGCCCAAATTTTAAAAATTCAATATAATTTTTTCTTTATTAATAAGTAGAGCTATTTTTTAACACAGACTCCCAGATGCCTCAGAAACGATCTGTTTTATTGAAACACTTCCGCCTTATAGCAAATGTCGTCTTCATAAATGTTAGATTTATCCCAGACGAGTAAATTTTCCAGACATCAATCACGTCTGAATATTAAATAAGCTAACAAAGTTTTTGTGTGGCTTGCAGCCCTTAAGTAATATCAGAGTCTGTCTTTCCTGCTGCTTTCTGAACATCCAGCATTTACAGCCTTTCTTTGTTTCACAGACTATGTAAGATGACTTGTCCGTTCGTTTTATCAAAGGCTCCTTGTAAGACAATAATACTCGGTTGTTGTCATTTTCAGAGGATAGGTATTTAATTATGCAGTGTTGGTGAGTGGACGGAGACTCGGCCGTGATGTTAGACGGAGGATCTAACATTCCTTGTGTTGAATTACCCACATGTGATGTAATGCTTACAAAAGCGATAAGTTGAAGAATGGAGACACTTGTGCAACATTTCCGCTGTATAGCCCTTGTGGCTTAGCGCTTCTTTTAGATTATAATAATAATGCGCAACATTTCGAAATCTTTAACTGAGGAAATGCTTCGCCACCTAGTTGTTTCTTCAGTCCAGTGCAAAGGAAAATGGTGAAAGATGAGGAGGATAATGGGGTAATCAGTCCCTCAACCTGGAGGCGATGTGTCTCATTCTTTAATTACCCACACAATAGTGCTTTAAGAAATACAGTACAGTACAGTACAGTACTGTACACTACCTTAAGGGGACTGTAGCTGATGTGTATAGCATGCAAACGTAAATTATGAATTACTAAGAAGGATATAATTAAAGTACCGAAAATAACCAAGACAGAAATTGTTCTAACGGATTCAGTTTGGATTTTATCCAGACTAATAAAGGACATAGGGAAAACACTGTGTTCGACAATAACTATGGATGAAGAGGTTGGGGTATTAGTGGTGTAAAATACCGACACTGTGCTCCAACATCCTGTGGAAAGACAATGATAAGACCAGAGATTAGCTTCATTCTGCACTCTTGACACCTTCTCATATACTGTCATGGAAATTTTTTATTAGTCCAGACCTCCGAACCCAACATGTTGTTTTTGGAAACACTTTCTACCCAACCAGTGAGTTAGTAGACTCTGGGATAACAACAATATTTTCACTGCCCATGTTCTGAGTAGTAACCGTAACTCACAGACTGTGTTCCAACAGCAATTGGAAAGACAGAATAGAGGCCAGAGAACCTTCCCTTCAAAACTAGGGACGCCAATCCCATGATTTATTTATTTATTTATTTATTTATTTGAACATGATACAGAGAAGTACATAGGAATACAGTTATTAAAGTGGAACATGCCAAAGCCCCTTGTATGCAGAGCATTATGGGCAGTCTTAAAATTAACTTAAGATTAACTAAGCAATGATATATTCAGTGGTAAAAACATTATTGTAAACAAATAACAATTGCTTGTTCTCTCTAGGCTGGAATATTACTTTACACTAACTACCCCCGCCAAGGCTGGCGAAATTGCTGACCTGTAGAATGTACAAAGAACTTTCACGGCACACATAAGTAGTAACTTGTCATGATTGTGACTAGACCTACCTGGAGTTCATTACCTTTGTAAATTGTGAATTCATTACCTCTGTAACTTGCTCAGCCATCAAAACTTTGAGGCCCAGTCCCTGGACCCATTATGTACCTCTGTAATCTTTTGACTACCGCCCACAGGATGGGTATGGGATGCATAATAAACATATTAAACTAACACATAAGTACGATAAAGCACCTGATATTACTGGGAACGGTTGAAGTCCCTTGATTTGTATTCCTTTGAACGCAGGCGAGAGAGATACATGATAATATACACTTGGAAAATCCTAGAGGGATATGGTACCAAACTTGCACACGAAAATCACTCCCTATGAAAGCGAAAGACTAGGGAGGAGATGCAACATTCACCTATTTAAAAGCAGGGGCGCCACGAGTGCACTGAGAGACAACACAATAAGTGTCAGGGGCCTAAGACTGTTTAACTGCCTCTCAGCATACATAAAGGAATTACAAATAGACCCCTAGCTGTCTTCAAGAAGGCACTGGACAGGTACCTAAAGTCAGTACCTGACCAGCCGATCTGTTTGTGACTTGATAAAGTCCACTGTGTGGGCGAAACTTTGTCAGTGAAGGATCCCATTGTACTGCATATGTGTTTATATTTCCACTGTGTCGGTATTTATACCATTTATTTCCACCTGACCAGCCGGGTTGTGATTCGTACGTCAGTTTGTGAGGGGCCAACAGTAATAGCCTGGTTGACCAGGCCCTGATCCACCATAAGACCTGGTCTCAGACCGGGCCGAGGGGGGCGTTGACCCCTGAAACCCTCTCCAGGTATACTCCGGGAGATCATTAGTATTCAGTTTAATCCTACGATAAACAATGTTATACACATACAGGACTAAAGAAACATTTAACTTGTCAAATCCGACTTTCTCAGGGAGTTCGTGGCTCAATTTCCATCTGTTTCACATATTAGGTAGGTAAGGTTTATCAGGTCATATGATGACCCACAGCTGGAGCTTCTGGCATCTGACCGATGCCTCCCGCTGGCTTAAACCCCCCCACCCCTTTAAAAACTATGACTTTGATTATAACCAATTGGGGTCACATGTTAGGTAAGGTTCGTCAGGAAACAGGGCAGGGGTTTCCTAACCGGTTTTTAAGAAGTAAGTAATAAGTAAGTAAGTTTTT
>NC_069424.1:21762819-21782819 GCF_026875155.1 Cherax quadricarinatus
TGGGTGTTTTTTTGGCTTGCTGCGCTGCTGTTTGGGGCTGCTACGCTTTATGTTTTCTCTGCTGCTTTATTTTTTGCTTTCTTGGGGCTCCGTTAGTTTTGCTGTTTCGCCTGCCCGGCCTCTTATGTACATCACAACAAAAAATATAATATAAATATATATATATATATATATATATATATATATATATATATATATATATAATATATATATATATATATATATATATATTTAAATTGAGAAAAGAACATATCAAATATTGCTGGATATTCTGAGGGTGAGTGACACAGGTGGTCGGTTCCAGACCAACTCTTATGCTGGATTAAGGCCAATAGAAAACATACTCTCTTTGCAACACAGCACCATACCTTGCAACACAGCACCATACCCTGCAACACAGCACCATACCCTGCAACACAGCACCATACCCTGCAACACAGCACCATACCCTGCAACACAGCACCATACCCTGCAACACAGCACCATACTCTGCAAACACAGCACCATACCCTGCAACACAGCACCATACCCTGAAAAGCAAACAACAAGCACCATAACCCTCGCCACATCAACAAGCACCATACCCTGCAACACAGCACCATACCTCTGCAACACAGCACCATACCCTGCAACACAGGCACCATACTCTGCAACACAGCACCATAACCCATGCAACACAGCACCATACTCTGCAACACAGCACCATACCCTGCAACACAGCACCATACTCTGCAACACAGCACCATACCCTGCAACACAGCACCATACTCTGCAACACAGCACCATACCTTGCAACACAGCACCATACCCTGCAACACAGCACCATACCCTGCAACACAGCACCATACCCTGCAACACAGCACCATACCCTGCAAACACAGCACCATACTCTGCAACACAGCACCAAACCCTGCAACACAGCACCATACTCTGCAACACAGCACCATACCCTGCAACACAGCACCATACTCTGCAACACAGCACCATACCCTGCAACACAGCACCATACCCTGCAACACAGCACCATACTCTGCAACACAGCACCTACCCTGCAACACGCACCATACTCGCAACACAGCACCATACCCTGCAACACAGCACCATACCCTGCAACACAGCACCATACCCTGCAACACAGCACCATACCCTGCAAACACAGCACCATACCCTGCAACACAGCACCATACCCTGCAACAACAGCACCATACCCTGCAACACAGCACCATACCCTGCAACACAGCACCATACCCTGCAACACAGCACCATACCCTGCAAACACAGCACCATACCTCAACACAGCACCATACCCTGCAACACAGCACCATACTCTGCACACAGCACCATACCCTGCAACACAGCACCATACTCCTGCAACACAGCACCATACCCTGCAACTACAGCACCAACCCTGCAACACAGCACCGTACCCTGCAACACAGCACCATACCCTGCAACACAGCACCATACCTGCAACACAGCACCATACCCTGCAACACAGCACCATACCCTGCAACACAGCACCATACCCTGCAAACACAGCACCATACCCTACAACACAGCACCATACCCTACAACACAGCACCATACCCTACAACACAGCACCATACCCTACAACACAGCACCATACCCTGACAACACAGCACCATAACCCTACAACACAGCACCATACCCTACAACACAGCACCATACCCTGCAACACAGCACCGTACCCTGCAACACAGCACCAGTACCCTGCAACACAGCACCATACCCTACAACACAGCACCATACCCTGACAACACAGCACCATACCCTGCAACACAGCACCTACCCTGCAACACAGCACCATACCCTACAACACAGCACCATACCCTACAACACAGCACCATACCCCTACAACACAGCACCATACCCTACAACACAGCACCATACCCTGCAACACAGCACCATACCCTGCCCAACCACCCTCAACACAGCACCATACCCTGCAACACAGCACCATACCCTGCAACACAGCACCGTACCCTGCAACACAGCACCGATACCCTGCAACACAGCACCATACCCTACAACACAGCACCATACCCTACAAACACAGCACCATACCCTACAACACAGCACCATACCCTACAACACAGCACCATACCCTGCACAACTACAGCACCATACCCTACAACACAGCACCATACCCTACAACACAGCACCATACCCTACAACACAGCACCATACCCTACAACACAGCACCATACCCTACAACACAGCACCATACCCTAGCAAACACACAGCACCATACCCTACAACACACCACCATACCCTACAACACAGCACCATACCCTACAACACAGCACCATACCCTGCAACACAGCACCATACCCTACAACACAGCACCATACCCTGCAACACAGCACCATACCCTACAACACAGCACCATACCCTACAACACAGCACCATACCCTACAACACAGCACCATACCCTACAACACAGCACCATACCCTACAACACAGCACCATACCCTGCAACACAGCACCATACCCTGCAACACAGCACCTATACCCTAGCAACACAGCACCATACCCTACAACACAGCACCATACCCTACAACACAGCACCATACCCTACAACACAGCACCATACCCTGCAACACAGCACCATACCCTACAACCAGCACCATACCCTACAACACAGCACCATACCCTACAACACAGCACCATACCCTACAACACAGCACCATACCCTGCAACACAGCACCATACCCGCAACCACAGCACCATACCCTGCAACACAGCACCATACCCTACAACACAGCACCATACCCTGCCAACACAGCACCATACCCTGCAACACAGCACCATACCCTGCAACACAGCACCATACCCTACAACACAGCACCATACCCTGCAACACAGCACCATACCCTGCAACACAGCACCATACCCTGCAACACAGCACCATACCCTGCAACACAGCACCATACCCTACAACACAGCACCATACCCTGCAACACAGCACCATACCCTGCAACACAGCACCATACCCTACAACACAGCACCATACCCTGCAACACAGCACCATACCCTGCAACACAGCACCATACCCTGCAACACAGCACCATACCCTGCAACACAGCACCATACCCTACAACACAGCACATACCAAACAGCACCATACCCTGCAACACAGCACCATACCCTGCAACACAGCACCATACCCTACAACACAGCACCATACCCTGCAACACAGCACCATACCCTGCAACACAGCACCATACCCTGCAACACAGCACCATACCTGCAACACAGCACCATACTCTGCAACACAGCACCATACCCTGCAACACAGCACCATACCCTGCAACACAGCACCATACCCTGCAACACAGCACCATACTCTGCAACACAGCACCATACTCTGCAACACAGCACCATACCCTGCAACACAGCACCATACCCTGCAACACAGCACCATACTCTGCAACACAGCACCATACCCTGCAACACAGCACCATACCCTACAACACAGCACCATACCCTGCAACACAGCACCATACCCTGCAACACAGCGACCATACCCTGCAACACAGCACCATACCCTGCAAACACAGCACCATACCCTGCAACACAGCACCATACCCTACAACACAGCACCATACCCTACAACACAGCACCATACCCTGCAACACAGCACCATACCCTGCAACACAGCACCATACCCTGCAACACAGCACCATACCCTGCAACACAGCACCATACCCTGCAACACAGCACCATACCCTACAACACAGCACCATACCCTGCAACACAGCCCATACCCTGCAACACAGCACCATACCCTACAACACAGCACCATACCCTGCAACACAGCACCATACCCTACAACACAGCACCATACCCTGCAAACACAGCACCATACCCTACAACACAGCACCATACCCTGCAACACAGCACCATACCCTACAACACAGCACCATACCCTGCAACACAGCACCATACCCTACAACACAGCACCATACCCTGCAAACACAGCACCATACCCTACAACACAGCACCATACCCTGCAACACAGCACCATACTCTGCAACACAGCACCGTACCCTGCAACACAGCACCATACCCTGCAACACAGCACCATACCCTACAACACAGCACCATACCCTGCAACACAGCACCATACCCTACAACACAGCACCATACCCTGCAACACAGCACCATACTCTGCAACACAGCACCGTACCCTGCAACACAGCACCATACCCTACAACACAGCACCATACCCTGCAACACAGCACCATACCCTGCAACACAGCACCATACCCTGCAACACAGCACCATACCCTGCAACACACAGCACCATACCCTACAACACAGCACCATACCCTGCAACACAGCACCATACCCTACAACACAGCACCATACCCTACAACACAGCACCATACCCTGCAACACAGCACCATACCCTGCAACACAGCACCATACCCTGCAAACACAGCACCATACCCTGCAAACACAGCACCATAACCCTACAACACAGCACCATACCCTACAACACAGCACCATACCCTGCAACACAGCACCATACCCTGCAACACAGCACCATACCCTGCAACACAGCACCATACCCTGCAACACAGCACCATACCCTACAACACAGCACCATACCCTACAACACAGCACCATACCCTGCAACACAGCACCATACCCTGCAACACAGCACCATACCCTACAACACAGCACCATACCCTACAACACAGCACCATACCCTGCAACACAGCACCATACCCTGCAAACACAGGCACCATACCCTGCAACACAGCACCATACCCTGCAACACAGCACCATACCCTACAACACAGCACCATACCCTCAACACAGCACCATACCCTGCAACACAGCACCATACCCTGCAACACAGCACCATACCCTGCAACACAGCACCATACCCTGCAACACGCACCATACCCTGCAACACAGCACCATACCCTGCAACACAGCACCATACTCTGCAACACAGCACCATACCCTGCAACACAGCACCATACCCTGCAACACAGCACCATACCCTGCAACACAGCACCATACTCTGCAACACAGCACCATACTCTGCAACACAGCACCATACCCTGCAACACAGCACCATACCCTGCAACACAATCTTCGCTGGTGATTCTCTTGGTCTCTCTGTTTCCCCACAAAATCTAATATTTTCTCTTCTCTTCGTTATTCTGGTCCTACAATACTGAGTTTTCTGTCGCGGAATTTATGCCAAAATGAACCTATCGTTCTTCAAACACAATTATTTCTCCTGATTTCCTTTCATCAATGTTCTTATCCTTGAGGATCCTACAATAGATCCTTCACCTGCTGGTGAAGGGCTCTTCATCCCAGGGATTGGAGTTGTCCTGCCCTTCCTCAGGTCAATCATAATTATCACCTCGTATTACAATGGCACTGTATGTAGCCCCGCAGGGTTTGCCCCCGCAAAAAAAAAAAAAACAATGTTTTTTTAAAGGGGGGGGGACGGGGAAACCGGAAAGGCCTCGGCAGATGGGCCAAAAACTAAAGCGCGGGGGCATAATATGACTAAAACCTGCGTCAGGGAAAACCACTTGTCCTGTTTCCGACAAAATTTTACCACCCTTTAGTTGCTCAGCAAGTATTAAAACCACGAGATTTCTCACAGTGAATTAAAGATGATTAAAGTGGCGCCAGTGTGACCCTCACCACCCCCGAGTTACGCCAAGTGACCCTCTCCCGCCCCTGGGTGACGCCCGAGTGACCTTTCACCCCCGAGTGTACGCCGAGGGGCCCCTCACCCCCTATGTGCGCCGAGTACCTCTACCCCCGGTTGACGCCCGAGTGACCCTCACCACCCTGATGTAGCCAAGGGGACCTTCACCACCCTGTGTGACGCCAAGTGACCTTTACCACCCGATGGACGCCAAGTGACCTCTCACCACCCGGTTGAGCCAGAGTACCTCTCACCGCCCTGAGGTGACGCCGAGTGACCTCTCACCAAACCCCTTTTTGAAGCCCGATTTTCCTCCACCACCCCGGTGGACGCCAGAGTGACCTCTCACCACCCTGAGTGGAAGCCAGAGTGACCCCCACCACCTGACTGTGAAGCCAGAGGACCCCCCACCACCCGACTGTGAACCAAGTGGGCCCCTCACCGCCCGATTTTGAACCAGAGTGACCTCTACCCCCTGGTGTGCGCCCGAGTGACCCCCCACACCCTAGTGTGAACCACAGTGAAACCCTACAGCCCTGAGTGTGAAACCAGAGTGACCCCCTCACCGCCCTGAGTGTGAGCCAGAGTGACCTCTCACCACCCGAGTGGAACCAGAGTGACCTCTCACCACCCTGAGGTGAAGCCGAGTGACCTCTCACCACCCGAGTGGAGCCAGATGACCCTCCCACCCGATGTGAAGCCAGAGTGACCTCCACCGCCCTGATGGAAGCCAAGTGACCTCCACCACCCCGAGTTTGAAGCCCCGATGACCCTCAACACCCTGAGTGTGACGCCAGAGTGACCCTCACCGCCCTGAGTTGAAGCCAAGTGACCTCCCCCTTTTCAAACCCCCCCCCAGGTAAGCCAGAGTGACCTTCACCGCCCCCCCGAGTGGAACAGAGTGACCTCTCACCACCCTGGGGTGAAGCCAGAGTTACCTCTCACCACCATGGTGTGAAGCCAAGTGCCTCTCACCACCTGAGTGTGAAGCCCGAGTGACCCTCACCCCCCTGAGTGAAGCCAGATGCCTCTCACCACCCCCGAGTGTGAACCAGATGACCCCCTCACCACCCCGAGTGTGGGAAACCAGAGGGACCTCTCACCACCCCGAGTGTGAACCAAGTGACCTCTCACCACCCGAGTGTGAAGCCAGAGTGACCTCTCACCACCCGAGTTAAGCCGGTGACCTCTCCCCCCCTGATGTGAAGCCAAGTGACCTCTCACCCCCTGATTGTGAAGCCAGAGTGACCTTCCCCCCCGATGTGACGCCAGATTGACCTCTCACCACCCTGAGTGTAAGCCAGATGACCTTCACCACCCTGAGTGTAACCAGGTGACCCTTACCCCCCTGATGTGAACCAGGGACCCTTTCCACCCGATTGAAGCCAAGTACCCCACCACCCTATGTGACCAGAGTGACCTCTCACCACCCTGAGGTAAGCCAGAGTGACCTTACCCCCTGAGTGTGAAGCCGATACCTCTCACCACCCTGATGTGAAGCCAATGACCCCTTTTCCCCCCGAGTGTGAGCCAGAGGACCTTCCCCCCACCCCGAGTTTTAAGCCAGAGTGACCTCTCACCACCTGATGTGAAGCCGGTGACCCACCACCCCAGTTGAGCCAAGTGACCTCCACCCCTTTATGTGAAAACCCCAGTGACCCCTTCCCACCCGGTGTGACGCCAGAGTGACCTTCACCACCCGATGTGAAGCAGAGTGACCTTCACCACCCCCATGTGAGCCAAGTCCTTCACCGCCCCGATTGACGCAGAGTGACCCCTCACCGCCCGAGGTGAACCAGAGTGACCTCTCACCACCCCGAGTGTGAAGCCCGAGTGACCTCTCACCACCCCGAGTGTGAACCAGAGGACCCCTCACCGCCCCGAGTGTGAAGCCAGAGTGACCCTCACCGCCCTGAGTGTGAAGCCGATGCCTCTCACCCCCCTGGTGTGGGGGTGTGGTTTTTAGTAAGGGGAAGCCCGAGTGACCTCTCACCCCCTGATGTGAAGCCCGAGTGACCTCTCACCACCCGAGGTGAAGCCGAGTGGGCCCCAAACCCCCCTAGTGTGAAGCCAGAGTGACCCCTCACCACCCTGGTGTGAACCAGGTGACCTCTTACCACCCTGAGGTGAAGCCAAATTTTACCTCCACCACCCTAGTTAGCCGGTGACCTTCACCACCCTGATGTGAAGCCAGAGTGACCCCCTACCACCCCGAGTGGGAAGCCAAGGACCTCCCCACCTTGAGGTGAAGCCAGAGGACCTCTTCCCACCCCCAGTGTGACGCCAAGGACCTCTCCCCCCTGAGGGTGAAGCCAGAGTGCCCCCTCAAACCCCCCTGAGTGTGAAACCAGAGTGACCTCTCACCGCCCTGATGTGACGCCCAAGTGACCCTCACCCCTGAGGTGAACCAATAACCTCCCCCACCCGAGTGTAAGCCAGATGACCTCTCACCACCCCGAGGTGAAGCCGGTGACCCTCCCGCCCGAGTGTGAAGCCCAAATGACCTCTCACCCCCGAGTGTAACCAGAGTGACCTCCACCGCCCTGGGGTGAACCAGAGGCTTCTCACCGCCCAAGTGTGAAGCCAGATGACCTCCACCGCCCCGGGTGTGAAGCCAAGGAACCCTACCCCCCCTGAGTGTGAAGCCAAAATGCCTCTCACCACCCTGTGTGAAGCCCGAGGACCTCCACGCCCTGGGGTGAAGCCAGAGTACCTCTCACCGCCGTGAGTGTGAAGCCGAGTGACCTTCCCCCCCCCTGAGGTGAAACCCGATTTTACCCCTCACCGCCCCAGTGTGAAACCAGAGTGACCCTCACCACCCGATGTGAAGCCAGAGTGACCCCCACCACCCGAGTGTGAAGCCAAGGACCCCCCCCCACCTGAGTGGACGCCAGATGACCTATCCCACCCCGAGTGTGAAGCCCGAGGACCTCCACCACCCCGAGTGGAGGGCCCGTGACCTTCACCACCCTGGGGAAACCAAGTGACCTCTTTACCGCCCCGAGTGTGAACCAAGGACCCCACCACCCGAGTGTGAAGCCAGAGGACCTCTCACCCCCCTGAGGGAAGCCCGAGTGACCTCTCCCCACCCCGAGTGTGACGCCCCAAATGTCCACAAAGTGTGACGCAGAGTTACCCCCACCGTGAGGGGGAAGCAGAGGGTGATTCCCGGGAGTGTGAAGAAGGACCCCAAGCCCAGGGTTTTAAAGGGTGAAAAGCCCTAGTGTGAAGGAGTGACCATACCCACCCGAGGGTGAAGCCCGAGTACTCCCCCAATTGAGTGTGAAGAGAGTGACCCTTACCCCCCGGAGGGAAGTAGAGTGATTCTAATGAGTGTGAAGCCCGTACCTTTGGGTGAGTGGAAGCCGAGGAATTACCGGGAGTTTGGAAGAAGTGACCCCCAAAAAGGGAGTGTGAAGAGAGTAAATTACCCCCCGAGGTGAAACCCGATTGACCTTTTTCACCACCCCAGTTACGCCAGAGTGAAAACCCCCCTGAGTGTGAGCCAAAAGTGACCTTTCCCCACCACCCTGAGGAGCCAGAGTGAACCTCTCAATGAGGTTAAGAGAGTGTTAGCCCGGTAAAAACAAGTGATCTACCACCCCCGAGTGAAAACCCGGGACCTCTCACCACCCGGGGTGGAAGCCAGAGTGACCCCCTCCCCCCTGAGTGTGACCCAGAGTGACCCCTCCCCCCATTGAAGCCAGAGTGACCTCTCACCGCCCTGAGTGTGAAGCAAAGGGGGACCTTCACCGCCGTGAGTTTAAGCCAGATGACCCCCTTTACCCCCCTGATGTGAAGCCCGGGTGACCTCTCACCCCTGATGTGAACCAGAGGACCCCCTCCCCCCTGGGGTGAAGCCAAGTCCTCTCACCACCTGAGTGTGAAACCAAGTACCTCCCCGCCCTGATGTGAAGCAGATGACCTCTCACCCCTGAGTTTGAAGCCAAGTACCTCTCCCCCCGAGTGTGAACCAGAGTGACCTCTCACCCCCTGAGGGAAGCCAGAGTGACCCCTCACCCCCCTGATTGAAGCCAGAGTGACCTTCCCCACCTTAGTGTGAAACCCGAGTGACCTCTCACCCCTTTATGTGACCAGAGTGACCCCTCACCACCTTAGTGTAAAACCCGAGGGCCTCTCACCCCTTTTAGGTGGAGCCCGAGTGACCTTCACCACCTGATTGAAGCCAGAGTGACCTCCAACCCTAGTGTGAAAACAAAAGTGACCTCTCCCCCTGAGTGTGAAGCCAGAGTGACCTCTCACCACCCTATGTGAACCAGAGTACCTCTCACCCCCAGTGGGGAAACCCCGAGGACCTCTCCCCGCCCCTGATGTGAAGCCAGAGTGACCTCTCACGCCCAGTGGAAACGGTGAACCTCTCACCGCCGAGTGTGAACCCGAGTGACCTCTCACCACCTTTAGTGTGAGCAAAAGTGACCCCTCACCACCTTGAGTGTGAAACCCGAGGACCCCCACCCCCTTAGTGTGAACCAAGTGACCTCTCACCCCCTGAGGTGAACCCGGTGACCTCCACCGCCCTGATGTGAAGCCCAAATGACCTCTCACCGCCCCAGTGTGAAGCCAGAGTGACCTTCACCACCCGAGGTGAAACCAGAGTGACCTCCACCACCCTGAGGTGAAGCCAGAGTGACCTCTCCCACCCTGAGTGGAGCCAGAGTGACCCTCACCACCCCAGTGTAAAACCAGAGTGACCCCTACCACCCTTTATGTGAAACCAGAGGGCCCCCACCACCCGAGTGTGGGCCCAAGGCCTCTCACCCCTTGAGTGGAAGGAGAGTGACCCTCACCCCTGATGGAAGCCAGAGTGACCCTCACCACCCCCGAGTTAACCAAGTACCTCTCACCACCCTAGGGGGAAGCCAGAGGACCTCTCACCCCCTAGTGTGAGCCCAGAGTGACCCCTCACCACCCCATGTGAACCAAGTGACCTCCCCCCCTAGGGAAGCCAGAGGACCTCCACCTCCTTGAGTTGAGCCCAGAGTGACCTCTCACCACCTGATGGGAAGCCAAAGGACCTTCCCCCCCGAGTGTGAAGCCAAGTGACCCCTCACCCCCTGAGTGTGAAGCAGAATGACCCCCTCACCCCTTTAGTGGGCCGAGGACCCCTCACCCCTTAGTGGGGAAGCCCGAGTGACCTCTCACACCCTGGTGTAACCAATGACCTCTCACCCCCTTTTATTGGAGCCAGAGTGACCCCTCACCACCTTTAGTGTGAACCCGGTGACCCACCACCTTTTAGTTGAGCCCGAGTGACCTCTCCCCCCCGATGTAAGCCAGATGACTCACCCCCCTGAGTGGGCCAGAGTGACCTCTCACCACCTTGAGTGTGAAGCCAGAGTGACCTCTCACCACCCTGAGTGTGAAGCCAGAGTGACCTCTCACCGCCCTGAGTGTGAAGCCAGAGTGACCTCTCACCACCCTGAGTGTGAAGCCAGAGTGACCTCTCACCACCCTGAGTGTGACGCCAGAGTGACCTCTCACCACCTTGAGTGTGAAGGCAGAGTGACCTCTCACCGCCCTGAGTGTGAAGCCAGAGTGACCTCTCACCACCCTGAGTTTGAAGCCAGAGTGACCTCTCACCACCCTGAGTGTGAAGCCAGAGTGACCTCTCACCACCCTGAGTGTGACGCCAGAGTGACCTCTCACCACCCTGAGTGTGAAGCCAGAGTGACCTCTCACCACCCTGAGTGTGAAGCCAGAGTGACCTCTCACCACCTTGAGTGTGACGCCAGAGTGACCTCTCACCACCCTGAGTGTGACGCCAGAGTGACCTCTCACCACCTTGAGTGTGACGCCAGAGTGACCTCTCACCACCCTGAGTGTGACGCCAGAGTGACCTCTCACCACCTTAAACATCACCACTGCTAACTTCCACTTATGTGCTGCCAGACTTGTTTGTAGTGATGTCTTGAAGATAGCTTCACTTGTTTACTACACTTGTTTACTACACTTGTTTACTACACTTGTTTACTACACTTGTTTACTACACTTGTTTACTGCACTTGTTTACTACACTTGTTTACTGCACTTGTTTACTGCACTTGTTTACTGCACTTGTTTACTGCACTTGTTTACTACACTTGTTTACTACACTTGTTTACTGCACTTGTTTACTACACTTGTTTACTACACTTGTTTACTGCACTTGTTTACTGCACTTGTTTACTACACTTGTTTACTACACTTGTTTACTACACTTGTTTACTGCACTTGTTTACTACACTTGTTTACTACACTTGTTTACTGCACTTGTTTACTGCACTTGTTTACTACACTTGTTTACTACAATTGTTTACTTCACTTGTTTACTACACTTGTTTACTGCACTTGTTTACTGCACTTGTTTACTACACTTGTGTACTGCACTTGTTTACTGCACTTGTTTACTGCACTTGTTTACTACACTTGTTTACTACACTTGTTTACTACACTTGTTTACTGCACTTGTTTACTACACTTGTTTACTGCACTTGTTTACTGCACTTGTTTACTGCACTTGTTTACTACACTTGTTTACTGCACTTGTTTACTGCACTTGTTTACTGCACTTGTTTACTACACTTGTTTACTACACTTGTTTACTACACTTGTTTACTGCACTTGTTTACTACACTTGTTTACTGCACTTGTTTACTACACTTGTTTACTGCACTTGTTTACTGCACTTGTTTACTACACTTGTTTACTGCACTTGTTTACTGCACTTGTTTACTGCACTTGTTTACTACACTTGTTTACTACACTTGTTTACTGCACTTGTTTACTACACTTGTTTACTACACTTGTGTACTGCACTTGTTTACTACACTTGTTTACTGCACTTGTTTACTGCACTTGTTTACTGCACTTGTTTACTACACTTGTTTACTGCACTTGTTACTACACTTGTTTACTACACTTGTTTACTGCACTTGTTTACTGCACTTGTTTACTGCACTTGTTTACTACACTTGTTTACACTTGTTTACTGCACTTGTTTACTGCACTTGTTTACTGCACTTGTTTACTACAGTTGTTTACTACACTTGTTTACTGCACTTGTTTACTGCACTTGTTTACTGCACTTGTTTACTACACTTGTTTACTGCACTTGTTTACTACACTTGTTTACTGCACTTGTTTACTACACTTGTTTACTTCATTTGTTTACTACACTTGTTTACTGCACTTGTTTACTGCACTTGTTTACTACACTTGTTTACTACACTTGTTTATTACACTTGTTTACTGCACTTGTTTACTACACTTGTTTACTGCACTTGTTTACTGCACTTGTTTACTGCACTTGTTTACTGCACTTGTTTACTACACTTGTTTACTGCACTTGTTTATCTGCACTTGTTTACTACACTTGTTTACTACACTTGTTTACTGCACTTGTTTACTGCATTTGTTTACTACGCTTGTTTACTACACTTGTTTACTGCACTTGTTTACTACACTTTACTGCACTTGTTTACTGCACTTGTTTACTGCACTTGTTTACTACACTTGTTTACTACACTGTTACTGCACTTGTTTACTGCACTTGTTTACTGCACTTGTTTACTACACTTGTTTACTGCACTTGTTTACTGCACTTGTTTACTACACTTGTTTACTGCACTTGCTTATCTGCACTTGTTTACTACACTTGTTTACTGCACTTGCTTATCTGCACTTGTTTACTACACTTGTTTTCTGCACTTGTTTATCTGCACTTGTTTACTGCACTTGTTTACTACACTTGTTTACTGCACTTGTTTACTGCACTTGTTTACTGCACTTGTTTACTACACTTGTTTACTGCACTTGTTTACTACACTTGTTTACTGCACTTGCTTATCTGCACTTGTTTACTACACTTGTTTACTGCACTTGTTTATCTGCACTTGTTTACTACACTTGTTTACTACACTTGTTTACTGCACTTGTTTACTGCATTTGTTTACTACGCTTGTTTACTACACTTGTTTACTGCACTTGTTTAATACACTTTACTGCACTTGTTTACTGCACTTGTTTACTACACTTGTTTACTGCACTTGTTTACTGCACTTGTTTACTGCACTTGTTTACTACACTTGTTTACTGCACTTGTTTACTACACTTGTT
Source organism: Cherax quadricarinatus (assembly GCF_026875155.1). NCBI lineage: Eukaryota > Metazoa > Arthropoda > Malacostraca > Decapoda > Parastacidae > Cherax > Cherax quadricarinatus. Next base: position 21,776,639 of record NC_069424.1, read on the forward strand.
TACTGCATTTGTTTACTACACTTGTTTACTGCACTTGTTTCCTGCACTTGTTTACTGCACTTGTTTACTACACTTGTTTACTACACTTGTTTACTGCACTTGTTTACTACACTTGTTTACTGCACTTGTTTACTACACTTGTTTACTGCACTTGTTTACTGCACTTGTTTACTGCACTTGTTTACTACACTTATTTACTGCACTTGTTTATTGCACTTGTTTACTACACTTGTTTACTACACTTGTTTACTGCACTTGTTTTCTGCACTTGTTTACTACACTTGTTTACTGCACTTGTTTATCTGCACTTGTTTGCTACACTTGTTTACTGCACTTGTTTTCTGCACTTGTTTACTACACTTGTTTACTGCACTTGTTTACTACACTTGTTTACTGCACTTGTTTACTGCACTTGTTTACTGCACTTGTTTACTACACTTGTTTACTGCACTTGTTTACTGCACTTGTTTACTACACTTGTTTACTACACTTGTTTACTGCACTTGTTTACTGCATTTGTTTACTACGCTTGTTTACTACACTTGTTTACTGCACTTGTTTACTACACTTTACTGCACTTGTTTACTGCACTTGTTTACTGCACTTGTTTACTACACTTGTTTACTGCACTTGTTTACTGCACTTGTTTACTGCACTTGTTTACTACACTTGTTTACTGCACTTTACTGCACTTGTTTACTACACTTGTTTACTACACATGTTTACTACACTTGTTTACTGCACTTGTTTACTGCACTTGTTTACTACACTTGTTTACTGCACTTGCTTATCTGCACTTGTTTACTACACTTGTTTACTGCACTTGTTTATCTGCACTTGTTTACTACACTTGTTTACTACACTTGTTTACTGCACTTGTTTACTGCATTTGTTTACTACGCTTGTTTACTACACTTGTTTACTGCACTTGTTTACTACACTTTACTGCACTTGTTTACTGCACTTGTTTACTGCACTTGTTTACTACACTTGTTTACTACACTTGTTTACTGCACTTGTTTACTGCACTTGTTTACTACACTTTACTGCACTTGTTTACTGCACTTGTTTACTACACTTGTTTACTGCACTTGTTTACTGCACTTGTTTACTACACTTGTTTACTAAACTTGTTTACTACACTTGTTTTCTGCACTTGTTTACTACACTTGTTTACTACACTTGCTTACTGCACTTGTTTACTGCACTTGTTTACTACACTTGTTTACTACACTTGTTTAATACACTTGTTTACACTTGTTTACTACACTTGTTTACTACACTTGTTTACTACACTTGTTTATTGCACTTGTTTACTGCACTTGTTTACTGCACTTGTTTACTACACTTGTTTACTACACTTGTTTATTGCACTTGTTTACTACACTTGTTTACTACACTTGTTTACTACACTTGTTTACTGCACTTGTTTACTACACTTGTTTACTACACTTGTTTATTGCACTTGTTTACTACACTTGTTTACTACACTTGTTTACTACACTTTTTTACTACACTTGTTTATTGCACTTGTTTACTACACTTGTTTACTGCACTTGTTTACTATACTTGTTTACTACATTTGTTTGCTACACTTGTTTATTGCACTTGTTTACTACACTTGTTTACTACACTTGTTTGCTACACTTGTTTACTACTCTTGTTTACTACACTTGTTTACTATACTTGTTTACTACACGACTGAAAAACATCTTGGCTGAGTGAAGTGTTTTGAGGAGCGACCAGACCAGTGATTGATCCAGTTTACTGGAAGTCCCCTGACTGGTATTCACTTCCCCTGAGTGGTGTTCACTTCCCCTGACTGGTGTTCACTTCCCCTGACTGGTATTCACTTCCCCTGACTGGTGTTCACTTCCCCTGACTGGTGTTCACTTCCCCTGACTGGTGTTCACTTCCCCTTACTGGTGTTCACTTCCACTGACTGGTGTTCACTTCCCCTGATTGGTGTTTACTTCCCAACACTGGTGTTCACTTCCCAACACTGGTGTTCACTTGCTAACACTGGTGTTCACTTCCCCACACTGGTGTTCACTTCCCAACACTGGTGTTTACTTCCCAACACTGGTGTTTACTTCCCAACACTGGTGTTCACTTCCCAACACTGGTGTTCACTTCCCAACACTGGTGTTTACTTCCCAACACTGGTGTTTACTTCCCAACACTGGTGTTCACTTCCCAACACTGGTGTTCACTTCCCCACACTTGTGTTCACTTCCCAACACTGGTGTTCACTTCCCAACACTGGTGTTCACTTCCCAATACTGGTGTTCACTTCCCCACACTGGTGTTCACTTCCCAACACTGGTGTTCACTTCCCAACACTGGTGTTCACTTCCCAATACTGGTGTTCACTTCCCCACACTGGTGTTCACTTCCCCACACTGGTGTTCACTTCCCAACACTGGTGTTCACTTCCCCACACTGGTGTTCACTTCCCAACACTGGTGTTCACTTCCCCACACTGGTGTTCACTTCCCAACACTGGTGTTCACTTCCCAACACTGGTGTTCACTTCCCACACTGGTGTTCACTTCCCAACACTGGTGTTCACTTCCCCACACTGGTGTTCACTTCCCAACACTGGTGTTCACTTCCCAACACTGGTGTTCACTTCCCAACACTGGTGTTCACTTCCCAACACTGGTGTTCACTTGCCAACACTGGTGTTCACTTCCCAACACTGGTGTTCACTTCCCAACACTGGTGTTCACTTCCCAACACTGGTGTTCACTTCCCAACACTGGTGTTCACTTCCCCACACTGGTGTTCACTTCCCAACACTGGTGTTCACTTCCCAACACTGGTGTTCACTTCCCCACACTGGTGTTCACTTCCCAACACTGGTGTTCACTTCCCCACACTGGTGTTCACTTCCCAACACTGGTGTTCACTTCCCACACTGGTGTTCACTTCCCAACACTGGTGTTCACTTCCAACACTGGTGTTCACTTCCCAACACTGGTGTTCACTTCCCAACACTGGTGTTCACTTCCCAACACTGGTGTTCACTTCCCCAACACTGGTGTTCACTTCCCAACACTGGTGTTCACTTCCCAACACTGGTGTTCACTGGTTCACTACCTTGCGTCACGGTGAACCAGTTCTTATTATTCTCGTTGTTTTTATACCGCTCTTCGTCTTCTCGTCTCTCTTCCGTCTTATTTCTTCCCGTCTTTGCTACTATTCCCACAATCTCTCTCTCTCTCTCTCTCTCTCTCTCTCTCTCTCTCTCTCTCTCTCTCTCTCTACAACAGTTGCCGTGAGTGAGGGGAAGACACTTCCCCTCACTTCACTGACTTCATTTTTGTCTTCTTTCTTATCCCCTTCCCCCTCCAGTTTCCCCGTCCCTCCTCCCCCTCCCTCCCCCCTTCCTATCCCTCTTATCGTCTTTCCTCTTATACTTCTCTTTCTAACTTCGTCTCTTCCCCTTTATTATTTACATTCGTTATTCCTTTGTATTCTCACTCTCTGTCTGTCCCTGTCCACCTGTTCGTGGTTGTAGGTGTCGATTCACAGTTCCTGGCCCCGCCCGTTCGCTGGTCGCTGATAGGTCTACTCTCTCCCTGCTCCATGAACTTTATCGTACCTCTTCTTAAAGCTTTGTATGGATCCTGCCTTCACGTTGTGTATGTAAACAAGCCTCGATGGAAACCTACAAACTTTTATAAGATTCCTACACGTGGTTTACAAGGTTGTGACTCCATGCTGGCGCTGCAGACTCTGTGCCAGCTCTTACATGTTGGGTACAGCGTTGTGAAGTATTCTGTTACAGTAACTGACTGCTGCCTTGAGTGACTCTCATACATCCCCTTCCCCCGGTGCTATGTGCTGTACTGACAGTGATGCTGTCACCCCCAGTGTTATGTGCTGTACTGACAGTGATGCTGTCACCCCCGGTGCTATGTGCTGTACTGACAGTGATGCTGTCACCCCCAGTGTTATGTGCTGTACTGACAGTGATGCTGTCACCCCCGGTGTTATGTGCCGTACTGATAGTGATGCTGTCATCCCCAGTGTTATGTGCTGTACTGACAGTGATGCTGTCATCCCCAGTGTTATGTGCTGTACTGACAGTGATGCTGTCATCCCCAGTGTTATGTGCCGTACTGATAGTGATGCTGTCACCCCCAGTGTTATGTGCTGTACTGACAGTGATGCTGTCATCCCCAGTGTTATGTGCCGTACTGATAGTGATGCTGTCATCCCCAGTGTTATGTGCTGTACTGACAGTGATGCTGTCATCCCCAGTGTTATGTGCCGTACTGACAGTGATGCTGTCACCCCCGGTGCTATGTGCCGTACTGATAGTGATGCTGTCACCCTCGGTGCTATGTGCTGTACTGATAGTGATGCTGTCACCCCCGGTGTTATGTGCCGTACTGATAGTGATGCTGTCACCCCCAGTGTTATGTGCTGTACTGACAGTGATGCTGTCACCCCCAGTGTTATGTGCCGTACTGATAGTGATGCTGTCATCCCCAGTGTTATGTGCTGTACTGACAGTGATGCTGTCATCCCCAGTGTTATGTGCCGTACTGACAGTGATGCTGTCACCCCCGGTGCTATGTGCCGTACTGATAGTGATGCTGTCACCCTCGGTGCTATGTGCTGTACTGATAGTGATGCTGTCATCCCCGGTGCTATGTGCCGTACTGATAGTGATGCTGTCATCCCCGGTGCTATGTGCTGTACTGATAGTGATGTCATCCTCGGTGCTATGTGCTGTACTGACAGTGATGCTGTCATCCCCGGTGCTATGTGCTGTACTGACAGTGATGCTGTCACCCCCAGTGTTATGTGCTGTACTGATAGTGATGCTGTCATCCCCGGTGCTATGTGCCGTACTGATAGTGATGCTGTCACCCCCGGTGCTATGTGCTGTACTGATAGTGATGCTGTCATCCCCGGTGCTATGTGCTGTACTGATAGTGATGCTGTCATCCTCGGTGCTATGTGCCGTACTGATAGTGATGCTGTCATCCCCGGTGCTATGTGCTGTACTGATAGTGATGCTGTCATCCCCGGTGCTATGTGATGTATTGATAGTGATGCTGTCATCCTCGGTGCTATGTGCTGTACTGATAGTGATGCTGTCATCCTCGGTGCTATGTGCCGTACTGATAGTGATGCTGTCATCCTCGGTGCTATGTGCTGTACTGATAGTGATGCTGTCATCCCCGGTGCTATGTGCTGTACTGATAGTGATGCTGTCATCCTCGGTGCTATGTGCCGTACTGATAGTGATGTCATCCTCGGTGCTATGTGCCGTACTGATAGTGATGCTGTCACCCCCGGTGCTATGTGCTGTACTGATAGTGATGCTGTTATCCTCGGTGCTATGTACTGTACTGATAGTGATGCTGTCATCCCCGGTGCTATGTGCCGTACTGATAGTGATGCTATCATCCCCGGTGCTATGTGCCGTACTGATAGTGATGCTGTCATCCTCGGTGCTATGTGCCGTACTGATAGTGATGCTGTCATCCTCGGTGCTATGTGCTGTGCTGATAGTGCTGCTGTCATCCCCGGTGCTATGTGCCGTACTGATAGTGATGCTGTCATCCTCGGTGCAAATGTGCCGTGCTGAATTTGTTTGCTGTCATCCTCGGTGCATGTGCCGTACTGATAGTGATGCTGTCACCCCCGGTCTATGTGCTGTACTGATAGTGATGCTGTCATCGTCGGTGTTTATGTGCCGACTGTAGTGATGCTGTCATCCCCGGTGCTATGTGCTGTATGATAGTGATGCTGTCATCCCCGGTGCTATTTTGCTGTACTGATAGTGATGCTCTCATCCCGGTGCTTTGAGGTACTGATAGTGATGCTGTCATCCTCGGTGCTATGTGCTGTACTGATAGTGATGCTGTCATCCTCGGTGCTATGTGCCGTACTGATAGTGATGCTGTCATCCCCGGTGCTATGTGCTGTATTGATAGTGATGCTGTCATCCTCGGTGCTATGTGCTGTACTGATAGTGATGCTGTCATCCTCGGTGCTATGTGCTGTACTGATAGTGATGCTGTCATCCTCGGTGCTATGTGTCATCCCCGGTGCTATGTGCTGTACTGATAGTGATGCTGTCATCCCCGGTGCTATGTGCTGTACTGATAGTGATGCTGTCATCCTCGGTGCTATGTGCTGTACTGATAGTGATGCTGTC
>NC_069424.1:21785319-21795319 GCF_026875155.1 Cherax quadricarinatus
GGTCACTAGGCTTCACCCCTGGTCACTAGGCTTCACCCCTGGTCACTAGGCTTCACCCCTGGTCACTAGGCTTCACCCCAGGTCACTAGGCTTCACCCCTGGTCACTAGGCTTCACTCCTGGTCACTAGGCTTCACCCCTGGTCACTAGGCTTCACCCCTGGTCACTAGGCTTCACCCCTGGTCACTAGGCTTCACCCCTGGTCACTAGGCTTCACCCCAGGTCACAAGGCTTCACCCCTGGTCACTAGGCTTCACCCCTGGTCACTAGGCTTCACTCCTGGTCACTAGGCTTCACTCCTGGTAACTAGGCTTCACTCTCCTGAAGCCTAGAGTCCAGAAGAACATTTTTCAATTCAAAATCAAAATTGTATTTCAAAATCTTGATACAGTAAAAAAAATACATTTGATGATGAATTCTGACCAAAATTGCTGTTGATTTTGTCTTGAAGATTCAATATATAAAAATAGAGCTTCTTATGGCTTTTTATAGGCCTATATACTTTGTACATAATCATCATCATCATCATCATCATCATCATCATCATCATCATCATCATCATCATCATCATCATCATCATCATCATCATCATCATCATCATCATCATCATCATCATCATCATCATTGCGTCGGGTAACAGTCAAGAAACGTGTGTTAGTGACGGGTAACAGTCAAGAAACGTGTGTTAGTGACGGGTAACAGTCAAGAAACGTGTGTTAGTGACGGGGGGAACAGTCAAGAAACGTGTGTTAGTGACGGGTAACAGTCAAGAAACGTGTGTTAGTGACGGGTAACAGTCAAGAAACGTGTGTTAGTGACGGGTAACAGTCAAGAAACGTGTGTTAGTGACGGGTAACAGTCAAGAAACGTGTGTTAGTGGCGGGTAACAGTCAAGAAACGTGTGTTAGTGACGGGTAACAGTCAAGAAACATGTGTTAGTGATGGGTAACAGTCAAGAAACGTGTGTTAGTGACGGGTAACAGTCAAGAAACATGTGTTAATGACGGGTAACAGTCAAGAAACATATGTTAGTGACGGGTAACAGTCAAGAAACATGTGTTAGTGACGTGTAACAGTCAAGAAACGTGTGTTAGTGACGGGTAACAGTCAAGAAACGTGTGTTAGTGACGGGTAACAGTCAAGAAACGTGTGTTAGTGACGGGTAACAGTCAAGAAACGTGTGTTAGTGACGGGTAACAGTCAAGAAACATGTGTTAGTGACGGGTAACAGTCAAGAAACATATGTTAGTGACGGGTAACAGTCAAGAAACATGTGTTAGTGACGGGTAACAGTCAAGAAACGTGTGTTAGTGACGGGTAACAGTCGAGAAACGTGTTAGTGACGGGTAACAGTCAAGAAACATATGTTAGTGACGGGTAACAGTCAAGAAACGTGTGTTAGTGACGGGTAACAGTCAAGAAACGTGTTAGTGACGGGTAACAGTCAAGAAACGTGTGTTAGTGACGGGTAACAGTCAAAAAACGTGTGTTAGTGACGGGTAACAGTCAAGAAACGTGTGTTAGTGACGGGTAACAGTCAAGAAACGTGTTAGTGACGGGTAACAGTAAAGAAACGTGTTAGTGACGGGTAACAGTCAAGAAACGTGTGTTAGTGACGGGTAACAGTCAAGAAACGTGTGTTAGTGACGGGTAACAGTCAAGAAACGTGTGTTAGTGACGGGTAACAGTCAAGAAACACGTGTTAGTGACGGGTAACAGTCAAGAAACATGTGTTAGTGACGGGTAACAGTCAAGAAACCATACCCCCGGCCGGGATTGAACCCGCGGTCATAGAGTCTCAAAACTCCAGCCCGTCGCGTTAGCCACTAGACCAGCTAGCCACAATAAGATTCATCCAACTAGGTATATTTCTACACCATAGGAAAGTTAGCACAGGCACCTCTGTGACCACAAATGCAAGTTTTTACAGACGAATCTCCAGCTAGCGTGGCCGTGACGAACTCTAGCTCAAGTCCCTTCACTGCCGTCAACATGACTCAAGGATTCGTCTGTAAAAACTTGCATTTGTGGTCACAGAGGTGCCTGTGCTAACTTTCCTATGGTGTAGAAATATACCTAGTTGGATGAATCTTATTGTGGCTAGCTGGTCTAGTGGCTAACGCGACGGGCTGGAGTTTTGAGACTCTATGACCGCGGGTTCAATCCCGGCCGGGGGTATGGTTTATTTGCAATCGTGTCATTACGATTTCTTGAGTCAAGTCAAGAAACGTGTGTTAGTGACGGGTAACAGTCAAGAAACGTGTGTTAGTGACGGGTAACAGTCAAGAAACGTGTGTTAGTGATGGGTAACAGTCAAGAAACGTGTGTTAGTGACGGGTAACAGTCAAGAAACACGTGTTAGTGGCGGGTAACAGTCAAGAAACGTGTGTTAGTGACGGGTAACAGTCAAGAAACACGTGTTAGTGACGGGTAACAGTCAAGAAACATGTGTTAGTGGCGGGTAACAGTCAAGAAACGTGTGTTAGTGACGGGTAACAGCCAAGAAACACGTGTTAGTGACGTGTAACAGTCAAGAAACAAGTGTTAGTGACGGGTAACAGTCAAGAAACAAGTGTTAGTGACGGGTAACAGTCAAGAAACAAGTGTTAGTGACGGGTAACAGTCAAGAAACAAGTGTTAGTGACGGGTAACAGTCAAGAAACATGTGTTAGTGACGGGTAACAGTCAAGAAACACGTGTTAGTGACGGGTAACAGTGAAGAAACATGTGTTAGTGACGGGTAACAGTCAAGAAACATGTGTTAGTGACTGGTAACAGTCAAGAAACAAGTGTTAGTGACGGGTAACAGTCAAGAAACAAGTGTTAGTGACGGGTAACAGTCAAGAAACAAGTGTTAGTAACGGGTAACAGTCAAGAAACAAGTGTTAGTGACGGGTAACAGTCAAGAAACAAGTGTTAGTGACGGGTAACAGTCAAAAACAAGTGTTAGTGACGGGTAACAGTCAAGAAACAAGTGTTAGTGACGGGTAACAGTCAAGAAACAAGTGTTAGTGACGGGTAACAGTCAAGAAACAAGTGTTAGTGACGGGTAACAGTCAGGTGTGGACGCGAGTCTATCACAAAATCTCTTGACATCTCCAAATTTAGTTGTGTTTGAAGGAGGATTTTTTTTGGTTCAGTTTTAGGCGGGAAGTTATCAGCATATTTACCCGCCAAGTTTTTCCCGCTGAAGTTGCCGGGAATTTTATGAATATTTTGTGTGTGCCAGAGTTTTGTGATGTTTATCACTGTAGTGATGTTTCTCATCTCTGGCTGAGAAACTCAAAAATCTTGTGCGGATTTTTTTTTTTTTTTGACGCTTCATTGATTATTTTTTTGGCTGTAATACAAGAACAAATTTGTGAGTGTGTTTGTTCGTTATATTTTTTTTTTTTTGGTGAAGCGAAGTGATATTTGCTAAGACAGTGAGAGAGAGAGAGAGAGAGAGAGAGTGTAGTCGCCTAACTCACCTAATTGTGGTTGCAGCTGTCGAGTCATAGCTCCTGGCCCCGCCTCTTCACTGGTTGCTACTAGGTTCTCTCTCTCCCTGCTCCATGAGCTTTATCATACCTCTTCTCAAAGCTATGTATGGATCCTGCCTTCACTACATCACTTGCCAGACTGTTCCACTTCCTAACAACTCTGTGACTGAAGAAATACTTCCTAACATCCCTGTGACTCATCTGAGTCTTCAATTTCCAATTGTGTCCCCTTGCTGCTGTGAGAGAGAGAGAGAGAGAGAGAGAGAGAGAGAGAGAGAGAGAGAGAGAGAGAGAGAGAGAGAGAGAGACAGAATCATGTCATTTTGGAGCATTTTTGCTTTAATTTTGGTAGGAATTTCGACATATTTCTGGGACAAATGTTGCCGTCTTCTTGGTGGTAAAACAGAGTTGTGTTTACCAAGGTTAGTTCGGTGTTTGTACAGCAGGCAGACTAGGCTCTATTTACGAGCTTAATACTGTAATATTTGCTGCTCTCACTTCTCTAATGTCTGCCAGCAGAATACACTTTGTATTTTATTCTGCCAGTAATGTTACTGCGCTGGTGAAGCGTTGCGCAGGAACCTGTGATTTGCCTGCAGCCTATTTCCAGAGTTTGTCTACTGGACCAGGACTCTGGGATGAGTGCCTGGTCCACCAGGTTCTTGCTGCTGATGGCCCCGCTGGTCCATGTATCCATCACAGCCTGGTTCATAAGGCACAGCAAGGATTCGTGAAGACTCTTACATGGAGCTATGAACCTGCCTTCTGACAGCCAGGGAGCTATGAACCTGTCTTCTGACAGCCAGGGAGCTATGAACCTGCCTTCTGACAGCCAGGGAGCTATGAACCTGCCTTCTGACAGCCAGGGAGCTATGAACCTGCCTTATGACAGCCAGGGAGCTTTGAACCTGCCTTCTGACAGCCAGGGAGCTTTGAATCTGCCTTCTGACAGCCAGGGAGCTATGAACCTGCCTTATGACAGCCAGAGAGCTTTGAATCTGCCTTCTGACAGCCAGGGAGCTTTGAGCCTGCGTACTGACAGCCAGGGAGCTTTGAGCCTGCAGTCTGACAGCCAGGGAGCTTTGAACCTGCATTCTGACAGCCAAGGAGCTTTGAACCTGCCTTCTGACAGCCAGGGAGCTTTGAACCTGCCTTCTGATAGCCAGGGAGCTTTGAGCCTGCCTTCTGACAGCCAGGGAGCCTTGAACCTGCCTTCTGACAGCCAGGGAGCTTCGAGCCTGCCTTCTGACAGCCAGGGAGCTTTGAACCTGCCTTCTGACAGCCAGGGAGCTTTGAACCTGCGTACTGACAGCCAGGGAGCTTTGAGCCTGCATTCTGCCAGCCAGGGAGCTTTGAACCTGCCTTCTGACAGCCAGGGAGGTTTGAACCTGCCTTCTGACAGCCAGGGAGCTTTGAACCTGCCTTCTGATAGCCAGGGAGCTTTGAACCTGCCTTCTGAGAGCCAGGGAGCTTTGAGCCTGTGTACTGACAGCCAGGGAGCTTTGAGCATGCATTCTGACAGCCAGGAAGCTTTGACCCTGCATTCTGACAGCCAGGGAGCATTGAACCTGCCTACTGATAGCCAGGGATCTTTGAACCTGCCTTCTGACAGCCAGGGAGCTTTGAACCTGCCTTCTGATAGCCAAGGAGCTTTGAACCTGCCTTCTGACAGCCAGGGAGCTTTGAGCCTGCGTACTGACAGCCAGGGAGCTCTGAGCCTGCCTACTGACAGCCAGGGAGCTCTGAACCTGCCTATTGACAGCCAGGGAGCTCTGAACCTGCCTACTGACAGCCAGGGAGCTCTGAACCTGTCTACTGACAGCCAGAGAGCTCTGAACCTGCCTACTGACAGCCAGGGAGCTCTGAACCTGCCTACTGACAGCCAGGGAGCTCTGAACCTGCCTACTGACAGCCAGGGAGCTCTGAACCTGCCTACTGACAGCCAGGGAGCTCTGAGCCTGCCTACTGACAGCCAGGGAGCTCTGAGCCTGCCTACTGACAGCCAGGGAGCTCTGAGCCTGCCTATTGACAGCCAGGGAGCTCTGAACCTGCCTACTGACAGCCAGGGAGCTCTGAGCCTGCCTACTGACAGCCAGGGAGCTCTGAGCCTGCCTACTGACAGCCAGGGAGCTCTGAGCCTGCCTACTGGCAGCCAGGGAGCTCTGAACCTGCCTACTGACAGCCAGGGAGCTCTGAGCCTGCCTACTGACAGCCAGGGAGCTCTGAGCCTGCCTACTGACAGCCAGGGAGCTCTGAGCCTGCCTACTGACAGCCAGGGAGCTCTGAACCTGCCTACTGACAGCCAGGGAGCTCTGACCTGCCTACTGACAGCCAGGGAGCTCTGAACCTGCCTACTGACAGCCAGGGAGCTCTGACCTGCCTACTGACAGCCAGGGAGCTCTGAAACCTGCCTACTGACAGCCAGGAGCTCTGAACCTGCCTACTGACAGCCAGGGAGCTGAACCTGCCTACTGCAGCCAGGGAGCTCTGAACCTGCCTACTGACAGCCAGGGAGCTCTGACCTGCCTACTGACAGCCAGGGAGCTCTGAACCTGCCTACTGACAGCCAGGGAGCTCTGAACCTGCCTACTGACAGCCAGGGAGCTCCGAACCTGCCTACTGACAGCCAGGGAGCTCTGAACCTGCCTACTGACAGCCAGGGAGCTCTGAACCTGCCTACTGACAGCCAGGGAGCTCTGAACCTGCCTACTGACAGCCAGGGAGCTCTGAACCTGCCTACTGACAGCCAGGGAGCTCTGAACCTGCCTACTGACAGCCAGGGAGCTCTGACCTGCCTACTGACAGCCATGAGCTCTGAACCTGCCTACTGACAGCCAGGGAGCTCTGAACCTGCCTACTGACAGCCAGGAGCTCTGAGCCTGCCTATGACAGCCAGGGAGCTCTGAACCGCCTAGCTGCAGGCCAGGGAAGCTCTGAACCTGCCTACTGACCAGCCAGCACTCTAACCTGCCTACTACAGCCACACCAGAGCAGAGCTCTAGCCTCCATCACGACACCCAGGTAGCTCTGACCTGCCACGCACCCAGCCAGCCACCAGCAGACCACCCAGTCAGCCACCCAGCCAGCCACCCACAGCCTACCCAGCCAGCCACCCAGCCAGCCACCAGCAGCACCCAGCAGCCAGCCAGTCAGCCTCAGCCAGCCACCCAGCCACCACACACCAGCAGCACCCAGCAAGCCACCAGTCAGCCACAGCCAGCCACACCAGTCAGCCACCCGAGCACCACAGCCCCAGTCAGCACCAGCCAGCCACCCAGCCAGCCACCCAGCCAGCCACCCAGTCAGCCACCCCAGCCACCATCGCCACCAGCCAGCCACCCAGTCAGCCACCCCAGCCCAGTCAGCCACCCAGCCAGCCACCCAGCCAGCCCCCAGTCAGCACCAGCAGCCACCCAGTCAGCCACCCAGCCAGCCACCCAGCCAGCCACCCAGCCAGCCACCAGCCAGCCACCCAGTCAGCCACCCAGCAGCCACCCAGTCAGCCACCCAGCCAGCCACCCAGTCAGCCACCCAGCCAGCCACCCAGCCAGCCACCAGCCAGCCACCCAGTCAGCCACCCAGCCAGCCACCCAGCCAGCCCCCAGCCAGCCACCCAGCAACCCACCCAGCAGCCACCCAGCCAGCCACCAGCCAGCCACCCAGCCAGCCACCCAGCCAGCACCAGTCAGCCACCCAGCCAGCCACCGCCAGCCACCACCCAGCCAGCCACCCAGCCAGCCACCCAGCCAGCCACCCAGTCAGCCACCCAGCCAGCCACACCAGCACCAGCCACCCAGTCAGCCACCCAGCCAGCCACCCAGTCAGCCACCCAGTCAGCCACCCAGCCACCACCCAGCCAGCCACCCAGCCAGCCACCCAGTCAGCCACCCAGCCAGCCACCCAGTCAGCCACCCAGCCAGCCACCCAGCCAGCCACCCAGCCAGCCACCCAGCCAGCCACCCAGCCAGCCACCCCAGTCGGCCACCACCCAGCCAGCCACCCAGCCACGCCACCACCAGCAGCCACCCAGCCACCACCCAGCAGCCACCCAGCCAGCCACCCAGCCAGCCACCCAGTCAGCCACCCAGCCAGCCACCCAGTCAGCCACCCAGTCAGCCACCCAGCCAGCACCCAGCCAGCCACCCAGCCAGCCACCAGCCAGCCACCCAGCCAGCCACCAGTCAGCCACCCAGCCAGCCACCCAGCCAGCCACCCAGCCAGCCACCCAGCCAGCCACCCAGCCACCACCCAGTCAGCCACCCAGTCAGCCTTCCGTCCATCCATCCACCCATCCAGCCAGCCACCCAGCCAGCCACCCAGTCAGCCACCCAGTCAGCCACCCAGCCAGCCACCCAGCCAGCCACCCAGCCAGCCACCCAGTCAGCCACCCAGCCAGCCACCCAGTCAGCCACCCAGTCAGCCACCCAGCCAGCCACCCAGCCAGCCACCCAGCCAGCCACCCAGCCAGCCACCCAGCCAGCCACCCAGCCATCCACCCAGCCAGCCACCCAGCCAGCCACCCAGCCAGCCACCCAGTCAGCCACCCAGCCAGCCACCCAGTCAGCCACCCAGTCAGCCACCCAGCCAGTCACCCAGCCAGCCACCCAGCCAGCCACACAGCCAGCCACCCAGCCAGCCACCCAGTCAGCCACCCAGTCAGCCACCCAGCCAGCCACCCAGCCAGCCACCCAGCCAGCCACCCAGTCAGCCACCCAGTCAGCCTTCCGTCCATCCATCCACCCATCCAGCCAGCCTGCCAGCCAGTTAGCCATCCAGCCCGCCCGCCTGTTTACTGCATTTTAAGAGCACTAGTCGATCCAGTTGAAAGTCTCTCTCTCTCTCTCTCTCTCTCTCTCTCTCTCTCTCTCTCTGTTTTATCGTTCACTAAACTACTTGCTAGTCTAGTTAACATGGTCAGCTCACAGTTGCAAGGACCCGTGATTGTTCCCTGCACGAGGTGAGACGTATGGACAAGTCTGCTGACATAAGCTGCCACCCTTCACCCAGTGATCAATAAATAATTGAAAGTTAGTAGAATGTTGTGGCTGGCTTGCTGCGACGACCCTGATACACACTGCTGGATATAACCCACCTAGCTGGGTTTACTCTGGCCATAATAATCCCAAGTATCTTCTTCTCTTTCTTTCTCCTTGTTTTCTTCTTTCCTTTCTCTCTGTTCCCTCAAACTCCCATTCCTCACGTAATTACCCCTCCCCTGTCCCCTCTCATGACTCTCTTCTATCTTCCATCCCCACTCCCCCACTCTCTCACTAACCTTATTACCCCTCCTTCACATCACTATTTTTTTCTCTCTTTCTTTCTCCTGGTTATCCGCAGCGTGGCCGAACTAAGGTCTGGCCTGCTCACTGGTGCTCTTATCCGTGGAGCCCTGGAACTAGTGGTGTTCCAAGGCTCCACACCTCCTGCTCATCCTCCCAGCGATCTCTGCTTCTTGCAGAACTCTGAGCACACCACCTCCAGCACTGCCACACTCACTCCAACATCATTCTTAAGAATATGTTGAAGAATTCACTGTTCCTCTCCATGTTATTACTGTTGCAGCTAGCACCTACACCAGTGTTGTTGCAGCTACCACCTGCACCAGTGTTGTTGCAGCTAGCACCTGCACCATTGTTGCAGCTAGCACCTGCACCAGTGTTGTTGCAGCTAGCACCTTGGTGGTTGTCTTCAGTTATTACTGAAAATCTCACTCTGGTGTAGGCAGCACACCACAGCTCACTCAGGTGTAGGCAGCACACCACAGCTCACTCTGGTGTAGGCAGCACACCACAGCTCACTCTGGTATAGGCAGCACACCACAGCTCACTCTCGTGTAGGCAGCACACCACAGCTCACTCTGGTGTAGGCAGCACACCACAGCTCAATCTGGTGTAGGCAGCACACCACAGCTCACTCTGGTGTAGGCAACACACCACAGCTCACTCTGGTGTAGGCAGCACACCACAGCTCACTCTGGTATAGGCAGCACACCACAGCTCACTCTGGTGTAGGCAGCACACCACAGCTCACTTTGGTGTAGGCAGCACACCACAGCTCACTCTGGTGTAGGCAGCACACCACAGCTCACTCTGGTGTAGGTAGCACACCACAGCTCACTCTGGTGTAGGTAGCACACCACAGCTCACTCTGGTGTAGGCAGCACACCACAGCTCACTCTGGTATAGGCAGCACACCACAGCTCAGTGTCGAGTCTGCCTCGTCTCACAGTAGACTTCCCAATGTTTTGTACTGTCACGGACTCATTATTCCCGCATCATCACTGAGTGATCTTACATCCAAAATACACGACTTGTTCGATAATGGGACATGATTGTACTGGTAGTTCTTGAAGAACTCTGTTATTCAAGCAGTCTTTAGCAAGAGATTCTCTTTTTGTATCATACCGTCTTACTTGTCTGGAAGACATGCCTGGAAGACATATCTGGACGATATGCCTGGAAGACGTGTCTGGAAGACATGTCTGGACATGTCCCAGAAGTTCCTTTTGGTAGCAACCAG
>NC_069424.1:21800319-21807819 GCF_026875155.1 Cherax quadricarinatus
AGTGAGTTGTAGTGGAGTGTGTCAGTGGAGTGGTTGTCAGGTGTGTAGTGGAGTTAGTGTGTCAGTGTAGTGGAGTGTGTCAGTGAGTGGATGGTCAGTGTAGTGAGTGTGTCAGTGTAGTGGTAGTGTGTCAGTGTAGTGGAGTGTGTCAGTGTAGTGGAGTGTGTCAGTGTAGTGGAGTGTGTCAGTGTAGTGGAGTGTGTCAGTGTAGTGGAGTGTGTCAGTGTAGTGGAGTGTGTCAGTGGTAGTGGAGTGTAGTGTCAGTGTAGTGGGAGTGTGTCAGTGTAGTGGAGTGTGTCAGTGTAGTGGAGTGTGTCAGTGTAGTGGAGTGTGTCAGTGTAGTGGAGTGTGTCAGTGTAGTGGAGTGTGTCAGTGTGGTGGAGTGTGTCAGTGTAAGTGGAGTGGTGTCAGTGTAGTGGAGTGTGTCAGTGTAGTGGAGTGTGTCAGTGTAGTGGAGTGTGTCAGTGTAGTGGAGTGTGTCAGTGTCAGTGGAGTGTGTCAGTGTAGTGGAGTGTGTCAGTGTAGTGGAGTGTGTCAGTGTAGTGGAGTGTGTCAGTGTAGTGAGTGTGTCAGTGTAGTGAGAGTGTGTCAGTGTAGTGGAGTGTGTCAGTGTAGTGGAGTGTGTCAGTGGAGTGTGTCAGTGTAGTGAGAGTGTGTCAGTGTAGGTTCATGTGGAGTTGTGTAGAGTTTTGTAAGTGTGTCAGTGTAGTGGAGTGTGTCAGTGTAGTGTGTCATGTAGTGTCGTAGGAGTGTGTCAGTGTAGTGGAGTGTGTCAGTGTAGTGGAGTGTGTGGGTTCATGTGGAGTGGTGGTCAGTGTATGAGTGGAGTGTGTCAGTGTAGTGGAGTGTGTCAGTGTAGAGTGTGTCAGTGTAGTGGAGTGTTCAGTGAAGGATGTGTCAGTGATAGTGTGTCAGTGTAGTGTGTGATGTGTCAGTGTAGTGGAGTGTGTCAGTGAAGTGTGTCAGTGTAGGGGGAGTGTGTCAGTGTAGTGGAGTGTGTCAGTGTGAGTGTGTTCAGTGTAGTGGAGTGTGTCAGTGTAGTGGAGTGTGTCAGTGGAGTGTGTCAGTAGTGAGTGTGAGTGTGTGTCAGTGAGTGGTGTCAGTGTAGTGGAGTGTGTCAGTTGGTAGTGTGTCAGTGTAGTGGAGTGGTGTCAGTGTAGTGGAGTGTGTCAGTGTAGTGGAGTGTGTCAGTGTAGTGGAGAGTCTCAGTGTAGTGGAGTGTGTCAGTGTAGTGGAGTGTGTCAGTTGTTAGTGGAGTGTGGGATGTCAGTGTGAGTGAGTGTGTCAGTGTAGTGGAGTGTGTCAGTGTGGGTGAGATGGGTGTGTCAGTGTAGTGGAGTGTGTCAGTGTAGTGGAGTGTGTCAGTGTAGTGGAAGTGTGTCAGTGTAGTGGAGTGTGTCAGTGTGGTGAGTGTGTCAGTGTAGTGGAGTTGTCAGTGTAGAGAGTGTGTCAGTGTAGTGATGTGTCAGTGTTGTAGTGAGTGGTGTCAGTGTAGTGGAGTGTGTCAGTGTGGTGGAGTGTGTCAGTGTAGTGGAGTGTGTCAGTGTGGAGTGTGTCAGTGTAGTGGAGTGTGTCAGTGTAGTGGAGTGTCATGTGTGATTGTAGTGGAGTGTGTCAGTGTGGTGGAGTGTGTCAGTGTAGTGGAGTGGTCAGTGTAGTAGAGTGTGTCAGTGTAAGTGGCAGTTATGGATAGTGTGAGTGAGTGTGTCAGTGTAGTGGAGTGTGTCAGTGTAGTGGAGTGTGTCAGTGTAGTGGAGTGTGTCAGTTGGTAGTGGGAGTGTTCAGTGTAGTGGAGTGTGTCAGTGTAGTGGAGTTGTCAGTGTGGTGGAGTGTGTCAGTGTAGTGGAGTGTGTCAGTGTAGTGGGTGTGTCAGTGTAGTGGAAGTGTGTCAGTGTAGTGGAGTGTGTCAGTGTAGTGAGTGTGTCAGTGTAGTGGAGGTGTGCAGTGTAGTGTGAGTTGCCAGTGTCGTGAGTGTGTCAGTGTAGTGGAGTGTGTCAGTGTAGTGGAGTGTGTCAGTGTAGTGGAAGTGTGGTCAGTGTTCAGTGAAATGTGTCAGTGTAGTGTAGTGTGTCAGTGTAGTGAGTGTGTCAGTGTAGGGAGTGTGTCAGTGTAGTGGAGTGTGTCATGTAGTGAAGTGTGTCAGTGTAGTGAAGTGTGTCAGTGTAGTGGATTGTGTCAGTGTAGTGGAGTGTCAGTGTAGTGGAGTGTGTCAGTGTAGTGGAGTGTGTCAGTGTAGTGGAGTGTGTCAGTGTGTGGAGTGTGTCAGTGTAGTGGAGTGTGTCAGTGTTAGTGGAGTGTTGTCAGTGTGGTTGAGTGTGTCAGTGTAGTGGAGTGTGTCAGTGTAGTGAAGTGTGTCAGTGTAGTGGAGTGTGTCAGTATAGTGGAGTGTGTCAGTGTAGTGGAGTGTGTCAGTGTGTGGAGTGTGTCAGTGTGTGGAGTGTGTCAGTGTAGTGGAGTGTGTCAGTGTGTGGAGTGTGTCAGTGTGGTGGAGTGTGTCAGTGTGGTGAGTGTGTCAGTGTAGTGGAGTGTGTCAGTGTAGTGGATATGTGTCAGTGTAGTGGAGTGTGTCAGTGTGGTGGAGTGTGTCAGTGTAGTGGAGTGGTGTCAGTGTAGTGGGTGTGTCAGTGTGGTGAGTGTGTCAGTGTAGTGAGTGTGTCAGTTAGTGGAGTGTGTCAGTGTGTGGAATGTGTCAGTGTAGTGAGTGTGTCAGTGTGGTGGAGTGTGTCAGTGTAGTGGAGTGTGTCAGTGTAGTGGAGTGTGTCAGTGTAGTGGAGTGTGTCAGTGTAGTGGAATGTGTCAGTGTAGTGGAGTGTGTCAGTGTGGTGAAATGTGTCAGTGTAGTGGAGTGTGTCAGTGTGGTGAAGTGTCAGTGTAGTGGAGTGTGTCAGTGTAGTGGAATGTGTCAGTGTAGTGGAGTGTGTCAGTGTGGTGAAGTGTGTCAGTGTAGTGGAGTGTGTCAGTGTAGTGGAGTGTGTCAGTGTGGTGGAATGTGTCAGTGTAGTGGAGTGTGTCAGTGTGGTGAAGTGTGTCAGTGTAGTGGAGTGTGTCAGTGTAGTGGAGTGTGTCAGTGTGGTGGAGTGTGTCAGTGTAGTGGAGTGTGTCAGTGTAGTGGAGTGTGTCAGTGTAGTGGAGTGTGTCTGGAGTCAGTGTAGTGGAGTGTGTCAGTGTAGTGGAGTGTGTCAGTGTATGGAGTGTGTCAGTGTGGTGAGTGTGTCAGTGTAGTGGAGTGTGTCAGTGTAGTGGAGTGTGTCAGTGTAGTGGATGTGTCATGTAGTGTGGTCAGTGTAGTGAGTGTGTCAGTGTAGTGTGTGTGTCAGTGTAGTGGAGTGTGTCAGTGTAGTGGTTTGTGTCATGTAGTGGAGTGTGTCAGTAGTAGTGGAGTGTGTCAGTGTAGTGGAGTTGTCAGTGTAGTGGAGTGTGTCAGTGTAGTGGAGTGTGTCAGTGTAGTGTGTGTGTCAGTGTGGTGGAGTGTGTCAGTGTAGTGGAGTGTCATGTAGTGTGTGTGTCAGTGTAGTGAGTGTGTCAGTGTAGTGAAGTGTGTCATGTAGTGGTAGTGTGTCAGTGTAGTGAAGTGTGTCAGTGTAGTTTAGTGTGTCAGTGTAGTGGAGTGTGTCAGTGTAGTGGAGTGTCAGTGTAGTGGAGTGTGTCAGTGCAGTGGAGTGTGTCAGTGTAGTGGAGTGTGTCAGTGTAGTGAAGTGTGTCAGTGTAGTGGAGTGTCAGTGTAGTGGAGTGTGTCAGTGTAGTTGTGTGTGTCAGTGTAGTGGAGTGTGT
The DNA here is from genome assembly GCF_026875155.1 of Cherax quadricarinatus. Taxonomy (NCBI): domain Eukaryota; kingdom Metazoa; phylum Arthropoda; class Malacostraca; order Decapoda; family Parastacidae; genus Cherax; species Cherax quadricarinatus. Next base: position 21,804,091 of record NC_069424.1, read on the forward strand.
CAGTGTAGTGGAGTGTGTCAGTGTGGTGACTGTATTAGTTACATTACGTGTGTAGTACAGTGACTGTATTAGTTACATTACGTGTGTAGTACAGTGACTGTATTAGTTACATTACGTGTGTAGTACAGTGACTGTATTAGTTACATTACGTGTGTAGTACAGTGACTGTATTAGTTACATTACGTGTGTAGTACAGTGACTGTATTAGTACATTCGTGTGTAGTACAGTGACTGTATATTACATTACGTGTGTAGTACAGTGACTGTATTAGTTACATTACGTGTGTAGTACAGTGACTATTAGTTACATTATGTGTGTAGTACAGTGACTATTAGTTACATTATGTGTGTAGTACAGTGACTGTAGTAGTTACATTACGTGTATAGTACAGTGACTGTAGTAGTTACATTACGTGTATAGTGGGGAATAATATTGGTAGTTACACTGTGAGTATCTTACAAGATAAACTATTTAGAAAGTAAGGTTTTAACTGTTGTCTGTCTCATAACTCTCTGTCTGTCTCTCTCTCTGTCTGTCTCTCTGTCTCTCTGTCTCTCTCTCTCTCTGTCTGTCTGTCTCTCTCTCTCTCTCTCTCTCTCTCTCTCTCTCTCTCTCTCTCTCTCTCTCTCTCTCTCTCTCTCTCTCTCTCTCTCTCTCTCTCTCTCTCTCTCTCCCCCTCTCTCTCTCTCTGGCAGACAAACACCAAGTTGACTGTAACACAGGAAGGCTCTCACACAGATAAGACGTCCTCACTCTCCAACACCACCACCGACTTTCTACTTATCTGCTTCTTCCTTAAACATTCTCCTTCAATTATCACTCCTCTCCACCCCATCACCTATCACTCCTCCCCCTCCACCAGTCACCCCCCTCACCTATCACCCCCTCACCTACCACACCTTCCACCTCACCTTCACCCCCTCTCCCTCACTTTCAGCCATCAAGGAGAACTTGCAGGAAGATGTAAAGAAAGTGTTGCGGTGAGCAGTGGAGAACAAGACGTTTAGAGTTGTTAACTTCCAACTACTGAGATCTTACACAGTGAAGAACTCAGAAGAAACACTGCATGTACTGTTTACGTCTAGCACTCACACTGTGTACGTCTAGCACTCACACTGTGTACGTCTAGCACTCACACGTGTAGTTAACGTTCTAGCACTCACACTGTGTACGTCTAGCACTCACACTGTGTACGTCTAGCACTCACACTGTGTACGTCTAGCACTCACACTGTGTACGTCTAGCACTCACACTGTGTACGTCTAGCACTCACACTGTGTACGTCTAGCACTCACACTGTGTACGTCTAGCACTCACACTGTGTACGTCTAAGCACTCACACACTGTGTACGTCTAGCACTCACACTGTGTACGTCTAGCACTCACACTGTGTACGTCTAGCACTCACACTGTGTACGTCTAGCACTCACACTGTGTACGTCTAGCACTCACACTGTGTACGTCTGTCAGCCACATTGTATACGTCTATCAGTCACACTGTGTACGTGTGTCAGTTACACTGTGTACATCTATCAGTCACACTATGTACGTCTGTCAGGCACATTACGTCTATCAGCAGAACTATGTACGTCTATTAGCCACACATTTTACATACAATGTAAGTCTACCAGCCACACACTGTGCGTCTACCAGCCAAACTATGTACGTCTACCAGCCACACACTGTGTACGTCTACCAGCCACACAGTGTACGTCTACAAGCCACACACCGTGTACGTCTACCAGCCACACACTGTACGTCTACCAGCCACACACTGTGTACGTCTACCATCCACACACTGTGTACATTTACCAGCCACACACTGTACGTCTACCAGCCACACAGTGTGTACTTCTACCAGCCACACTGTGTACGTCTACCAGCCATACACTGTGTACGTCTACCAGCCATACACTGTGTACGTCTACCATTCACACACTGTGTACGTCTACCAGCCACACTGTACGTCTACCAGCCACACACTGTACGTCTACCAGCCACACACTGTACGTCTACCAGCAACGCGTTGTGTACGTCTACCAGCCACACACTGTGTACGCCTACCAGCCACACACTGTGTACGCCTACCAGCCACACACTGTGTACGTCTACGAGCCACACACTGTGTACGTCTACCAGCCACACACTGTGTACGTCTACCAGCCACACACTGTGTACGTCTACCAGCCACACACTGTACGTCTACCAGCCACACACTGTGTACGTCTACCAGCCACACACTGTGTACGCCTACCAGCCACACACTGTGTACGTCTACCAGCCACACACTGTACGTCTACCAGCAACGCATTGTGTACGTCTACCAGCCACACACTGTGTACGCCTACCAGCCACACACTGTGTACGCCTACCAGCCACACACTGTGTACGTCTACGAGCCACACACTGTGTACGTCTACCAGCCACACACTGTGTACGTCTACCAGCCACACACTGTGTACGTCTACCAGCCACACACTGTACGTCTACCAGCCACACACTGTGTACGTCTACCAGCCACACACTGTGTACGCCTACCAGCCACACACTGTGTACGTCTACCAGCCACACACTGTGTACGTCTACCAGCCACACAGTGTACGTCTACCAGCCACACACTGTGTACGTCTACCAGCCACACAGTGTACGTCTACCAGCCACACTGTACGTCTACCAGCCACACACTGTGTACGTCTACCAGTCACACTGTACGTCTACCAGCCACACCCTGTGTACGTCTACCAGCCCCTATGTTCGTACAAAAAATTTCCCCGATCAAAAAATTCCACATTTTTCCCTCACTTTTCCCCTGAAAATAAAACTGCTGGTGTAATACAATAATCCGCTCGCCTGGTCCTGTTAACTGTCCTAACACTTTGGCAATTACAATTCACTGCTCCGCTTGCATTAATTGTTAGAGCGCCAAGCCGTAGTTGCGGCCAGCAATCCGAACAACTAGCCTCCGTTCGAATTGCTAGGCGGAACTGCAGCTTGGTTCTCGCAGTTCAAGTAAGCAGAGCGTGAATTCTTAATTGCAAGCAGTAGTTGCTGCCAACAATCCGAATAAGTAGCTTCTGTTCGGATTCCTAGCCGCGACTACAGCTTGGCTCTCGCAGTTAATGTAAGCAGAACAGCGAATTGTTAATTGCAAACAGTAGTTGCGGCCAGCAATCTGAACAACTAGCCTCTGTTCAAATTGTTAGCTGCGACCACAGCTTGGTTCTTGCAATTAATGAAAGCGGAGCCTAGAATTGTTAATTGCAAGCAGTAGTCGGGGCCAGTCATCCGAACAAATAGCTTTTAGTAGCCTAACTTTTTTCCCCAGCGCTAAATAACACATTTTTTTTTCCTCTTTCTCTCTCTTGATCCATGTCTCTAGAGTTACCCCTCTCCATCCTTGGATCAAACCTTATTACTCCAGGCGCTGTATGAACCCTACAGGTGTAGAGCTTCCACAGTGAAGTTAGTATTATTTATTATTTATTCTCAGCATTCATGGCCCTCAAGAACGACTCTAGTCGTCCGGCCGGACAACTAGAGTCGTTCCCTTCAGCTCATCTGTCTGAACTTCCTACTCATTTCTGCAACATTGCAAGCTTCTGAAGATGTGTTGATTGCAACACGAAAGGCCTAGAGCTATCATTCAACTCAACCCGTGGTTACTTTGCGTCTTGTATAGCTTGTTCCCGATTATTGCAGTGTGTGTGTGTGTGTGTGTGTGTGTGTGT
>NC_069424.1:21812819-21952819 GCF_026875155.1 Cherax quadricarinatus
GGTGCTGAAGGCCTGCTAGAAGGGTGCTGAAGGCTTTCTAGGAGGGTGCTGAAGGCCTGCTAGGAGGGTGCTGAAGGCCTGCTAGAAGGGTGCTGAAGGCTTGCTAGGAGGGCGCTGAAGGCCTGCTAGGAGGGTGCTGAAGGCCTGCTAGAAGGGTGCTGAAGGCTTGCTAGGAGGGTGCTGAAGGCCTGCTAGGAGGGTGCTGAAGGCCTGCTAGAAGGGTGCTGAAGGATTGCTAGGAGGGTGCTGAAGGCTTGCTAGAAGGGTGCTGAAGGCCTGCTAGAAGGGTGCTGAAGGCTTGCTAGGAGGGTGCTGAAGGCTTGCTAGGAGGGTGCTGAAGGCCTGCTAGAAGGGTGCTGAAGGCTTGCTAGGAGGGTGCTGAAGGCCTGCTAGGAGGGTGCTGAAGGCCTGCTAGAAGGGTGCTGAAGGCTTGCTAGGAGGGTGCTAAAGGCCTGCTAGGAGGGTGCTGAAGGCCTGCTAGGAGGGTGCTCAAGGCCTGCTAGAAGGGTGCTGAGGCCTGCTATGGAGGGTGCTCAAGGCCTGCTAGGAGGGTGCTCAAGGCCTGCTAGGAGGGTGCTCAAGGCCTGCTAGGAGGGTGCTCAAGGCCTGCTAGGAGGGTGCTCAAGGCCTGCTAGGAGGGTGCTCAAGGCCTGCTAGGAGGATGCTCAAGGCCTGCTAGGAGGGTGCTCTAGGCCTGCTAGGAGGGTGCTCAAGGCCTGCTAGGAGAGTGCTCAAGTCCTGCTAGGAGGGTGCTCTAGGCCTGCTAGGAGGGTGCTCAAGGCCTGCTAGGAGGGTGCTCAAGCCCTGCTAGGAGGGTGCTCAAGTCCTGCTAGGAGGGTGCTCTAGGCCTGCTAGGAGGGTGCTCTAGGCCTGCTAGGAGGGTGCTCAAGGCCTGCTAGGAGGGTGCTCAAGCCCTGCTAGGAGGGTGCTCAAGTCTTGTTAGGAGGTGCTCAAGGCCTGCTAGGAGGGTGCTCAAGGCCTGCTAGGAGAGTGCTCAAGGCCTGCTAGGAGGGTGCTCAAGGCCTGCTAGGAGGGTGCTCAAGGCCTGCTAGGAGAGTGCTCAAGTCCTGCTAGGAGGGTGCTCAAGGCTTGCTAGGAGGGTGCTCAAGGCCTGCTAGGAGGGTGCTCAAGGCCTGCTAGAAGGATGCTCAAGGCCTGCTAGGAGGGTGCTCAAGGCTTGCTGAGGAGGCTGTGACTCAAGGCCTGCTAGGAGGAGTGCTCAATGGCTAGCTCTAGGAGGGTGCTCTAGGCCTGCTAGGAGGGTGCTCAAGGCCTGCTAGGAGAGTGCTCAAGTCCTGCTAGGAGGGTGCTCTAGGCCTGCTAGGAGGGTGCTCAAGGCCTGCTAGGAGGGTGCTCAAGCCCTGCTAGGAGGGTGCTCAAGTCCTGCTAGGAGGGTGCTCTAGGCCTGCTAGGAGGGTGCTCTAGGCCTGCTAGGAGGGTGCTCAAGGCCTGCTAGGAGGGTGCTCAAGCCCTGCTAGGAGGGTTCTCAAGTCTTGTTAGGAGGTGCTCAAGGCCTGCTAGGAGGGTGCTCAAGGCCTGCTAGGAGAGTGCTCAAGGCCTGCTAGGAGGGTGCTCAAGGCCTGCTAGGAGGGTGCTCAAGGCCTGCTAGGAGAGTGCTCAAGTCCTGCTAGGAGGGTGCTCAAGGCTTGCTAGGAGGGTGCTCAAGGCCTGCTAGGAGGGTGCTCAAGGCCTGCTAGAAGGATGCTCAAGGCCTGCTAGGAGGGTGCTCAAGGCTTGCTAGGAGGGTGCTCAAGGCCTGCTAGGAGGGTGCTCAAGGCCTGCTAGAAGGATGCTCAAGGCCTGCTAGGAGGGTGCTCAAGGCCTGCTAGGAGGGTGCTCAAGCCCTGCTAGGAGGGTGCTCAAGTCTTGCTAGGAGGTGCTCAAGGCCTGCTAGGAGGGTGCTCAAGGCCTGCTAGAAGGATGCTCAAGGCCTGCTAGGAGGGTGCTCAAGGCCTGCTAGAAGGATGCTCAAGGCCTGCTAGGAGGGTGCTCAAGGCCTGCTAGGAGGGTGCTCAAGCCCTGCTAGGAGGGTGCTCAAGTCTTGCTAGGAGGTGCTCAAGGCCTGCTAGGAGGGTGCTCAAGCCCTGCTAGGAGGGTGCTCAAGTCTTGCTAGGAGGTGCTCAAGGCCTGCTAGGAGGGTGCTCAAGCCCTGCTAGGAGGGTGCTCAAGTCTTGCTAGGAGGTGCTCAAGGCCTGCTAGGAGGGTGCTCAAGCCCTGCTAGGAGGGTGCTCAAGTCTTGCTAGGAGGTGCTCAAGGCCTGCTAGGAGGGTGCTCAAGCCCTGCTAGGAGGGTGCTCAAGTCTTGCTAGGAGGTGCTCAAGGCCTGCTAAACACCTATCAAGACTGAACATCTCAAAAATATCTCTCCATTTTTTCCTTTGTTTCTAGTACTAAATCACCTCTTTCTTCTACTGAAGAAGCCTGCTCTGCAGGCGAACAGTTTCCTCAATAAAGATATCCAAGTGTTGGACATTTGTCTTATTCATCAACCTGTCAGTGTTGTATATCATGAATAATATAACCAGATTATGTTTATTAAGGTGTTGGTTGGAGCGGCAGTGTTGGTGCACTCTTAAACGCAAGAGTAATATTAGCAGCTCAGGTCGTGCTCACTAAGGTATTACCAGCGGGGAATACTTCCACTGCATTTATCTTTACTTGTATATAAATTGGTCATTAAACTCCGAGGAGGGGATAACGGGGGTGGGGGAGAGTGGATATGTCTGACATCAAACTCCGCCATCTGGGGAAAGACTGACATTAAATTCCGGGGGAGGGGATTGAGAGAAGTCTGACGTTAAACATCTGAGAGGAAATCTGACGTTAAACTTCTGAGAGGAAGTCTGACGTTAAACTTCTGAGAGGAAGTCTGACGTTAAACTTCTGAGAGGAAATCTGACGTCAAACTTCTGAGAGGAAGTCTGACGTCAAACTTCTGAGAGGAAATCTGACGTCAAACTTCTGAGAGGAAATCTGACGTCAAACTTCTGAGAGGAAATCTGACGTCAAACTTCTGAGAGGAAATGACGCTAAACTTTTGAGAGGAAATCAGACGTTAAACTGAGAGGGAGAGGAAGTCTGACGTTAAACTTCTGAGATTAAGTCTGACGTTAAACATCAGGACGGAGAAGCCTGACATTGGCAACAGTTAGGCAACTTTATTCCGAAACGTTTCGCCTACACAGTAGGCTTCTTCAGTCGAATACAGAAAGTAGGCAGGAACAGTAGAAATGTGAAGACGATGTAATCAGTCCATCACCCTTGAAGTCGTAGAATTTTGAGGTTGTCAGTCCCTCAGCCTGGAGAAGTTCAGTTCCATAGTCAGGAACTATCCTGACTATGGAACGAAAAAGACATATTTTAGATTTTTGTAATGCCTTGTATTTTTTGGAATGCCTCAAAATACCCTCTTTCTCGCTGGTTAACCCAACCTGAAATGCTAATTTGATTAAGAGGCTTACTGATGATGCTCTGGTGTTGGGGTTATTAAGGGTAACTAAAGCTCAAGCTTTTTATGACACACTGGAATATGGGGTTGTTAAGGGCTACTAAAGCTCACGCTTTATATAACCCCCCCGGAATTTGTCCTTGTTAAGGGTTACTAAACCTCGTCCCTTATATACAGTAATACCCTGAAAGGGTAAGAAAATTATCATAAAATTATCGGATTATCTAAACTATTATAATTCTCAGGCTGGCACAGAATTACGACAGTTAATGAGAAACATTTAAAATCTATGAAATTTTCGTCTGAAAGCCTCGCTAATTATATTAATTAATCTAAAATGATCTGTCAATATTAGGAGACTAACGTTCTCTTGACAGTGATAATTAGGAAAGATTGGTGTGCACACATGACGTTATTAATCTCCTATAGTGAATATTTACCATACCTTATGGTCCTCATATTAACATTTTCAACATATTAATGCCCTTATCTTTATTATATACTTTGATATTTTTTGTTTTATTACGTCAGTTTCTATGATATTTCTTCACGTTCTTGTCTTGCAAATATACTTAATATTTATGAAGAACAAGTCACAATACCGTGGCTGGAACACTTCACTTTCTGAAGGAAACGTAAACCACGTTTCAGTCTGTCCTGGTTCATTATCGAGATGTTTCGGTCCGCCCTGGACTATTTTCTTATCTCGAGTATATTTATGATAGAGTATTAAATTGAGTTGTATAACTAACATCATCTTCTCGTATCTTACGTTACTCTGCTGGAGAAAATATGTGTATATAACTAAGTGAACAAACATCTAATAGAAAGTTACTGTATCTCTGTATACCTTTATAGTTAATCTCTGAGTCCAGCGTAACTCTAAGCTACAGTTAATCTGAGAGTCCTTCGTAACTCTCTCTAAGCTATAGTTAGCTGTAGATTCCTACGTTACTGTGTCTAAGTTACAGTTAGTCGTAGATTCCTGCGTAACCCTAAGTTACAGTTAGTCATATCCCAGTGTTACTGGTACGTAGCTATTTAATTCGAGTTGATGCTGCGAAAGTCTGCGGGAATAACAAGCCACATTTAACCACAGTCGAAGATTTCAATGCTCTAGCGTGAGCTCTCTCTCTTAGTATGTGTGTTTTTATAAAATTATATATATATATATATTTATATATATATATATATATATTTTTTTTATATATATATATATATACAGTGGGTATATACACAGCTATAGATATACATGTACTGGAATAACACAAGAATACTCACTGATGTTTCACTAACATTATTCACTCTGCATAAACATTCATTATTGATTCTTATTATCTCACGTTAATTAGCACAGATAATAAACATCCCTGTACACTATAATTCAGATAATATACACAGCCCAACGTCCGTGTCACACTGTCCATGCCACCCCTGTCGTGAAACACTGTCCGTGCCACACTGTCTGTGCCACACTGTCCATGCCACACTGTCCGTGCCACACTGTCCGTGCCACACTGTCCGTGCCACACTGTCCGTGCCACACTGTCCGTGCCACACTGTCCGTGCCACACTGTCCGTGCCACACTGTCCGTGCCACACTGTCCGTGCCACACTGCCGTGCCACACTGTACGTGCCACACTGTACGTGCACATGTTACGTGCACACTGTCCGTGCCACACTGTACGTGCCACACTGTACGTGCCACACTGTACGTGCCAACTGTACGTGCCACCTTTTACGTGCCACACTGTACGTGCCACACTGTACGTGCCACACTGTACGTGGGCCCCACTGTACGTGCCACCACTGTACGTGCCCCACTGTACGTGCCACACTGTACGTGCCACACTGTAAGTGCCCACACTGTCCGTGCCACACTGTACGTGCCACACTGTACGTGCCACACTGTACGTGCCACACTGTACGTGCCACACTGTACGTGCCACACTGTACGTGCCACACTGTACGTGCCACACTGTCCGTGAAACACTGTCCGTGCCACACTGTCTGTGCCACACTGTCCATGCCACACTGTCCGTGCCACACTGTCCGTGCCACACTGTCCGTGCCACACTGTCCGTGCCACACTGTCCGTGCCACACTGTCCGTGCCACACTGTCCGTGAAACACTGTCCGTGAAACACTGTCCGTGCCACACTGTCCGTGCCACACTGTCCGTGCCACACTGTCCGTGCCACACTGTCCGTGCCACACTGTCCGTGCCACACTGTCCGTGCCACACTGTCCGTGAAACACTGTCCGTGAAACACTGTCCGTGCCACACTGTCCGTGCCACACTGTCCGTGCCACACTGTCAAAACAAATGTCCGAGTATTTCACCCGGAGCTGAAAGATGTTAGGAAAGTTTTGCCACTCAGTGACTTCTTCAGTCCATTATAGAGAATTATTATTATTGTAAACATGGGGGAGTGCTAAACCCGTAGAGATTATACAGCGCCTGTGGTGGGGGGGAGATGGAAGGTATTCAGACTCAGTTCAGGGAACTGGAGCACAGATCTAATTCCCTAGATCAAGAGCCCTTCACCAGCGTCAAGGAACCTCCCTTGATGTGGCAATACAGACATGAACGGTGGAAGATGGGGAGTTTGAGATAATCAGTCCCTCAGCCTGGAGTCAATGCAAAGAGTATGTACCCTTATTCGGAGCATGTAAACACACCCATAAAGGGCTACCTCCCCAACCAGTGAACCAGGTAACTAAGGGTTGGACGATCTGGATCCCATCGTCAGATCAGCACCTAGGTTCAGTCAATCATATTGTGGAAGTGGCAGTTGTGGAAGTGACATGGACACCACTCGCATTCTCACCCTTGTCATTTTCACCCAGCTGCTGGTTGAACACAGTTGTCCATTCTGTCTCCAGGCTGTGTCTTGGCCTTTGTTAACCATATTGTACACATACATTTCCAACTGTATATAGTGTACATACTTGTAAATACCTATAATCGCACTTGATGAAGGAAAATATAATTCAAAGTCATTCAGCTGTGTTTGTTCTGCTCCTTGCTCCCCTTTACACCCAGCATAACAGGCCTTATTATTCCTGGGTTGTAATATGGGGGCCTGTCCGGGAGTTGAACCCGAGACCTCTCGCAGCCCAAGCAAGAATCATAACCCCTACACTAACTCCCGGGTATATCAGTGTTATAGTAACTCCCGGGTATATCAGTGTTACAGTAACTCCTGGATATATCAGTGTTACAGTAACTCCCAGGTATATCAGTGTTATAGTAACTCCTGGGTATATCAGTACTACAGTAACTCCCGGGTATATCAGTGTTACAGAAACTTCCAGGTATATTAGTGTTACAGAAACTTCTGGGTATATCAGTGTTACAGTAACTCCTGGGTACATCAGTGTTACAGTAACTCCTGGGTATATCAGTGTTATAGTAACTCCCGGGTATATCAGTACTACAGTAACTCCCGGGTATATCAGTTACAGAAACTCCCGGGTATATCAGTACTACAGTAATTCCTGGGTATATCAGTGTTACAGTAACTCCCGGGTATATCAGTGTTACAGTAACTCCTGGGTATATCAGTGTTACAGAAACTTCCAGGTATATCAGTGTTACAGAAACTTCTGGGTATATCAGTGTTACAGTAACTCCTGGGTATATCAGTACTACAGTAACTCCTGAGTATATCAGTGTTACAGTAACTCCCGGGTATATCAGTGTTACAGAAACTCCCGGGTATATCAGTACTACAGTAATTCCTGGGTATATCAGTGTTACAGTAACTCCCGGGTATATCAGTGTTACAGTAACTCCTGGGTATATCAGTGTTACAGTAACTCCTGGGTATATCAGTTACAGTAACTCCTGGGTATATCAGTGTTACAGTAACTCCTGGGTATGTCAGTGCTGCAGTAACTCCTGGGTATATCAGTGCTACAGCAACCCCCGGGTATATCAGTAATACAGTAACTCCCAGGTATATCAGGACTACGGTAACTTCCGGGCATATCAGTGTTACAGTAACTCCTGGGTATATCAGTACTACATTAACTCCCGGGTATAACAGTGCTACAGTAACTCCCGGGTATATCAGCACTACAGTAACTCCCGGGCATATCAGTGCTACAGTAACTCCTGGGTATATCAGTGCTACAGTAACACCCAGGTATATCAGTGTTACAGTAACTCCTGGGTATATCAATGTTACAGTAACTCCCGGGTATATCAACGTTACAGTATCTCCCGGGTATATCAGTGTTGCAGTAAGTCCCGGGTATATCAGTGTTACAGTATCTCCCGAGTATATCAGTGTTACAGTAACTCCCGGGTATATCAGTGTTACAGCAACTCCCGGGTATATCAGTGTTACAGTACTCCCGGGTATATCAGTGTTACAGTAATTCCCGGGTATATCAGTGTTACAGTAACTCCCGGGTGTATCAGTGTTACAATAACTCCCGCGTATATCAGTGTTACAGTAACTCCTGGGTATATCAGTGTTATAGTAACTCCCGGGTATATCAGTGTTACAGTAACTCCCGGGTATATCAGTGTTACAATAACTCCCGCGTATATCAGTGTTACAGTAACTGCCGGGTATATCAGTGTTACAGTAACTCCTGGGTATATCAGTGTTACAATAACTCCCTCGTATATCAGTGTTACAGTAACTCCTGGGTATATCAGTGTTAAAGTAACTCCCGCGTATATCAGTGTTACAGTAACTCCTGGGTATATCAGTGTTACAGTAACTCCCGGGTATATCAGTGTTACAGTAACTCCTGGGTATACCTGGAGTTTACCTGTTATAGTAACTGCCGGGTATATCAGTGTTACAGTAACTCCCGGGTATATCAGTGTTACAGTAACTCCCGGGTATATCAGTGTTACAGTAACTCCTGGGTATACCTGAAGTTTACCTGTTATAGTAAGTGCCGTGTATATCAGTGTTACAGTAACTCCCGGGTATATCAGTGTTACAGTAACTCCCGGGTATATCAGTGTTACAGTAACTCCCGGGTATATCAGTGTTACAGTAACTCCCGGGTATATCAGTGTTACAGTAACTCCCGGGTATATCAGTGTTACAGTAACTCCTGGGTATATCAGTGTTACAGTAACTCCCGGGTATATCAGTGTTACAGTAACTCCCGGGTATATCAGTGTTACAGTAACTCCCGGGTATATCAGTGTTACAGTAACTCCCGGGTATATCAGTGTTACAGTAACTCCCGGGTATATCAGTGTTACAGTAACTCCCGGGTATATCAGTGTTACAGTAACTCCCGGGTATATCAGTGTTACAGTAACTCCTGGGTATATCAGTGTTACAGTAACTCCCGGGTATATCAGTGTTACAGTAACTCCCGGGTATATCAGTGTTACAGTAACTCCCGGGTATATCAGTGTTACAGTAACTCCCGGGTATATCAGTGTTACAGTAACTCCCGGGTATATCAGTGTTACAGTAACTCCCGGGTATATCAGTGTTACAGTAACTCCCGAGTATATCAGTGTTACAGTAACTCCCGGCTACGTAAGAACTGCATTTTTTCCCAGATATAAATTGCAGCTTTACATTACTTTTAAATATATCATATATTCATATATAACTCAGAATTATTGAAAACTGTTCAGAAGAGTAATATTTGCGTCTTAACAGCGAGAATGACACATGAAAACACCAAGGTAACTCATACATTTTTTTTAATTTTCGTTCTAAAAATAACACGATTTTTTTCCTTTTATGGGGTGAAAATTATTGCAGCGTCCAGGTAGTTGGGTTAATCTGGGGTAACAGCCGCTTGCATGGGTTAAAAGTGCTAGCTTCTAGTGTATGTGTTAGCAGGTATTTTTGGCGCGCAATATTTTGTAAATAGTAGAATGGCGGGAGGAAAGCGCGGGAAAGTTGGCTGGGCGGGAGGAAAGCGCCGGAATGTTGGCTGGGCGGGAGGAAAGAGCGGGAATGTTGGCTGGGCGGGAGGAAAGAGCGGGAATGTTGGCTGGGCGGGAGGAAAGAGCGGGAATGTTGGCTGGGCGGGAGGAAAGCGCGGGAATGTTTGCTGGGCGGGAGGAAAGCGCGGGAATGTTGGCTGGGCGGGAGGAAAGAGCGGGAATGTTGGCTGGGCGGGAGGAAAGCGCAGGAATGTTGGCTGGGCGGGAGGAAAGAGCGGGAATGTTGGCTGGGCGGGAGGAAAGCGCCGGAATGTTGGCTGGGCGGGAGGAAAGCGCCGGAATGTTGGCTGGGCGGGAGGAAAGCGCCGGAATGTTGGCTGGGCGGGAGGAAAGCGCCGGAATGTTGGCTGGGCGGGAGGAAAGCGCCGGAATGTTGGCTGGGCGGGAGGTGAGAGTTGCAGATGGATTGGGGGGGGGGGGTTATAGATGTTAAGGAAAGAGAGAGTAGTGGGTTAGTAGTAATGTAATGGTGAGAGAGTTTATGCTCTCACAAAACTCTTGAACATGACCTACCTCCACTAGTGGGTCCCGCCCATCTATGAGGATGCCTTCAACTGCTGCACCTCGAGTGACCCCCCCTCCCCCCAGTAAACAAGTGTGCAGTCTTCTCTCTTGTCTTCAGATTCATTAAGACTGAGAGACTGAACACCTTCAAAACTAAGAGATTGAACACCTTTAAAACTAAGAGAATGAACACCTTCAAAACTAAGAGATGGAACAACTTCAAAACTAAGAGATTGAACAACTTCAAAACTAAGAGATTGAACAACTTCAAACTAAGAGATTGAACACCTTCAAAAATAAGAGACTGAACAACTTCAAAACTAAGAGATTGAACAACCTTCAAAACTAAGAGATTGAACAACTTCAAAACTAAGAGATTGAACAACTTCAAAACTAAGAGATTGAACACCTTCAAAACTAAGAGATTGAACAACTTCAAAACTAAGAGATTGAACAACTTCAAAACTAAGAGATTGAACACCTTCAAAACTAAGAGATTGAACACCTTCAAAACTAAGAGATTGAACAACTTCAAAACTAAGAGATTGAACACCTTCAAAACTAAGAGATTGAACAACTTCAAAACTAAGAGATTGAACACCTTCAAAACTAAGAGATTGAACAACTTCAAAACTAAGAGATTGAACAACTTCAAAACTAAGAGATTGAACAACTTCAAAACTAAGAGATTGAACAATTTCTAACTAAGAGATTGAACACCTTCAAAACTAAGAGATTGAACACCTTCAAAACTAAGAGATTGAACAACTTCAAAACTAAGAGATTGAACAATTCTAACTAAGAGATTGAACACCTTCAAAACTAAGAGATTGAACACCTTCAAAACTAAGAGATTGAACACCTTCAAAACTAAGAGATTGAACACCTTCAAAACTAAGAGATTGAACAATTTCTAACTAAGAGATTGAACAACTTCAAAACTAAGAGATTGAACAATTTCTAACTAAGAGATTGAACAACTTCAAAACTAAGAGATTGAACAATTTCTAACTAAGAGATTGAACAATTTCTAACTAAGAGATTGAACAATTTCAAAACTAAGAGATTGAACACCATCAAAACTAAGAGATTGAACACCTTCAAAACTAAGAGATTGAACACCTTCAAAACTAAGAGATTGAACAACTTCTAACTAAGAGATTGAACAACTTCAAAACTAAGAGATTGAACAACTTCAAAACTAAGAGATTGAACAACTTCTAACTAAGAGATTGAACAACTTCAAAACTAAGAGATTGAACAACTTCTAACTAAGAGATTGAACAACTTCAAAACTAAGAGACTGAACAACTTCTAACTAAGAGATTGAACAACTTCTAACTAAGAGATTGAACAACTTCAAAACTAAGAGATTGAACAACTTCGAAACTAAGAGATTGAACAACTTCAAAACTAAGAGATTGAACAACTTCAAAACTAAGAGATTGAACACCTTCAAAACTAAGAGATTGAAACACACGTTCAAAAACTAAGAGATTGAACAACTTCAAAACTAAGAGATTGAACACCTTCAAAACTAAGAGATTGAACACCTTCAAAACTAAGAGATTGAACAACTTCAAAACTAAGAGATTGAACAACTTCAAAACTAAGAGATTGAACAACTTCTAACTAAGAGATTGAACAACTTCTAACTAAGAGATTGAACAACTTCTAACTAAGAGATTGAACAACTTCTAACTAAGAGATTGAACAACTTCTAACTAAGAGATTGAACAACTTCTAAGAGACTGATAATCTTATCTTCCACTATCTTCGCTATATAATCTCTACATTGAGTTGAAAAAGGTGACAAGTTAGGTTGAACATCTTCGATATAAAAATACGCAAACACTGTACATGATGTACTCACGTATTTGACTGGTAGGGGTCGAGTCTTGGCTCCTGACCCCAGCCTCTCTACTACTCACTGATGTTCATTCCCACTCATCTCACAAACTGAGGTCCGTGGTTCGATCCCCAGTACTGGTGGAAATATTAGGACGTGTTTCCTTAAGACACCTGCTGTCCCTATTCACCTAGCAGTAAACAGGTATCTGGGTGTTAGTTGACTGGTGTGGGTCGCATTGTGGGGACAAAATTGACCTAATTTGCTCGAAATACTCCTCATAGCAAGCTGCTTTCTATATACTAGTATGTCATTAATGTCAGCTAGGCCTGTATACCTTGTACATGCACTTGTAGAAATAAAGATTATTATTATTATTATTATTATTATTATTATTATTATTATTATTATTATTATTATTACTATTATTATTATTATTATTATTATTATTATTATTATTATTATTATTACTATTGTTGTTGTTATCCTGGCCTTAGGGACCCTATCCGGCCTGCTCTTAACAGTAGAGTCTACGTGTGTGGGTATGGGTAGTACACAGGGGTGGTTGTGTGCGTATGGGTAGTACACAGGGGTGGTTGTGTGGGTATGGGTAGTACACAGGGGTGGTTGTGTGGGTATGGGTAGTACACAGGGGTGGTTGTGTGGGTATGGTAGTCACAGGGGTGGTTGTGTGGGTATGGGTAGTACACAGGGGTGGTTGTGTGCGTATGGGTAGTACACAGGGTGGTTGTGTGCGTATGGGTAGTACACAGGGTGGTTGTGTGGTATGGGTAGTACACGGTTGGTTGTGTGGGTATGGGTAGTACACAAGGGTGGTTGTGTGGGTATGGTAGTACACAGGGGGGGTTGTGTGGTATGGGTAGTACACAGGGGTGGTTGTGGGTATGGGTTAGTACACAGGGGTGGTTGTGTGGTATGGGTAGTACACAGGGGTGGTTGTGTGGTATGGTAGTAACAGGGTGTTGTTGTGGGTATGGGTAGTACACAGGGGTAGTTGTGTGGGTATGGGTAGTACACGGGGTGTGTGATGGGTAGTCAGTGTGTGGGTATGGGTAGTACACGGGTGGTTGTGTGGGTATGGGTAGTACACAGGGTGGTTGTGTGGGTATGGGTAGTACACAGGGTGGTTGTGTGGGTATGGGTAGTACACAGGGTGGTTGTGTGGGTATGGGTAGTACACAGGGGTGGTTGTGTGGGTATGGTAGTACACAGGGGTGGTTGTGTGGGTATGGGTAGTACACAGGGTGGTTGTGTGGGTATGGGTAGTACACAGGGTGGTTGTGTGGGTATGGGTAGTACACAGGGGTGGTTGTGTGGGTATGGGTAGTACACAGGGGTGGTTGTGTGGGTATGGGTAGTACACAGGGGTGGTTGTGTGGGTATGGGTAGTACACAGGGGTGGTTGTGGGTATGGGTAGTACACAGGGGTGGTTGTGTGGGTATGGGTAGTACACAGGGGTGGTTGTGTGGGTATGGGTAGTACACAGGGGTGGTTGTGTGGGTATGGGTAGTACACAGGGGTAGTTGTGTGGGTATGGGTAGTACACAGGGGTGTTGTGTGGGTATGGGTAGTACACAGGGGTGGTTGTGTGGGTATGGGTAGTACACAGGGGTGGTTGTGTGGGTATGGGTAGTACACAGGGGTGGTTTGTGGGTATGGGTAGAACACAGGGGTGGTTGTGTGGGTATGGGTAGTACACAGGGGTGGTTGTGTGGGTATGGGTAGTACACAGGGGTGTTGTGGGGTATGGGTAGTACACAGGGGTAGTTGTGTGGGTATGGGTAGTACACAGGGGTAGTTGTGTGGGTATAGGTAGTACACAGGGGTGGTTGTGTGGGTATGGGTAGTACACAGGGGTGGTTGTGGTGGGTATGGGTAGTAACACAGGGGTGGTTGTGTGGTATGGGTAGTACACAGGGGTGGTTGTGGGTATGGGTAGTACACAGGGTGGTTGTGTGGGTATGGGTAGTACACAGGGGTTGGTTTGTGGGTATGGGTAGTACACGGGGGTGGTTGTGGTGGGTATGGGTAGTACACAGGGGTGGTGTGTGGGTTGGTGAACAGGTGGTTGTGTGGTATGGGTAGTACACAGGGGTGGTTGTGTGGGTATGGGTAGTACACAGGGGTGGTTGTGTGGGTATGGGTAGTACACAGGGGTGTTGTGTGGGTATGGGTAGTACACAGGGGTAGTTGTGTGGGTATGGGTAGTACACAGGGGTAGTTGTGTGGGTATGGGTAGTACACAGGGGTAGTTGTGTGGGTATGGGTAGTACACAGGGGTGGTTGTGTGGGTTTGGGTAGTACACAGGGGTGGTTGTGGGTATGGGTAGTACACAGGGGTGGTTGTGTGGGTATGGGTAGTACACAGGGGTGGTTTTGGTGGGTATGGGTAGTACACAGGGGTGTTGTGTGGGTATGGGTAGTACACAGGGGTGGTTGTGTGGGTATGGGTAGTACACAGGGGTGGTTGTGTGGGTATGGGTAGTACACAGGGGTAGTTGTGTGGGTATGGGTAGTACACAGGGGTGTTGTGTGGGTATGGGTAGTACACAGGGGTGTTGTGTGGGTATGGGTAGTACACAGGGGTGGTTGTGTGTGGTATGGGTAGTACACAGGGGTGTTGTGTGGGTATGGGTAGTACACAGGGGTGTTGTGTGGGTATGGGTAGTACACAGGGGTGTTGTGTGGGTATGGGTAGTACACAGGGGTGTTGTGTGGGTATGGGTAGTACACAGGGGTGTTGTGTGGGTATGGGTAGTACACAGGGGTGTTGTGTGGGTATGGGTAGTACACAGGGGTGTTGTGTGGGTATGGGTAGTACACAGGGGTGGTTGTGTGGGTATGGGTAGTACACAGGGGTAGTTGTGTGGGTATGGGTAGTACACAGGGGTGGTTGTGTGGGTATGGGTAGTACACAGGGGTAGTTGTGTGGGTATGGGTAGTACACAGGGGTGTTGTGTGGGTATGGGTAGTACACAGGGGTGGTTGTGTGGGTATGGGTAGTACACAGGGGTAGTTGTGTGGGTATGGGTAGTACACAGGGGTGGTTGTGAGTGGGTGGATGATGGAGACAGCACTACGGGTACGAGGATCAGTCTTGGGTGGCCAGGTAGTGCAAATATTGGATGGATGGAATGGAGTGGTGGGTCGGTGGGAGGGGAAAGCAGGTGTGATGGCCGGGCAAACACTGAAGACAAATACTGAAGACAAACAGCGGGCGTGATAATACCTTTGTTTATGGGGGAAAAAATGGATGTAATGGCGTGGCTTGCTGCTCTGTGTTACTGTCTTCTCTTCCTCCACCCCTTGCTGTGCATCTTATTTGCTTTAATAAGTTCTTTATTCTTGCTTTATTAGCATTTCATTTTCTTGCTGTTAAAACACAGGAGTAGAGCGTACTAACGGGCCTTACCCTATGTTGCACTCGCCTAAACGTATTTAGCTCTACCGACCAACCATTACCACTCAGGACTCTGTCTAACCTATTTCTAATATCTGAAAAATACCTGATAGATGTTTTCGGGGTCAACGATCCATCAGGCCTCCCGGTGGATCAAAGTCTAATCAACTAGGCTATTACTATTGGATGTCCCAAGTTCAACGTACGAACCACAGCTGGTCAGGAACTAATTTGAGGGACTTATCAAGTTCCCTCTTGAAGACTGCTGAAGGTTTGTTGGCAATTCTCCTTATGTACGGAGGAAGGGCGTTGAAGAGTCGGGGATCTCTGACACTCATCGATGTCTAAGTGTACTTGTCGCGCCCCTGCTTGTAAATGGAGGTATTTTGAACCGTCTGCCAAATATCTTGTTATCATAAGGAGTGATTTCAGTGTTCAGGTTTAGGACCAGTCCCTCCAGGATTTTCCAGGTGTCCACCTACACTACTGACCAATGGTGTCCACCTACACTACTGACCAGTGGTGTTCACCTACACTACTGACCAGTAGTGTTCACCTACACTACTAACCAGTAGTGTTCACCAACACTACTAACCAGTAGTGTTCACCTACACTGCTAACCAGTAGTGTTCACCTACACTACTGACCAGCAGTGTCCACCTACACTACTGACCAGTAGTGTCCACCACTACTGACCAGTAGTGTCCACCTACACTACTGACCTGTAGTGTCCACCTACACTACTGACCAGTAGTGTCCACCTACACTACTGACCAGTGGTGTTCACCTACACTACTGACCAGTGGTGTCCACCTACACTACTGACCAGTGGTGTCCCAGTGACCTTTCATTCAACTGTTCTTTCAATAAATAAAACTTTTCAACATACATAGGTTCTAATAAAGTAAATATGGCTACAAAGTTATTTCTATATACTTGGACTGATTTTGTCTACATATTGTTTTAGGTACCCCTCCCCCCCCCCCCGCTACTTCTCAGGAGTTGCTGTAAATGGTTGAAAGAATCATTTTCTTCCTCCAAGCTTTGTGTTTATCACACTAGAACACTGATCCACTTGTTTGCTGTATGTGAAAATTTGTGTGGACTGCCTCCAAGTGAGTCGCCTACCCTGGCAAACTCTGTTGACACCGAGCTCTGAGGTGGGTACCTCAGCCTCACAAGTGGCTTATAGGACAGATTTTCACAAATGATTGATGTTGCAAGAAACTCGCCTGCATGCACGTATGAAGGACTAACTTACTTGGTGTTGCAGCATATATCCTGATCTTCAACTTCCCTAAGCTTAGCCTTAGCCCCTCTGGACTTCCCCTCAGAAACCACGTGCAACCGGGAGCCTTAATTCCTGCAATATTCAATCGTTATTAGTGACCTGCCTGCACCTCAGAAATTCCTATATCCAAGAGGGTATGTATCCCCTAGTATAACTATGCAGACACGGACACTAGCTTCCAGACTTACGAGAGACACTGGTACTTACTGGGCATGCTCTGCCAGCTGCAACACAGGCCCACAGATCGAACTCACTCACAGTTCTCACCAGACACTGGCCAGAAATCTACGAATTAAAGTGGAGGTCTTGTCTTACTGTATGGGCCTGACGGAGGTCATCTACAGTACATCGAGGTGCCTCTACCAGATTTCCCCAGGTCTCAAATGTGAAGACATGTGTGGGGCGCCGTCTGCTGATCACAGCACATCTTGTCCAGTTGGTGTCTGTCTTAAGGACGCTATTGTGTCTTTGAGACCCGTGCCTCGTCGTTCAAGCTAGGGCTGCCAGTTCTCCCTAGCTAACTTAACCTAGTGTTTGCCTACATTATCGGCCTATTACTACCTATGTTAAGGTCTTAGGTTTACATTATTATTATCTACAGTTGCCTCAATGATCCTAATATTAGTGTACTACCAGTAAAACTACCTACTCCTTCCCTGAAGGGTAAATCTGTAACTTAAATAGTACCTTCATCCACGCCAACTCGGGGAGAGAAATGTGGTTATGTTCGGGGAGAACGCTTTTTGTTTGGGTGGGTTTAAGGGCCACCCAGCTCAGCTGTTCCATTACGGCCTTGCTGGGATCCCTTGGTTCGCCGTGTCTGTCCTGTGGAACTTTAATTCAAAGTTTATTCTCTATAAAGATTACAATGTTGAATTTACAGAATTTGGTTGTTGTGTGGTTTACATGTAGTTAAATAATGATTACAGAGTGTACCACTAGAACGCCTAGCATGGCTAGGCATTTCGGGCAGACTTAGTTTAATTCTTTATTTGAAAATATTACAAATTATGAGGTAAGTTGGTATTATGGCTAAGTGACTAAATACTAGTTTGTGAGTTTAGCAATGTGAATGCTTTTGTTTTGGCACAGTACATAGTTTCAGTATTGGAGTATCATAGGATTCATTATTTTAAGATTGAGATTAATATTTCTGTTTATGGTCAAATTGGTGAGTGAGTGTAAGTGTGAACCACCAGGTGGTATTCGTGTAGTTAGTTGATGGGGTGTATCAGGGAGATAAGATGTTTTCTAATGGTAGTTTTGAAGGTGAAGAATGTGTCTGCAGTTCTAGAGTTCTCAGGTAGGGTATTCCAGATTTTAGGGCCTTTGACATACATTGAATTTTTGTAAAGGTTTAGTCTGACACGGGGAATGTCGTAGAGATGTTTGTGTCTGGTGTTATGCCTGTGGGTTCTGTCACAACTATCAAGAAAGCGTTTTAGGTCAAGGTTGATATTGGAGTTTAAGGTCCTGTAGATGTAGATTGCACAGTAGTAAGTAAATAAATTTCCACACTGTAATTCCTTAAAAATTCGTGCAAATATTGGTATGTGCAAATGCCCTCCGATCAGTTTTATATAGTTAGTTTAATATGTTTATTATGCACCCCATACCCATCCTGTGGGCGGTAGTCAAAAGATTACAGAGGTACATAATTGGTCCAGGGACTGGACTCCAAAGTTTTGATAGCTGAGCAAGTTACAAAGGTAATGAACTAGATCTGGTCATAATCATGACCAAGTTACAAAGGTAATGAGCTCCAGGTAGAGCTGGTCAAAATCATGACAAGTTTCAAAGGTAATGAATGATAAACACATTATCACATGATTACAATCATAGACAAATTACAGAGTAATGAGCAGTTAACAAACATAGCAGGGAATTCATCCATTGCCCCAACAACAGATGTTGCTAGGTGCCTGTCTCTCCTCGGTAGACAGCCATTGCAAACAGCAGCAAGTTGCCCCGGGATCTGCTGCTTGCACAAGCACCATCGACCCTCCCCAAGAGGTCCAAGAAGCCAGTGACTCCGTTAGCAGCCCGATGGAGAGCTCCCCTAGGGACATGTCAGCGTCCTGGTGGACGCCAAGTTGATTGAAGATCCCAGGCCCTCGTGTGCACGGATGTTGAAGCTTGAGGAACTGAGTACACACTGCCTGTGGCACACCTGACAGCTACCTCGCGGTCGAACTCCACGATGCTGTCACTGTAGTGGAAGTTCCTGTGAGCCCGGCACTCCCTGCAGTGCCATCGCTGACATCGTGGGTTAGGGGAGAAGTACCCTCTACAGATGGGGTGGCTCTGGGAGTTGGGTGGGTGAGGCGGGGGAGACGCGCAGGGGTGAGGCGTTATGAGAGGGTCACTGTTTACTACACACGCCCTCCCCCTCCCCTCCCCCCCAGCAGAGAGGGGGGGAGGCGCTGACTGGTCCTGACTCGACAACACCAAATCCTCTGAAACTGCACAACACTTCAACTATTTACGCTGAAACGATGCACTGGAATGTCCGTTCGCTGCTCTGGTATCTTCTCAAAGCATTCACACTGAGTTCTGTTAAGTAGGGACCTGGTCAGCCTCTTTGACCAGGAGCTATCCTTGAAAATCCCGCAGCTAGCCCGCTACACAACCTGCCGTGTCGGCCATTCTGGTTTATACAATCCATGGGATTGTGTGCGATAACTAGAGTAGTATGTCAAATATGGTCCACTTCAAGCATCATTTACTTTCTAGTACCTGTCACGTTGTCTGACTTTTTTTTTTTTTGGGGGGGGGGGTTATCCTGTGTAATTTACACTATGCATGATAGTTGTGCTTATGTGTACCTGTGTATAGCCCTTGTGGCTTAGCGCTTCTTTTTTATTATAATAATAATAATATGTGTACCTGTGCCTAAATAAACTTATTTATCAGAAGTGAGGAGATATAAGAGTTCAGAGGACCCTCTGAACTCAGACATACACCATCCCTATCCATTCTTTCAGAGTGCAGGTACTCTACTTCCCATTATCAACATTAATTAAAATGTTTGCTTTGTGTTTTTTGCAGATGGATTGAATGAGGTGACTGCTGAGATGAGTCTTCAGGTGAGGCTGGTGACTGAGGCGATGCTCTTCAACTCAGTAACAGTTCGTATGGCAGAGATGACCCAGGAGGCCTTCCTGTCTCCCCTCCTGTCTTACTTCGTGGACGGTCTGGCTGCTATCATCCCCTGTCCCAGAGAAAACATCTTCATATTTAACATTCAGGTTGGTTGTTTTCTTTCACGTGACGCTGCTAAACCAGGAAGGGTTGTTCATTATTATTAATCTCTTGGAGAAGTGCTAAAAACCGTATGTGGGAAGGTAGCTCCAAATTCAGCCAGCATAATTGCATCCTATATATTGGAATACTGACTATTTGCACGACTGTTACCAGTTTATTGGACAGAAATACAATGTGTTTACCTGTCAGACTGACAGTATGTCTGTCAGTCTTTGATAGACAGGTAAATCACCACCACCAGATGATGTAGACCAAACTAAATGTTAACTTTGCCTGATAGACAATTGTCACACCTTACGTTATTATTTGCTGGAATGCGATGTAACTAATGAATTTAGAGACAACTCAGAAATGTTCAAGAAATGTAAAAGTATTTTATCCACAATGGTATATTACCAACCATTCTGACTTTGTTCACTAAATAACCCATGACTTTTTTTTTTTCTGTGTGACCTAATTCATGTCTGCATAAATAACCCATTATAATTGTAACCAGATATATACATGTAAATAGTTCTTTACCAGTGTAATTTGTTCAGTTATCAAAACTTTGTGGCCCAGTTCCTGGACCCATTATGTACCTCTGTAGTGTTGAGGTACAGTTCCTGGACCCATTATGTACCTCTGTAATATTTTGACTACTCTCCACACCATGAGTATAATACAGTTATTAAAGTAGACTGATAAACAGACTGTGTACAGTATGTTTGTATGAATGTTTGGCAGACTGTCAGTCATCCGTCATCACTGACAGACAAGCTGTCAGTCTAACAGCTATATTCACATGCAGATAGGTGTCTGACAGGCACCTGTCTGTCACTTGCCTGTTACTTTTTATTTTGGGAGATAAGACATAATGTGTCAGTCTGAATGTATTATTCAATGACTGTCTGTCTGTATGTATATGTCTGGCTGACAGAGCAGCTCATACATGGATAAGACACATGTGCAACCTTTGAATATCCTTATTGTGGATCATTTTTACCAGCCAGTGACTTTATCAGTATAATACAGAGAATAAAACTGGAGGCCTTGGAAGACAAGAAGAGGTAATTTGGGATGATCAGTCCCTAAAGGCAATGCTCTCACTTAACACACAGTGTCCATAGTTTGATCTCCAACAGGGATGGAAACATAGGTATGTTTTCTTTCACCTGTTGTCCCATTCACCTAGCAAGCATGTACCTGGGTGTATGTTGACTGGTGTGGGTGGCATCCTGGGGGACAAGATTGAAGGATCGCAATGGAAATAAGACAGACAGTCCCTCGATGATGCACTGACTTTCTTGGGTTATCCTGGGTGGCTTACATTCTAGGGTTAAAAATCCAATCAAAATCTTAGCCTTGATGAATCTGTTGGAGACGTTGGAAGATGGGAAGTAGTGTTTCAGGCGATCAGTCCCTTGGCTTTGAAAGGTACATTGATTCTGAAGAATCTAAAGTAGATGCTAAAAGGGCGGAAACTTGCATATGTATTGGAGATAGGTGAGGTGAACTGTTTAGAGACTGTGTCACAGGTGGGTGGAGACCACTAGTGGATGTTGGTCCTGACAAAAGGTTAGGCAAGTGTTAAGAGTTGTAGAAAAATTTTCTCTACTAAGATTCCAAGAATTCTTCTAAAGCTCTAATACTTGCCTAGTCTTATGGCATGACCAACTTCCATTAATGATCTCCACCCACCTGTGACACTGTCTCTAAGCTGCTTCACCTCACCTGTTTCCAGTACATACGTTTCCGTCCTCTGGCATCTACTTCAGATTCTTCAGAACTGATGGACTTAATACACCTTCTTTCAAGACTGAAGGACTGATCACCTCAAACTACTACTTCATATCTTGCAAGGCCTATGCACTGATCTGGAGTTTTACAACTCACTCACCACAAGTTCAATCCCTGCCTGTGGTATGGTTTGGACTGATAAAGCTATGTGTTGCACAGTTGTCTTATTCATCTACTTGATGGTTTTGTGTATTGTAAATATAAATCTTGTACCTCAATGGAAATAAATTATTGAGAGTGAGGCTTAAACACATAGCAGATGAGTTCTAAAATTTAGTTTAAATTGAGTGATACTGACTGAGTTTTACACTAGAGATATTATTAGGTAATGTATACAACCAAAACTAATAAAGCCCACCTAATATAAATTAGCATAATATAACTTAACCTTACTCTGGTATAAACCCAGGTAATGGTTACTGACAAATGATTTAGAAAGATACATGAAGGAACACTAGGACATATTTATTAAAAAATGTTTCAATGATGGGACTTTAATCACTCCAAGGACACAGGACCAAAACAGTTTCTAATAATTATGTATGTACTAGTGCTTGCTCGTGTGTCTTTTTTTTTAAACCTTAACCTTACTCTGCAATCAGTGTTTCTTAATATCTGGTGCATCTTTATTTATATTTGGTGTGATTGTCCAGGGCCGCAGCTCTGAGCGTTGATTGGCTCTTGCCAAAAAGAAATTATTATTTTCACTATTATCCCCCAAAATAACAATTTACCCAAGAAATACATTAATTGTTTATTCCATGTGTCCAGCCTTTAAGCAAACTGCAGTATCCTGAAGGAGTGTGTAAATAACTTGCATACATTATAAAATATACAATAATGTCTGATTTCCAGAGGAGCATCCTTCAACAATATCCACAAGTAAATACATATTGCCACTATGCATGTGACTTCAAGACTGTTGTGTGTGTGTTATGTATCACAGCTAAAATCTTAGTAAAGATTTACTTATTCGGTCTTAGGGCAGGACCTGAGAACCTCAATGGCAAAGCCACACTGCCTGGTTTTCTTGGGTTATGCTGGGTTAATAATGCAAAGAATGTCTGTTTCTCTACCCTGTCAGCAAAGTTCATTAAATGCATTGAAGTTCTTTAAACACAGACCATTAAGGTGTGAATTAATTTGGCTCAGAGATCTTTCTTTACTGTAAAACAAATTACAATTGTCTCTTATTTTTATGGCATATCTTTTGCCAGGGAGACTGGGTTTTTATAACAGTGTGATAGCCACTCTGCCAACTAGTCCCTGTAATGGGTAATTTAACTACTATATAAGGAATAGGTGGCAGATTGGTTATCACAGGTTTAGCAGCTTATATGGTTGTATTATTTTATTCATATTTTCCTTTGTACCCTCCACTGAATTTTATTCCCTGCTTCCTTGTTGCTGCTGGTGACTGGCGTGATGACACCACAGGACGACACTGACGTGGAAGCTCGTATCCTCAATGTGAGCTTCTCTGCTAAACGACCTGATGTTCCTGGAGAGGAGTTCTACCCTCCCCAGTACCTGAGGGAACGGGTCTACCTCCACCGTGCTGACCTTGTCAAACTCTCTACTGTCCAAGTCAGTTTCATCACTTATTAATATTCAGATTGTTCTTCACTTTAAGCTGCTTAATCCTTGCATGCTCTAGCCTCTTCTGTCAAAACATTCACATAAATCATTGTATCCAGCCCTACTTAAAATGGTGGAATCAGAGCCCAAATCTCCAAAGAAACTCATTTATCCTTAATGTGTCTTCAACTCATTTTCCAAAAATAACTTTTTTTTCCTCTTCCTCCATCAAATTTTATTTATCTTTGGCCTACACACTCATCATCCAGATCCCAGTATATCCACCTTCATTTTCTGTACACTACAAATTCCACACCAGCAAGTTCAAATGCTTAAAATGATGTATTGAAAATACATCTTACGAGATTTGTAAACATTCAGCCATATTTAAATTTTGTATCTCCATTATCCAGGATAGCAGATCTTACCTTCCAGCCTGCAATGAGCTTGACCTCCATCTCAGTCTTCAGAACCATTGCACAATACTATACACTTCTGTCTGTAAAATCATTTGTATATTTCCTGAATAAAGCATATCTTTACACCTCCAGAAACACATGCAGTAGATAGCTAGTACTACTGTATATACAGTACATACTTGAAATGCCTATTATTATTTCCCTGGAAAGAATTTATTGTAAAAGTTGTCATGCACATTTAGGATGTTTTGTACATGAATAGAAATGATGAGCAAATAAAATTATTCCATCATCTCCCTTTATATTTGTTTATAGCAGATATTTACAGAATCATTTCTTAGACCCAGCTGTATGAGTTTATGAGTTGTACACTTAAACGTTAGAAATTCTATTCAAGTAAATACATACAGCAGACCGTCGTTTAACTCGGTAGTTACGGTCCTGAAAATGCCATATTAGACAAAACCGTGTTAGACAAACTGAAGAACTTATGGGAAAAATAGGGTGACGTTCCTGTGAGCCCCCAAAAAGCCAAACCACTTTTTTTTAGAGCACCAGATCTTTCAAAATAAAAGTGACTATGTAATTGTAGTGTATTGTTGTGATATATTACTGCTTAAGACTACAAATGCAATAGAAATAATAGCATTTCTTACCTTAAGTTATGGGTAATGGTGTTTGTGGATGATTGTGAAGAGAGTGGATATGGATGGTGTGGCCCTACTGGGCTGAGGTGGATGGTTGTTGGCAGAAGTGGATAGTAGAGGTTCTGGTACTGAAGTTGATGGTTGTATTGGAGTGTGCATAAATTCTTTAATGGATTTCTGGGCTCTTTTACCCTGCAGTACATTATACAGCTGATGGTAAGGCATCATCAGCTTGTCTAGACCTCATTTCAAAGCACTGCTTCTAGATTTGTCAGGGTCTTCTTCAGTGAAAAAGTCTGTTAGTTTAGCAGCAACATGGAACTGCTCACGTAACTGCTGCGATGTTAACTGTTTTTCTTCAGGTTCTTCATCATCTGTTATCTCCCTCCCTTGTATATGTGCATCGAGCTCTGCCAACATTTCCTCTGGACTCCCGTCTTTATGACATCATCTTCTAAGAGCTCATTCACATTTTCTTCATTCATATCTTCAAAACCATCACCTGGTAATCTCCTTGCCAGCTGAACAATTTCCTGAACCTGACTCTCAAGCAAGGGAAAACCAGTGAAAGAATTAACTACAAAAGGCCATAACTTTCCCCAGCCTGCATTTAATGTTGATTGGGGCACTTCATTCCATGCACTCCTAGCATAGCTGATGGCATCTGCAATGTTAAATTTATTCTAGAGGCTTGGTACTGCCAGGCTGGAGTCAGAGTCCATTGATGCAACTAGTTTTTTCATAACTTTTTTGTGTAGTTACACTTGAATGACTTAATAGCTCCCTGATCCAGTGGTTGTATTAGAGATGCTGTATTTGTGGGGTCACGTCCAGCAAAGCTTGTGGATGAGTACGGAAATTATCAAGAATGAAGAGTGCCTTGAATACGAGGTTCTTGCTGTGCAGGTAAAACTTGACTTCAGGAATAAAGTGATGTTTAAACCAGGCAATAAATAT
Organism: Cherax quadricarinatus; assembly: GCF_026875155.1. Lineage (NCBI taxonomy): Eukaryota > Metazoa > Arthropoda > Malacostraca > Decapoda > Parastacidae > Cherax > Cherax quadricarinatus. Next base: position 21,837,919 of record NC_069424.1, read on the forward strand.
TTCCTCTGTCATGTGACTGGTTTGACCTCCAAATTACTGATAAGGTGTTTTTATCTACACCTTTCAAAGCACGAGGATTCTTAGAGCAGTAAATAACCATGGGCTTACACTTGAAATCACCTGCCGCATTACTGCAAAGGAGCAAGGTGAAGTGATCCTTTGCTGTCTTGGAGCCCGGTGCACTTTTTTTTTTGCTGACTGATATAGGTTCGTGTCGGCATTTTTTCCAAGAACTCTTGTCTCGTCAACATTAAACACTTGATGATGAGGGTGGTGTGGGTGGCTTAGGGAGGCGGGGGATGCAGATAGGTCTTCCCCATTGACACAATGGTGTAACCCATTAACCCACAGACCATCTTGCCCGGCATGCAACCGCGCACTCAAAATTTTTTCCCCTCACGCAAACGTGTTAAACTAATTTTACGAAGTGTTAAACAAAAATATGCTGCAATTCTTCAGTCGTGCTATAACAAAAACGTGCACGACAAAATCATGTTAAACAATGGTCTACTGTATATTCTTTTACAAAATAGCAATGCTGTATTATAATGCCAGTTTATCATGCACTGTTATGAATATAATGTCATAGAGTACTGCACTCATTTTATTTAGTGTGAATCTGTTTTTGTGTATTATCATTTTAGTTTAGTTTGCCATAAAACAGCAGTTGACATATAATGTAGTCAGCATATCTTGTAAGATAATTTGTGGTAGGTGCAGCAATGTTTATAGGCAACTTATCTTTATGATTTTTGTTGCAGGTGTTGCCATTTGACGACACACTGTGTGTACGAGAGCCCTGCCTCAACTTTGAGGAGTGCCTCAATGTTCTCAAGTTTGGTAATGCTTCTGGCTTCATATCCTCCAACAGCATACTCTTCCGACCCATCTACCCCGTCAACACTTTTGCTTGCAGGTGCCCTAAGGTATGACCACCAGTACCACAAGTATTATTAATATAATTTTAAGGAAGCACTAAGCCTCTAGAGATCATACAGTGTCTAGGGAGTGGTAGGTAATTAGGTTTGACCTAAGGAAAGGATAGGTGACTCCAGTTAATTCATTGAAGAATCCTTCACAACATCATCATATCAGATGCCCTAAGGTGGTAACTTATTGATATATGTACATGTGTTTTTTTTTTTTTGAACACTAGCCATCTCTCACCGAGGCAGGGTGGTGATATATTGATATATCATGTTCACTTGTTGAGACATATATCATGACTGATGCTTCCAAGTAGGAATAAAAGGTAGGATATGCACCTTCAGTGCTCATCATTAAAATATGGTGACCCCCCTCTAAAAAAAAATCACAAAATAAGCCATGCCTTGTTCTTTCAAGTTCAAATTTAAATTTTTATTTCTTTTTATGCTGTACAAGGATAATGTAGTTTACATGTGATAAAACATTGTTAGTCACAAAAGAAAGCCTCTAGTATGCACTGCATTTCAGGCAAACTAATCATAATGCTTGAAGACTATTTTAGAATTAGACATGGTTTATTAAGTTGGATTTTTTATACAGTTAACTACTATTATATGTACAATGAGAAAGGTAGCTCAGTGAACAGTAGTACAATTTTTAAAAGTTTGACTTATTATTTCAAACAGATTCAATGATTTCTTAAGGAAAATTTCTTCAGTAGTTAATTACTATAATTATATGCACAATAAGAAAGCTAGCTAGGAAATGATTAACACACATTCTTCAGGGTTTTATGGGATAAATTTCCCCATATCTTGATTTTCTAGTATTTAAATCTTGATATTTATTCTGAACCCCATGTGTCTTAGTTAATATATATATATATATATGGTGCTTTAAACAAATTGCAATATAGAAATATATAATGTTTCCCTTTGAAACTAATCCTTAAGATTTTTTATAGTGTTTAACCATGCCTTGTCTGTGACACAACACATACTGACTGACAGTACATGTGTTGGCAGGGATTCACTGGGATGCGTGAGCACTATGAGTGTGACACTGAGGTCAATCTATGCTACAGTAGCCCCTGTGGCAACCATGGCACCTGTATGCGACGTGAGGGTGGCTATACCTGTGTCTGTCTTCCTGGATACACTGGTAAGTCAGTGTAACCAAGTTTTAACTAACAGCAACAACTTATTTACCAAATTTATTACAGTTGTAGCCTAGTTACAGTTACTAGGTCTTGCAGACTTCAGGAGTAAAAACATGTCTTAATAACAAGTCATTTAAGAAGTACAGTGGACCCCCGGTTAACGATATTTTTTCATTCCAGAAGTATGTTCAGGTGCCAGTACTGACTGAATTTGTTCCCATAAGGAATATTGTGAAGTAGATTAGTCCATTTCAGACCCCCAAACATACACTTACAAACGCACTTACATAAATACACTTACATAATTGGTCGCATTGGGAGGTGATCATTATGCGGGGGTCCACTGTACTATATTAGACACAGTACATGAATATAGCTGAGCATCAGTAATTTGGAAGAGTTACGATATTCAGATTATTGATAATTCAGGACAGCTGATTAATATACACTATTTGTAGGAACATCATGATACAGTATAAGTATACAAAACATAAGAAAATACAGTACCACATATATAAAAAATGGGTCTATGGAAGAATGAGGTAAACTATAGAAGTATCAAAAGGGAGAAATGTGGGTGGTGTATTAAGGCATCTGAGGTGACAAAAATCTTTATTCATGATGGTAATGAAGGAAAATGTACCAGAGCATAGTGATACCAACACTTGTATGGGCATGAAGTATTGGTCTTAAACGTTAGTGTATTTGAGGGCTATGTGTGGTGTGTAAATATGCAGGGAATTTGGAGCTTGAAGATGAGTTGTGAGATTACTTTAAATGTTATTCTAAGTGCTGAGGAGAGATTCTTGTGGTTTGTACATTTAGAGAGGATGGAGTAAAATAGGGTGACTAGGAGGATGTATCCATCTGGGGTGGAGGAGAGGAAAGGTTAGGATCATGCCAAGAAACATTGAAGGGAGGTGGGTAAAGGAGGTTTTGAGTGCAAGAGGCTTGGACATCCAACATGCTTGTGTGAGTGCGTTAGATTGGAGTGGATGAAGATGACTAGTTTTTATGATTTGACGCAAGGTTACACTAAAGAAAGGATTCAGGGAAACTTGTGCTCGGAAGAAGGGGTAGGGATTGCAGTTTGGAGGGCTGACTTCACAGCCTTCTTTAAGATAGTAATTGAATGAGAGGATATAAATGGTTTTTGGGACTTGACGAGCTGTTGGAGTGTGAGCAAGGTAACATTTTGTGAAGGGATTCAGGAAAAAACTGGTTAGCCAGGCTTGAATCCTGGAGGTAGGAAATATAGTGCCTGCACTTTGAAGGAGGAGTGGTAATATTTGCAGTTTGGAGGGGCATCTGGACTAAAGTATCAGTGCACCTCTGGCAAGACAGTGATAAGAGTGAATGATAGTGAAGTGTTTCTTCTTTTTTCAGGTCACCCTACCTTGGTGGGAGATGGTCAGTATTTTAAAAGAAAAAGAAGTTGTTTTTTATTTCCACAATACATATTGCAGTAGTGAAGATTTAGGGTACAGTAGTTGTGTGAAGGAGATCAGAAAGTATAAGCAATTAATTATTTTCCAGACAACTTGTACTAATTTTCTTCAAACTTTCTGGATGGTTGATCATTCTGAGCAAATGATCGTGGAAATATTAACACTTTACTAAATCTGTCAAGATGATTATATTATTATGGATTATGAACGACTTGCAGCCACACTTAACCTGCTTTTACTTCCCACAGGTAAAAACTGTGAAGTTAACATGCTAAGCGGGTCATGTTTAGAGGGAGTGTGTATGCATGGCAGCAAGTGTACAGGTGTGGTTGGTAATGGAGGTGGTGCTGGGGGATTCACGTGCACCAACTGCAGTCGTTCTCTCTACCACACCTCAACCTGTGAGCTGAGATCACGTCGCTTCTCCAGCGGCTCCTTCCTCACCTTCCCAGCACTTAAGCAGCGACACAGACTCAACATTAAGATCAGGTAAGTACAGTGATGAATCAGTTTCATTTTTTAATTAAATCTTAAGCAAAAATGAAGGACTAGCAAATAATTTATATTATTGTACTTTGTGATGTGCTGTAGGTGTTTGATGCCATTCAGTGACCAAAAATTTACAGAGGTTTATGCTGAATTCTATGAATGAATTTTATGTAGTATGCTGTTTTAATAGTGCTAATGAATACATCTTTCACAGCTTTGCCACCCGTGAGCCAGATGGACTCCTCCTGTACAATGGACGCTACAATGAGAAGCATGACTTTGTTTCACTGGAAATAGTGAGTGGGACTGTGGTGTTCTCGTTTAGCCTGGGAACTACCACCACAAGAGTCTCTGCCTCTCTCCCTGGAGGTGTTGATGATGGAGAGTGGCACACTGTCTCTGTAGACTATTACAACAGAGTTAGTATCAGCTTTCTCATTAATAACAATATTACAGCATATTTATTCTTAGCATTTTACCTCCAGGTTGTCTCCCATCAAGGCAGGATGAACCAGAGAAGGAAACACATTTATTATCATTTATTCAACTGCTGTCTTGCCAGATGTGTACTGACATCACAACATACTCACCCTCTCCTTCAGTGTAGGCACTACCCTTCTCACTTCCGGGACTGAATTTGGCTAATCAGTTTCCTTGATTCCCTACATAAATATCACCTTGCTCACACACTAACAGCACATTCATTAATCCTTTCGGGGTTTCGGCCGTACTAGTACGGCTTACGCGCAGGGGTTTTTGACGTACTAGTACGCATAAATTCTAGCGCCGTCAAATCTAGTGAGAGAAAGCTGGTAGGCCTACATATGAAAGAATGGGTCTATGTGGTCAGTGTGTGCAGTATAAAAAAAATCCTGCAGCACACAGTGCGTAATGAGAAAAAAAAAACTTTGATCGTGTTTTTGGATTAAAACAGCGACTTTGCACTGTATTTTCATATGGTATTTATTGTTGTATTCTAGTTTTCCTGGTCTCATTTTATAGAATGGAAGACATAATACAGAAATTGAGATGATTTTGACTGATTTTACAATGAAAAGTACCTTGAAATTGAGCTCAAAGTAGCAGAAATGTTCGATTTTTACCAAAGATCAAAAGTAAACAAATCATGCCAAGATTCCAATACTCATCAACTGGTGAGTCTAATATTCTTTCACAAGTGCGCCAATATTATTTATACCATTTCTACACTAATGCAGTAGTCTGCATAACAGTAAATCTATTTTTTTGTGAGAATAAAAATTCAAAGTGGAAAGCAAAAGAATGTAAGAGGGGCATGGGAACATGACTAATGAACAGAGGAAATGTTATTTTAGTGCCAGGAATGTCTTTCCTGTTTATTCTGGACTTTATTCGGAAATTGGCATCTTTTGAAATTTGTGTGAAATTGGCAAAATTGCTAAATTCTGACCACTGTGTTGGATAGTTGAAATCGGTAAATGGGTCATTTCTTGTACTCATTCGATAGAAAAAAATGGAGTTCTAGCGAAATAGTTATGATTTTTGTCGACTAGTACACTGGAATTGGCTGAAAATAGGGCTCAAAGTGGGCAAAATCGCCGATGCGTAAATATCGTCAAGACCGTTAACTTCGCGAGAGCATATTTCCGTAAGTTTCCATCAAATTTCATACTTTTGGTGTCATTATGATCGGGAAAAGATTCTCTATCTTTTCATAAGAAAAAATAATATTTTTTTTTTTTAAATTTGGCCGACCCTGAGAACAAGTCTCTGAGAGGACCTGCCGACCCCCAAAGGGTTAAAAACCACATGTCTGTTCACTCCTATCTTATGTGCACAAACAAGCCTGCTGGATGCTCAACCTTCTATAACTCAAAGCTTCCTTTACTACCATCTAACCATTCCTAGGATAATCCACCCCTTCTACCTTCCTCCCCAGACTTGTATACCCTCTTTATCATCATATCCCTCTTTATCTTCTCTACATATCCAAAATGCCTCAACAATCTCTCCTCAGCCCTTTGAATTATACCCTTGGTAAGCCCACATCACCTTTTAATTTCTACACTATGAATTCTCTGCTTGATATTCACACCACACATCACTGTAAAACATAACATCTCATCTGCCTTTAACTTCCTCCTTGCAGCAGTGTTCAAAATTCATGCCTCACACCCATACATGAGTACTGGTACCACTATACTCAATCTGTCTTTAAATTTTAACATTATTTTGTAATTTGTCTGACATTTGCAGTATGTTTAGTGTTATTAGTTTGTAAGCTACATAGTACAGGTATATTAGCTATTGTTTATATTATATGTCTTTAAGGTAGTCAGATTCACTTAGTTTATTAATTGCCGAGTCAGTAAGCAAAATACTGAAATTAAAATATTTTTAAATGTATTAAGCTATTATTTTCAATTTTTATCTTCAGAGTGCGACCATTAGTGTAGACAACTGTGACACAGCTCTGTCTGTCAGGTTTGGTGACAAGATTGGTGACTACTACTGTGCCAATACCACATCTCAGATTCTTGACCCCAGGTGAGTGGTGGGTTCATAAATGTGCTGGAATCGATGAAACACCTTAACTACTGGGAACACCTCTAATCCTTTGCAGTGTAGTCTCCTTTGAAGAGAAGAGTAAGATACTGTACCAGTTAATATTGTGGGAACAAAGGCAGGGGGGAGGGGATCCAGAATTTCTATATAGGGGAGGAGCTTAGGGATGGCAATTTGGATGGAAAGGGGGTTAGAGGACTGAGGACTTGTCTTGAAGCTGCAATGTTATTATTTTTATTTAGGAGGTCTTGGGGGGGCTCATGAAGATTATGGGGGCTTCAGCTCCCCCTTGCCTCCCCTCTGGCACAGCTACTGAATAAAGGTAAGAGTTCTATAGGAAGCAACTGATCAACCAGGCTGCAGTGACTGTGTAAGTCTGTGGACCAGAGAAACAGCTGTTTAATCAGGTGGACAGCAGGAAGGTCTGGTCTCTGATCAGGTTGCAAGAATAGAACTCTGAAAACCAATCTTTTATATTTTATACAATAATATAAATATCAGGCATATGTGAGTATGCTAGAGAGGGGTGCATGTTTACAAGTAATTGGTAATAGACATGTTGGAATGTGAGCAGGGTAGCTTTTGTGAAGGGATTCATGGAAACTGGTTAGTTGGACTTGAGTTCTGGAGGTGGGAAGTACAGTGCTTGGACTGTATGTACATGCACTTATAGGGTAATCTGATTGTGATGCCAGCACACTTCTGGAAAAATAGTGATTGAGTGAATATTGGTGAATGTGTTTTTTTCTTTGGGTCACCGTACCTGGCAGGAGATGCTGTTGAGTTAAAAATAAAAGTATCAATTTATTTATGTAACTTATTACTATATTGAATTTCTATTCCTAGGTGTGCCATCCTGACCCAGGCTTGCCACCGCTTCTTAGATGTAACAGGGCCGTTACAAGTTGGAGGACTACCAGCCCTTCCCACCACTTACCAAGTCAAACATCAACACTTCCATGGCTGTATATCAGATCTCTATATTGACCATAAGTTCATTGATCTTACCTCGTAAGTTTATTTAAAAGTTATTATTTGCCTTTATTTTGTTAATGTTGATTTTCAGGATTTGTAAAGATACTGTTCTTTTCTTTCAACGTACCAGCCGTATCCCACTGAGGTGGGGTGGCCCAAAAGGAAAAGCGAAAGTTTCGCCTTTTAAATTTAGTAATATATACAGGAGGCAGGGTGACCCAAAAAGAAAGAAAATCCCCAAAAAGAAAATACTTTCATCATCATTCAACACTTTCACCTCACTTATACATAATCACTGTTTTTGCAGAGCTACCCAGAACACAACAGTTTAAAAGCATATATGTATAAAGATACACAACATATCCCTCCAAACTGCCAATATCCCAAACCCCTCCTTTAAAGTGCAGGCATTGTACTTCCCATTTCCAGTACTCAAGTCCGGCTATATAAAAATAACCGGTTTCCCTGAATCCCTTCACTAAATGTTACCCTGCTCACACTCTAACAGCTCGTCAGGTCCCAAATACCATTCATCTCCATTCACTTCTCTCTAACATGCTCACGCATGCTTACTGGAAGTCCAAGCCCCTCGCCTACAAAATCTCTTTTACCCCCTCCCTCCAACCTTTTTGAGGACGACTCCTACCCCGCCTTCCTTCCCCTACAGATTTATACACTCTCCATGTCATTCTGCTTTGATCCATTCTCTCTAAATGACCAAACCACCTCAACAACCCCTCTTCAGCCCTCTGACTAATACTTTTACTAACTCCACACCTTCTCCTAATTTCCACACTCCGAATTATCTGTATAATATTTACACCACACATTGCCCTTAGACAGGACATCTCCACCGCCTTCTCTCTGCAGCATTTACAACCCAAGCTTCACACCCATATAAGAGTGTTGGTACCACTATACTTTCATACATTCCCTTCTTTGCCTCCATAGATAATGTTTTTAAAGAATTTTGGTGGTCGCTGCCACAGCCTGGCCAGTACTTCTCTAATATAATAATAATTATAATAATAATTTTAATTTTTATAATAATAATAATAACAATAAGGGGGATTACCAATAGACCTCTGGCTGTATTCAAGAAGGCGCTGGACAGGCACATAAAGTCAGTACCTGACCAGCCGGGCTGTGGTTCGTACGTCGGGTTGTGTGCGGGCAGCAGTAACAGCCTGGTTGATTAGGCCCTGATCCACTATGATGCCTGGTCACAGACCGGCCCATGAGGGTGTTGACCCCCAAAACCCTCTCCAGGTATACTGCACATGTATCTAACTTGCATATTTTTATATCCTGGAATAATACAAATTTTTCTGAGAGCCACTGTGCATTGCAGGTTTGTGGCAGATAATGGGACATTTCCAGGGTGTCCAGAGAAGAATAGTTTCTGTCGCTCTCACCCTTGTCAGAATGGAGGCTCCTGCAGGGAAACATTCGGTACATACATCTGTTCCTGCCCAGATGGCTGGGGTGGAAAAGACTGCTCACAAGGTGTGTCAGCCTTTCAAGGTTTTGCATTTCTAAGATAGTCTGCTTTTCAAAATGTAAATATTATTTTGAATAGCTGTGTACACAGTTCTTTCATGATCTTTTAAGTTTACAAATTATCTAGTTCATACTACACATGTGGCTGTGCATGAGTATGTATGAGTATACACACTCATCTAAGTTTTTTTCATTTTCTTATAGTTCTTGTCCTTATAGGAGTAGGCTGCTTCTTCCATAAACAATAAATGAAAATGAGGGTCTCTAATTGAACTGTGTTAATTGTTAATATGGTAACAGTACACATTCTCAGAAAAATAAGATAAATAAGTAAACTAGACATGGTATAGAGCATAATTATAGCAGTTTGTTAGACTGTGTATTACAGTTGAGAATCCTTTATCCAACTTGGGACCTAGAGTGTTTCAGATTTTGGATTTTTTTTTGTTTTTTTTTGGATTTTGGAATATTTGTATATCTGAAACCAATCAGAAAAGATGTCCCTGGTGACCCATGCCCTTTTGTTAGCATAATACTGGACTGGTAAGATAGTCACACCTTTAAAACAAAGAAGATGCACGCTTTTACCTACCACAACAAGTTTACACTTACACATACCTGCTTCATTAGCATATCCCAGCACAGTTAATCTGTCTTTGGCATCATTAACTCCTGTAGGAGTTCTCTCATCATCTGTAGTCAGTGCTTTCCTGGGGTAGTAATGCTAGAACACCGATGTCTCAGCATTGTAGATTTGTTCTGCAGTTAGATTTTCATCCAAAACAATTTTGGCAAACACATCAATGAATTTCTCTGCTGCATCATGATCAGCAGATGCTTTTTCACCACTAATCTTTAAATATTTAATGTCATGCCTCTTTTAAATTTTTGTAACCAGCCTACTGAATATTCACAGTTACCTTCAATATTCAGTTCATCATGATAGATTTTTACTTGTTTCATGATCAGCATTCCATTAAGTGGCGTATGCTCACTCCAACGCTGACCAATCCACTCCATTACACGATTGAAATTTTAATTTTTTTTTTCCTCTATGCAGTATTTTTCTACTTTTCATTAACCTCAGTTCATCACTTTCAGCATAGAACTTCAACAGTTTGTCTTTCTGTTTCTGTAGGTGATAGACAGTGTTTGTTTCAGTGCCAGATTCCTCAGTCGCTTCACACTGACAACATTGTCAAGTTTTTTCCAACAACTTTACTTTCTGTGATATAGATAAACATAAATGCTTCCTCTTTTTCTTTTCACTATTACCCATGGGCCTTTTCAACATTTTCAACAGTATCTTTACACCACAGAGCACAAAACACATGGTAATCAGTGAGGAATTGCTGCTGCTCCACCACGATGTGGCACATCATGTCAGCGCTCGAAAAAACTTTTGAATTTTGCAGGTTTTTGGATTTTGGAATTTGGGATAAAGGATTCTGTACTATATTAGATAAAAGGTTGATGGGTAGACTTATGGATGTGAATGTTTTCAGGGGGGGTGACAAATATCAGATCATTATTTACTGGTAGTTTAAGTGAGAATAAGAGGAAGATAGGGTAAAAGGAGAATAGCATTAGTGAGTAAGAGTGAAAAGAAAGTTTATAAGTTAGAGGAGGAGATAAACCATACCACAGGCGGGGTTAGAACCCACGAACTGACGCATTGTGCATTGTGGTGCATTGAGGCATATGTGGAGACAGCTTTATCAGTGGAGGCAAAAAAAAAAAAAGGAATGTACCAGAGTATACTGGTACCAACACTGTTGTATGGGTGTGAGGCATGGATCTTAAACATTGCAGTGAGATGTAGATGAGGCTATGGATATGTTATGTTTGAGGGCAATACATGATGTGAATATTATGCAGAGAATTCTGAGTTTGGGAATTACATGAAGGTGTGGGTTACTAAAAGTATTATTCTGAAGACTGAGGAGAGGTTGTTGAGGTGGTTTGGATATTTAGAGAGTATGGAGCAAAATAGAATGACTAGGAGGATGTATACATCTGGGGTGGAGGGTATGGGGGTAAGGGTCATTCCAGGAATGGTTGTAAAGAGGGGATAAAGGAGGTTTTGAGTGCTAGTAGATTGGATTTCCAACTGGCTTGTATGAGTGCATTAGATAAGAATGAGTGTTTTTTCTGACTTGATGTACTGTTGAAGTGCAGATAGGGTCTCCATGAAGGGATTCACTGCAACTGGATAGTCGGATTTGGGTCCTGGAGGTGGGACTACAGTACATACTTGCGCTTGGAAGGAGGGGTGGGATATTGCAGTTCAGAGACCTGTTTGAACAGTGATGTTACCATACTTCTGGTAAGACAGTGATTTAATGAGTAACAGTACAAGTGATTTTTATTTTTCAGGTAACCCACCTCAGTGGGAGATGGCTGGTGTGCTGATTAAAAAAATTGTGAATTCTCATAGTGCATTATTTCTCTTTTTACATTGCTATGATAGGAAATTTCCAGTGGGAAACATTGCACTGTAGTTACTACATTCAGATAAGATAAACACCCCTCTCCATACAGGTGTGGAGGTCGTTAAGCAATTTACAGGTGAAGGCTTCCTTGTGTTTAGTCCACAACTGCAGACCATCCAGCTACCCTGGTTCAACAGCCTTTCCTTTAGAACACGAGAACAGTTTGGCCTTCTTATGATAACTCTTGTTGGCCAGAATGCCAACAGTATCATTGAGGTGAGGAAAGAGTCAAAAGTATTGAGAAAGCTCTTTATTTTTATGGTGATAACTATAATAATGGCAGAGAAAGGAAGATTTTTTAAAGAAAAGGAGATATAGTAAATCAGTAAAATATTTAAACAGAGTAATGAAATTATCATAATGTAACTGTTTTCAAAGTTTCTAATGTATTAAATAATAAAACAGCCTTATTAACTTCTGCTTACACCATATATCTTTACTTAATCTTAGTATATCTTTACTTAATCTTAGAAGATTCCTTGATTGTTGTACAGGATAATAAATAAAATATTTAGTTCAAAAGCAGTTTTAAAATGTTGGTATATCCCATCTGTGTCCTAGCTGGTCGATGGTTATATCCAGTACCGGTACGAGAATACAACAATTAAGATGGTGGATGCTGTAGTGGATGATGGGCTCTGGCACAATGTTGAGGTGAAGTGGATGAGTGGAGAGGTGTGGATCAACCTTGACTATGGCAACCATGAAATTACAGTCCGAGTTGATGCCCATATAGCTAACCTTTATATTGGGAAGGTGTCAGTGGGAGGTGTACAGCCCTCAGACCCGGCCAAAGTCACGGGCTTCAAGGGCTGTATCAAGGTCAGTGTTATTTGATTATTATAATTTATAATACAGATTTTAAAACAAAACATATTTATTAACCCTTAAACTGTCCAAACATAGATCTACGTTTTTTCAGCATTTGAAAGTATGTAAAAAAACGTAGACCTTTTTTTTTTTTACATTTGAAAATGTGTAAAAAAAACTTTGATCTACATTTTTTTGTTATATTTGAAAATATGTAAAAATAACGTAGATCTACTTTTGGAGCACTACGCATGTGAACGTAGATCTGTTTGGACAGTTTAAGGGTTAATGAAAATTCAGTTTGAAAGTTAATAATGCAATTTTTCTAAATCTCTAAAAAAAGTGTTTGTTTATAAATTCTGGACATAATGAATATCATCCCAGGATGTACGTGTAGGCAGCAGCAAGAATGCTTGGCTGCGTCCTACCCATGAGGATGGAGTGCGGGATGGATGTGTTGCATCGGATCCCTGCACTTCCCGTCCCTGCCCACCCAACTCCCAGTGCATCAACACTTGGCAGGGCTATGAGTGCCAGTGCAATAAGGGCTATTATGGTGAAAAATGTGCTGATGTTTGCCACCTAAATCCCTGCAGCAACAATTCCACTTGTGTGCACGATATACACTCACCAAAAGGCTACCGTTGCGAGTGTCCTACATATGAATTTTCTGGTTAGTTAAAATGCCTAATTTTCTTCTTCCTAGACTTCTGTTGATAAACATTTTTTATTTTGTTTGCCATTTTTAATTGAATGGGTGTGATCTGACAGGTGATAAAAAGACAATTTCAACAAAGACCCTTTTTATTACTAAAATGTTTTACCCACTAGGGGCTTGAATGTGTTGCATTCAAATAATAGTAAATAAATCACATGGGGAGATGAGGGACTGCCAAGTCAGGTCAGGTACTGCCAGGACAACTCATGTTCTGACAGATCAGGTCAGCTGCCATCAAGGTGACATCAAGGGATGCTGGATAGAAGTGAGGTCAGCTGATCAGGTTGTGGTATTTTGTTTTTATATATTGATCCAAGATTGTGTGCATGGGTTAAGACTGCCACCATCCACCGTACCAACACCATAGAGAAAAAATGAGGGATACATATTTTGTCTAAACATCATATTAATAAAAGGTTTTTTAACTAAAAGTGACTGTTTACCACCAGTTATTAAGGTATTTGCCCTTTCTTTACAGGGGAATATTGTGAGATGGTACTGGATCAACCATGTCCTACCAATTGGTGGGGATATCCTGTGTGTGGTCCCTGCCACTGTGACATAGATAAAGGTTATGATGGAGACTGTAACAAGACAACTGGGGAGTGCCGTTGTGAGGTAAGTTCATTGAAAGTATTGTGACATAAATCATTAGCATTGAGGAAGTGTGCTTATCCATGCTTCTTTTTGAGTGTAATGTTAGTTTTTTTTTTTTTTTTTAGCACATCGGTCATTTCCCACTGAGGCAAGTTAGTTTTATATACATTTAACCCTTTGGGGGTTTCGGACGTACTAGTACGTCTTACGACCCAGGGTTTTTGACGTACTAGTACGCCTAAATTCTAGCACCCTCAAATCTAGTAAGAGAAGGCTGGTAGGCCTACATATGAAAGAATGGGTCTACGTGGTCAGTGTGCGCAGTATAAAAAAAATCCTGCAGCACACAGTGCGTAATGAGGAAAAAAAAACTTTGACCGTGTTTTTGGATTAAAACAGCGACTTTGCACTGTATTTTCGTATGGTATTTATTGTTGTATTCTAGTTTTCTTGGTCTCATTTTATAGAATGGAAGACATATTACAGAAATTGAGATGATTTTGACTGTTTTACAATGAAAAGTACCTTGAAATTGAGCTCAAAGTAGCAGAAATGTTCGATTTTTACCAAAGTTCAAAAGTAAACAAATCATGCTAAGCGTCCAATACACATCAACTGGTGAGTCTAATATTCTTTCACAAGTGTGCTGATATTATTTATACCATTTCTACACTAATGCAGTAGTCTGCATAACAGTAAATCTTATTTTTTTTTTTGTGAGAATAAAAATTCAAAGTGGAAAGCAAAAGAAATATAAGAGGGGCCTGGGGATGTGACTAACGAACAGAGAACTTGTTATTTTAGTGCCAGGAATGTCTTTCCTGTTTATTCTGGACCCTATTTGGAAATTGGCATCTTTTGAAATTTGTGTGAAATTGGCAAAATTGCTAAATTCTGACCACTTTATTGGATAGTTGAAATCGGTAAATGGGTGGTTTCTTGTACTCATTCGATAGAAAAAATGGAGTTCTAGCGAAATAATTACGATTTTTGTTGACTAGTACACTGGAATTGGCCGAAAATAGGGCTCAAAGTGGGCAAAATCGCCGATGCATAAACATCGTAGAGACCGCTAACTTCGCGAGAGCATAATTCCGTAAGTTTTCCATCAAATTTCATACTTTTGGTGTCATTATGATCGAGAAAAGATTCTCTATCTATTCATAGAAAAAATAATTTTTTTTTTTATTTGGCCGACCCTGAGAACAAGTCTCTGAGAGGACCTGTCGACCCTCAAAGGGTTAATATTCAATAATTCACAAGCTTTCACCTCCAACAAAATTTACTTTTTGCCAGCATTTACTCATATAAAGCAGAAATATGGCTTTGTACCTTTTTTTTCAACACACTGGCTGTTTCCCACCAAGGCAGGTGACCTAAAAAAGAGACACTTTTGTACATATTTATGTCATTTTAAATTCTATATGGCAAAACTTTTATCAAATTTTGTTACTTGATTTGTTTGTTTGTTTCTCATGATTTATTATACACTATCCAGCACTATTTTATGTTCTACTTATTTCAGTATTGTTAATTTCCTGAATACATTCCTTGCATAGTGTAAAACATTTTTAACATAGCCCCTTCCCACCAAAGCAGTTGGAAAAACGTGTTCATCATCACCTGCTCCCTAAATGTCTCTCTAGGAAGATGCAGAAGTCATGATCCAGTAATATGACCTCTTGATTCCCACCAATTTCATTCCCCCCATCTTAAGCACTACAACTGTTGTACTTCCTACCTCATGTCCCGCTAAGTGGATTCCCTGAATCCCTACATACATGTACATATCACATCATTCACAAAAACAGCACATCAAATTAAAAAAAATAGTTCATTTGTCAATCTACTCCACTACAGCATGTTTCATAGACTTATCTGCAGGAACATCCACTTTTAGCTATTCACTTTTCTGTATCCTTACTGCCAGGTACATACACCCATGTCTTCCTTGTTAGAGTTCATGGGTTCAAACCTAAAGCATTAACACGTAACAATTTTGTAAAAGAGAATATTTTTATTACTGGTGTACACAGAAGTGTTTCTCCTTTTTTGGGTTAGCTACCTCAGTGGGATATGACTGGTGTGTTAAATCTTTTTTGTTTTTTCTACTTTGCTAAATTAAGAATATTGATCTGAAATACTTGTGTCTACTCTGGCAGTAGCTTAAATTATTTATAACTTAAAAATGCATTATCTTTAAGTCCTCTTTGGTGGTAATACAATGTATATTATACATTCTTTAGGAAAACCACTACCAACCTGATGAATCATCTGCTTGTTATGACTGTGACTGCTACCTGGTTGGGTCATATGGTGGCTCTTGTGATCCTATTACTGGTCAGTGTCGCTGTCGTCCTGGGGTCATTGGGCGACGTTGTGATCAGTGTGCGAATGCCTTTGCCCAAGTCACCATTATGGGCTGTGAAAGTAAGGAAATTTTTATCATTACTAATTTGTAAAATATATTTCAGCATACAGTATTCTTTAGACTCGCATTGTTATTCATAATTTTAGTTAACTTCATGATAATCCTGTGTTTTGCAGTTGTGTATGATGGATGCCCCAAAAATTTTGCGGATTTGATATGGTGGGATGAGACACCTTTTGATGGTACAACAGTACAACAGTGTCCCTATGGTGCCCAGGGTCAGGCTTCTCGTGTCTGCCACAGAGAAATAGGATGGGGACTGCCAGACATGTTCAATTGTGTGTCGGACACATTTATAGAGTTGCGTGACTTGGTAAGCACATTCTTCTGCAAATTAATATGTATCAGACCTCTGTATCTCATATTGAGAACCCTGTGAATGTAAAATGCAGTTATACCCCAAAGCTTTCATGACACCAAAGTGTTATGTAGTGAAGACTTTCAGAGTGATAAATTTTCATGGTCCTAGATAGTAGGTTGGTAGACAGCAACCGCCCAGGGAGGTACTACTGTCCTGCCAAGTGAGTGTAAAACGAAAGCCTGTAATTGTTTTACATGATGGTAGAATTGCTGGTGTCTTTTGTCTGTCTCATAAATATGCAGGGTTACAGGTACGTCTTGCTACTTCTACTTACACTTAGGTCACACTACACATATGTGTATAAGCATATATATATACACACCCCTCTGGGTTTTCTTCTATTTTCTTTCTAATTCTTGTTCTTGTTTATTTCCTCTTATCTCCATGGGGAAGTAAACAAAATTCTTCCTCTGTAAGCCATGCGTGTCATAAGAGGCGACTAAAATGCCGGGAGCAAGGGGCTAGTAACCCCTTCTCCTGTATATATTACTAAATTTAAAAAGAGAAACTTTAGTTTTTTCTTTTGGGCCACCCCACCTCAGTGGGATACGGCTGGTACGTTGAAAGAAGAAGAAACATGCAAGATTTCAGGTACGTCTTGCTACTTCTACTTACACTTAGGTCACACTACACATACATGTACAAGCATATATATACACACACCCCTCTGGGTTTTCTGCTATTTTCTTTCTAGTTCTTGTTCTTGTTTATTTCCTCTTATCTCCATGAGGAAGTGGAACAGAATTCTTCCTCCCTAAGCCATGCGTGTTGTAAGAGGCGACTAAAATGCTGGGAGCAAGGGGCTAGTAACCCCTTCTCCTGTATAAATTACTAAATTTAAAAAAGAGAAACTTTTGTTTTTCTTTTTGGGCCACCCTACCTTGGTAGGATACGGCCGGTTTGTTGAAAGAAGAAGAAAATTTTCATGGTCTCACCACAGCACAGGATATATCATTACTTCCACTAAAACTAAAGTACGTACATTTAATAAGATTACAGATGAAATTCCTAACAAGCATGTGCCTACAGTTAATGATCTGTATGTGTGAATTTCTATTTATAGCTATGGAAGCAGCCAAGTTTGTGTTACCCCAACTTCAGTATTTGTTCTGTCCTAAATTTTTGTGATGATGCAGGCAGTTGTAGCACTTGCCTCTTCCTTGTAAACCATACCATTGTTCTGCCACTTTTTCAGAGAAAGGTTTCTAGTATTCTTTTTAGCAGCTCTTCTTCCTTAGTTTTTATACATGTCCTCATTTTCTGCCTTTTTACGGCATTAGGAAACCTTCCTTAGCATTTCTATTGAATCTTTACGATCTTTAATGTGGTTATCATTCTCCAATTTTTTCCTCCATTCTCATACTAGTCAAAGATAGCAAGTCACAAACTTTCAGGCTTTCTTCATAACTATTGCCATTTAGCTCTGGAGATTAATTTGTAACTGGTCTCTGGACCAGAGTTTATCCACATGTTTTTTAAGGATAATTTAGATATAAACAAGAATACATAAGCAATTGTGCTGAGAGGTCAGAATATACATTCACTTGCATGTCAGTAATTAGTACAGTTAAGTGAATCTATCAGTTAGGTAGCCTCTGGGTACAGTAATAGGTTGATGACTGTATTTTAAATTTTAGAGGTTGATTTGCTGTAATTTAAAAAAAAATTTCAGCTTGAGAGCCTTGAAAGTCAAGAATTAGAGATCACAACATACCTGGCAGTGAAAATCTCTGAGGACGTAAATTATGCCTGCTCTGTGACGCCTGCTATGTGGGGCTCAGATGTCCTTATTGCCTCACGTCTCCTTATCCTGCTGCTTGAGTATGAAACCCATCAGGAGGGACTCAACCTTACTCACCGTCAAGACCGACACTACATTCAAGTAGGAAATGAGAGTAGTATGAAATGAGAGTAGTATCATTTTATTAACTAATCATTGCATAAGTTTGCATATTGCTTAGGGGAATTTAATTAATTTCATGTGTAAACAGCTTGTGGAACAGGCTTTAGTCAATACACAAGGATGCACAACAAGCAGATTTATACAAGAGTAGTCAGGTAACTGTTCGGGTCAATGAGGTCGCTGTCTGGGTGAAATGTACGATAAGGGCACTGCAGTTGGTCTGCCAGTCCTTCTGATGACCTATTTATGTAAGAGGACTTGGAAAAATGGTTTTGCTACAATGAAAGCTTCCTTACTGTTGAATTGTAGATTAGCACAGCTTGCAAGTATCAGCAGTGTTCTTAGAGCTGTCTTCCAGATGCCAAAATTTCTTGCATACATCCATAATAGCAGGAGACCATGCACATAAAATATACACCTTACTGAAACCAGAGAAAAACAGACAGAAGATTTGTCCTTCCTACAGGCCACACAACAGGATTTAATGCACCCATCCTTGTCAGAAGCAACATAAATGTTGCCGCTGTTACATCCAGCACCATCAGATTGACCAGGCATAAAAGAGAATTGCCAGAACCACAACAACACAAGAATTTACATCATCCCACATGGTAGTTGTGACCAGAAATTTGTAGGGAAAACCTCCTGTAGTTTATAGCTTAGGTTTCAAGAATGTCATGTGCAGAACTCAACACAAATAACACCTGCATGAAACACAGGGACAAGACTGCACACCTGATGACTCAGAACTCCCATCTGGTCATTAAGGAAATTTACAAAGTACAATGCATATTTCTGGAGGTGGCATTAATCTGCACACCGAATACAAGGCAACATATTCAAACCATACCCCCAGCCGGGATTGAACCCGCGGTCATAGAGTCTCGAAACTCCAGCCCGTCGCGTTAGCCACTAGACCAGCTAGCCACAATAAGATTCATCCAACTAGGTATATTTCTACACCATAGGAAGGTTAGCACAGGCACCACTGTGACCACAATTGCAAGTTTTTACAGACGAATCTCCAGCTAGCATGGCCGTGACGAACTCTAGCTCAAGTCCCTTCACTGCCGTCAACAGTGGTACCTGTGCTAACCTTCCTATGGTGTAGAAATATACCTAGTTGGATGAATCTTATTGTGGCTAGCTGGTCTAGTGGCTAACGCGATGGGCTGGAGTTTTGAGACTCTATGACCGCGGGTTCAATCCCGGCCGGGGGTATGGTTTGTTTGCAATCGTGTCATTACGATTTCTTGAGTCATGTTGACGGCAGTGAAGGGACTTGAGCTAGAGTTCGTCACGGCCACGCTAGCTGGAGATTCGTCTGTAAAAACTTGCATTTGTGGTCACAGTGGTGCCTGTGCTAACCTTCCTATGGTGTGTAGAAATATACCTAGTTGGATGAATCTTATTGTGGCTAGCTGGTCTAGTGGCTAACGCAACGGGCTGGAGTTTTGAGACTCTATGACCGCGGGTTCAATCCCGGCCGGGGGTATGGTTTGTTTGCAATCGTGTCATTACAACATATTCAAATTTTCAGTTTAGCCTAACTTATATTAACAAGTCATTGAAAGAACCAGTGTTGTTATGTTACACCTCACACACACACATTGACCTCACTGACCTGGTCAGTCACCTCACTATGCTTGTATGAATTTACTTGTTGTTCATCTCTGTGTATTGGCTGAGGAAAACTGCCACAGCAAAACATCTCAATAAGGTTCCTCTCTGCAATTATCTTGTTCTTCAGCTGTATATGGTGTTTTATATTTTACATATTTGTATTTGCCTGTATTTAAAGTTACTTGAGGTTTTATTGATAGGAATATGCTCTAAACTTAATAGTAGAGTACATATACAGTTTTTAATACATTAGTTATTTCCCATCATTAATATTTAATTTTTAACATTTAATTTTTCTTTTATTGCAGAATTTGGTAGAATCAGCATCTGTGATCCTACAGCCAGTATATGCCCCACACTGGCAGAGAATCAATGGTGTAGAAGGCTTTGGTGCAGATTCTTTGCTCACAAAAATGGATGAATATGTGGCTACTCTAGCCACCAGTCAAAGCGATACTTACACTACTCCATTTGAAATTCCTACCAAATATGTTGGTTAGTATATGAAAAAACTACGAGGAAATAATTTTCAGAGATTTCTTTTTTAACACACCAGCCATCTCCCACCGAGGTAGGGTGACCTAAAAAAAAAAAAAAACTTTCGCCATCTTTCACTGTATCACTGTCTTGGCAGTGGCTTGCCGATACTATAGTTCAGATGCCCCTCCAAACTGTAATTATCCCCGCCCTTCTTTCAGAGTGCCAGCACTGTACTTCCCACCTGCAAGATAATACATACTTTACATATTGATATAAGTGGTCTGAAATATGTGTAAATTCTTTAGATTAAGAAATTATTGATTTGTTTGTTGTTTTGTTGCACACTGAATTCAGGGAAACCAGTTAGCTGGACTTGAGTCCTGGAGATGGGAAGTACAGTGCCTGCACTTTAAAAGAGGGGTGGGAATATTTGCAGTTTGGAATGGCATCTGAACTGTAGTTTCTGGCAAGACAGTAATAAAGTGAATGATGGTGAAAGTGTTTCTTTTTTGGGTCACCCTATCTCAGTGGTAGATGGCCTGTGCGATAAAAAAAAATACTGTACCTATGTTAAGTATCTCAATACCAACAGGAACTCAAAGAGTAGCTACCTCCAGTGAATTATTATAAAAGTTTTCATTGGAGAAAAGGAAACCGTAAAATCAGGGTGGATAAAGAAGAGGTTGAATATGTTGTGTTTAAATTATTAACTTGATATTCATGGGAAAATGTTTTGCCTACTAATAATTTGATAGAGCCCCTAGTGGGCAAAACATTTCCTTAATAAAATATTATAATTGGCACATGTATGTGTCTACTCCACAATATTTTACTTATATAAAAACTTCATTATTTATTAGGGAGAATCCTCATTAATGATCCTTCTTTGTGCAGTGTTTGGGATGGACACTGTATCAGCAGATGAACTGTATGGATACAGTCAGTCAGGGTTTGTGGTGGGACATGATGACCGAGTGGATCACGTGATCATTCCTGAGACTTCTTCTCTAGTGGATAAACATTACCCAGGTCAGGGCCAAGTTTCTGTCATTGTCCCAAAGTACAACAACTATCTCAAGAACCAGCAAACATGGGTACATAACACAAACATCCGCATTCCTTTATCACTGGTTGGCATTCCAGATGTTAAACAGGGTAAGTTGACAGTTTTATGAAAAGTATATTTAAGTACTACAGTATAAACAAATAAATAATTTAATTATATTTTAATGTATTAATGCCAGTACATACATTGGATATAAAAAAAAATTACTGTCAGGTATTAGAGATGAGAATGCACATGATTATGATCTGCAATAGACTAATTGTGTAGACATGTTCCTTATAACAGATGAGACCTCGACCTCAGGCACCCTGGGCAGTACTCGTGCGGTGGTGAGCTATGTCGTGTTCCGTTCACTGGGCATACTACTTCCTGAGACTTACGATGTGGATGTGGAGCAGCGATGGGGTGTTGGCTTAGCTGTGCGCTCTCCAGTATTCACTGTTGCTGTGCACACGTCTGATGGTGGATTGGTCAAAAATAAAATTGATGTGGATGTGAGACTTAGGTTTCGATTGGGTCATGTTGGAAAACGAGCCAACCCTCAATGTGTTACTTGGGTTGATAAACATGATAGGTAAGTATTGATTAGATGGTATATTTTATATACTCACTACAAAATACTATAAATAGATTATTGATATTGCATTTAGAATAAGAACTTGTGTCCGGCAATGTATATTAATAATTATTGTGACATGCACTTGGCACTAGCAATAGTGGGGGTGTGTGGACACGTGATGGCTGTGAAACCAGCGAGGCAGAACATGGCTATGGTGAATACATTAATGATACCTTCATCAACTGCACCTGCAACCACCTCTCCAGTTTTGCTGTCATCCTTAATGATGCTGAGGCAGAGGTCAGTGTTGAGGTTCATCATACTTTATATATGAAAATTAAACAATAACAACACTGTGCTAGCCAGGGATTCGAACCCATGTTGTACTGGCCTGCCTCATGGTAAGCGAGAACCACATGACGCTTTAAACTACAGGACCTGTGGTCCTGTGGCTTAAAGCGTCATGTGGTTCTCGCTTACCATGAGGCAGGCCAGTACAACATGGGTTCGAATCCTTGGCTAGTGCAGTGTTGTTATTGATCAATAACACTTGTCCGTGGTTACAATAATATGAAAATTAAAATGAAAGTTTTTTTCCAAAAAGGGTTAATAGTAATTGCAAATATAAATAGTTATAAAAAGATACAGGCTATTTGGAAAGCCATTGATATGAAAAACATTTTAGGCATAATAAAACTATATATGTACATGTGGGCCCCACTTATACAGCAGGTTAGGTTCCTGGTTATGGCTGTCAAGCAAAAATTGCTGTAAAATGAAACATAGCCTTTTTTTCATTTTCAAATGCATTTAAAAGCCTGATAACATGTTTACACTATCATATACTATTAGGTGAGCAATAGAGCTAGGCCTGTAAAACGCACACATTGCTCACTTTAACATATTTTCGTCCTTAGCTTAAAGTGAGTGGCAAATATATTTATTGTAGGAAGTCTGAATAAATGAAAAGTGGGTATAATTGAAAATCACTGTATAAGCATAATGCTGTAAAGCGAAGCGCTGTAAAGTGGGGCCCCTCCTGTATGTACTATGTTAACTAAATATAAGAGAAAGAAGGGATAGTGACATGGGGAAAATGCAAATTGCAAGAAATATAGTGTATGTCAGTAGAATGAATTGTGGAATGTAAGGAAAATTTTGCATGTACCACCCACCAGGACATTTTGAAATGTTATACTACTTACAGATAAATATTGAGAAACTGTGTACATATTTGGGCAGAAAAATATTCCTCACCAACACTCATATTTAGCCTTAACCCTTTCAGGGTCCACAGGCCCTCTCAAAGACTTGTTCTCAGGATCCCCCAAAATTCA
The DNA here is from genome assembly GCF_026875155.1 of Cherax quadricarinatus. Lineage (NCBI taxonomy): Eukaryota > Metazoa > Arthropoda > Malacostraca > Decapoda > Parastacidae > Cherax > Cherax quadricarinatus. The sequence goes on from NC_069424.1 coordinate 21,861,338, forward strand.
AAAAAAAAAAAAATATTTTTTCTTATGAAAAGATAGAGAATCTTTTCCTGATCATAATGACACCAAAAGTATGAAATTTGATGGAAAACTTACGGAATTATGCTCTCACGAAGTTAGTGGTCTCGACGATGTTTATGCATTGGCGATTTTGCCCACTTTGAGCCCTGTTTTCGGCCAATTCCAATGTACTAGTCGACAAAAATCATAACTATTTCGCTAGAACTCCATTTTTTCTATCGAATGAGTACAAGAAACCACCAATTTACCAATTTCAACTATCCAATACAGTGGTCAGAATTTAGCAATTTTACCAATTTCACACAAATTTCAAAAGATGCCAATTTCCAAATAGGGTCCAGAATAAACAAGAAAGACATTTCTGGCACTAAAATAACATTTCCTCTGTTCATTAGTCACATCCCCAGGCCCCTCTTACATTTCTTTTGCTTTCCACTTTCAATTTTTATTCTCACAAAAAATAGAAGATTTACTGTTATGCAGACTACTGCATTAGTGTAGAAATGGTATAAATAACATTGGCGCACTTGTGAAAGAATATTAGACTCACCAGTTGACGTGTATTAGACGCTTAGCATGATTTGTTTACTTTTGAACTTTGTTAAAAATTGAACATTTCTGCTACTTTGAGCTCAATTCCAAGGTACTTTTCATTGTAAAACCAGTCAAAATCATCTCAATTTCTGTAATATGTCTTCCATTCTATATAGTGAGACCAGGAAAACTAGAATACAACAATAAATACCATACGAAAATGTAGTGCAAAGTCGCTGTTTTAATCCAAAAACACGGTCAATGTTTTTTTTCTCGTTACGCACTGCTGCAGGATTTTTTTTATACTGTGCACACTGACCACATAATCCCATTCTTTCATATGTAGGCCTACCAGCTTTCTCTCACTAGATTTGAAGGCACTAGAATTTATGAGTACTAGTACATCATGGACCATGGTGTGTAAGCCATACTAGTACGGCCGAAACCCTGAAAGGGTTATTCCCAGTTTAAAAGCTTGATAATTATACTTTATTAACTTTTAATTAATTTGTTATATACAGTGGAACCTCGGCTTACATACGTCCCACCATGCGAAGTTTTCAGGATATGAACCGTCGTTCAGTTGATTTCTTGCTTCTGGATACGAACAAAATTTCAGGATGCATACTTCCCCCTCAAGGGAGGTTCCTTAAATAAATAAATAAATAAATAAAATATTTATTTCTTTGCAAAGGTTACAATGTGTGTTTACATATCATAATATGATTGGAACAAAGAAAGCCTCTATCATCCTGAGGTATTTCGGGCAGACCTAACCTAATACTAATAGACTACTTAAGTCTAGACAGGTGAAAAGTGTACTAGTAGTGGTTACCAATGTTTTGCTGATGGTGCCACCAACTACTGGCAGCCTTTTGAAGTTTCTCCTTACTGTTATTATTATTATATTGTATTATTATTCTTTCTTTCAATGCACCAGCCATATCCCACCAAGGTGGGGTGGCCCAAAAAGAAAAACAGAAGTTTCTCATTTTAAATTTAGTAATATATACAGGAGAAGGGGTTACTAGCCCCTTGCTCCCGGCATTTTAGTCACCTCTTACAACACGCATAGCTTACGGAGGAAGAATTCTGTTCCACTTCCCCATGGAGATAAGAGGAAATAAACAAGAACAAGAACTAGAAAGAAAACAGAAGAAAACCCAGAGGAGTGTGTGTATATATATGCTTGTACATGTATGTGTAGTGTGACTTAAGTGTAAGTAGAAGTAGCAAGATGTACCTGAAATCTTGCATGTGTATGAGACAGAAAAAAAAAGACACCAGCAATCCTACCATCATGTAAAACAATTACAGGTTTCCGTTTTACACTCACTTGGCAGGATGGTAGTACCTCTCTGGGTGGTTGCTGTCTACCAAACTGCTACTGTATTATTATTGTTGTTGTTATAATAATAATGATTATGATTAGTAGTAGTAGTAGTACATATATGGTGGGGGGCTCTTGATCTAGGGAATTGTATCTGTGCTCCAGGTCCCTAAATTTATAATAATGATAATAATTACTATAATAATACGTATGTACTAAAATGATGATAATAATACATAATAATAATTATGTATAATAAATAATAACAATATAATAATAATAATAATACTGTGTACGTGTTTTTTTTTTTTTATAACAAGTCGGCCGTCTCCCACCGAGGCAGGGTGACCCAAAAAGAAAGAAAATCCCCAAAAAGAAAATACTCTCATCATCATTCAACTCTTTCACCTCACTCACACATAATCACTGTTTTTGCAGAGGTGCTCAGAACACAACAGTTTAGAAGCATATACGTACATATAAAGATACACAACATATCCCTCTAAACTGCCAATATCCCGAACCCCTTCTTTAGAGTGTAGGCATTGTACTTCCCATTTCCAGGACTCAAGTCCGGCTATATAAAAATAACCAGTTTCCCTGAATCCCTTCACTAAATATTACGCTTCTCACACTCCAACAGATTGTCAGGTCCCAAATACCATTCGTCTCCATTCACTCCTATCGAACACGCTCACGCACGCCTGCTGGAAGTCCAAGCCCCTCGCCCACAAAACCTCCCTTACCCCTTCCTTCCAACCTTTTCGAGGACGACCCCTACCCCGCCTTCTATACCCTACAGATTTAAATGCTCTTCATGTCATTCTACTTTGATCCATTTTCTCTAAATGACCAAACCACTTCAACAGCCCCTCTTCAGCGCTCTGACTAATACTTTTATTAACTCCACACCTTCTCCTAATTTCCACACTCCGAATTTTCTGCATAATATTTACACCACACATTGCCCTTAGACAGGACATCTCCACTGCCTCCAACCACCTACTCGCTGCTGCATTCACAACCCAAGCTTCACACCCATATAAGTGTTGGTACTACTATACATTCATTCATTCCCTTCTTTGCCTCCATAGATAATGTTTTTTGTCTCCACATATACCTCAACGCACCACTCACCTTTTTTCCCTCATCAATTCTATGATTAACCTCATCCTTCATAAATCCATCCGCCGACACATCAACTCCCAAGTATCTGAAAACATTCACTTCTTCCATACTCCTCCTCCACAATTTGATATCCAATTTTTCTTTATCTAAATCATTTGATACCCTCTTCACCTTACTCTTTTCTATGTTCACTTTCAACTTTCTACCTTTACACACACTCCCAAACTCGTCAACTAAACTTTGCAATTTTTCTTTAGAATCTCCCATAAGCACAGTATCATCAGCAAAAAGTAACAGTGTCAATTCCCATTTTGTATTTGATTCCCCATAATTTAATCCCACCCCTCTCCCGAACACCCTAGCATTTACTTCTTTTACAACCCCATCTATAAATATATTAAACAACCATGGTGACATTACACATCCCTATCTAAGACCTACTTTTACCGGGAAGTAGTCTCCCTCTCTTCTACACACCCTAACCTGAGCCTCACTATTCTCATAAAAACTCTTTACAGCATTTAGTAACTTACCACCTATTCCATATACTTGCAACATCTGCCACATTGCTCCCCTATCCACTCTTATCATATGCCTTTTCTAAATCCATAAATGCAATAAAAACTTCCCTACCTTTATCTAAATACTGTTCACATATATGCTTCAATGTAAACACTTGATCTACACATCTCCTACCTACTCTAAAACCTGCTTGCTCATCCGCAATCCTTCATTCTGTCTTACCTCTAATTCTTTGAATTATAACCCTACCGTACACTTTTCCTGGTATACTCAGTAAACTTATTCCTCTATAATTTTTACAATCTCTTTTGTCCCCCTTCCCTTTATATAAAGGGACTATACATGCTCTCTGCCAATCTCTAGGTACCTTCCCCTCTTTCATACATTTATTAAACAAAAATACCGACCACTCCAACACTATATCCCCCCCTGCTTTTAACATTTCTGTCTTGATACCGTCAGTTCCAGCTGCTTTACCACCTTTCATTCTACATAATGCCTCACGCACCTCCCCCACAGTCACATCTTGTTCTTCTTCACTCCTAAAAGATGGTATACCTCCCTGTCCAGTGCATGAAATTACCGCCTCCCTTTCTTCGTCGACATTTAAAAGTTCCTCAAAATATTCTCGCCATCTACCCAAAACCTCCCTCTCCCCATCTACTAACTCCCCTACTCTATTTTTAACTGACAAATCCATTTGTTCCCTAGGCTTTCTTAACTTGTTTAACTCCAAAAATTTTTTCTTATTTTCATTAAAATTTCTTGACAGTGCCTCTCCCACTCTATCATCTGCTCTCCTTTTGCACTCTCTCACCACTCTCTTCACCTTTCTTTCACTCTCCATATACTCTACTCTTTGTATAACACCTCTCCTTTGTAAAAACCTCTCATAAGCTAACTTTTTCACTTTTATCACAACCTTCACTTCATCATTCCACCAATCACCCCTCTTTCCTCTTGCACCCACCCTCCTATAACCACAAACTTCTGCCCCACATTCTAATACTGCATTTTTAAAACTATTCCAACCCTCTTCAACCCCCCCCCCCCCCACTGCTCATACTGTGTATAATTTAGTTTGACAACACCACCACCAGATAGCAGTGTCAATCAAAACAATGCTCACCAATGCACATGTGCTTACGGAGCTACCCTCGTGGTGCAAGGAATTCTCATGATTTCCTTACGTTTCGTGCAGTTTATTCGTCAGATTTCTTTCTTCTAACCATGGGTCCTAAGAAAGCAAGTGGAAAGGACAGTGCCGAGGAGAAAAAGAGGATGATTTGCATGGAATTAAAGCAAGAAATCATTGATAAGCACAGACTAGGTACGTAGTGTAGTGAGATAAACATAAAAATTATACATAGCGACCACTCTCACGACCACAATCCTCCTCCCTCTCCATCCACGTAATGACATATTTTATTCATTCTAGAGTGTATATCAGGTTTCTATGTTATTTATATTGTTTATTATGTCATATTAGATGAATTGTGAACAAATTAATTTCATTTCAATTAATTTAAATGAGGAAAATTGACCCAGCATACGAACATATCAGGATACGAATAAGTCCAAGGAACGGATTAAATTTGTTAGCCGATGTTCCACTCTATTACACTCAAGAATATTTTAGAACTATAAATGCTTAGAGATTACTTACATTAGCAATGTGAACTGTTTCTTATACTGTATACAGGTATCTCTTGTTTTATGCTGCTCAGAAGTTCTAGGCTCATGTAGCTGTATTAAGATCATTCAAGCCATAAACACCTAATTCTGCATTATAAGAATCTTCAGTATATTTTACAAACATCATCCATCACATGTAGTAAAGGTGTGCTGCACATACATAATTACCAATAATGAAATAAAAATGAAAATTTACAAGTCCAGTAAATATAATATACAATTGTTATAAAAGTAGGTTATATGTTATACTGTACAAATTTATAGGAAAGCTCCCTCATTATATGGAGCATTTCAGGCAGTCTTAAAACCAATTTAAAATTATAGGACAATGTTTTATTGTTAAATTGTTCAATTCTCTGATCTTCATTTTCAATCTCTTTCATTCATATGAAGCTACTCTTATTACTTCTCATATATTCTGGCTCCCTTTCCTTTGTACTTCTCTGTGTGACTTGTTAATAGTCTAAGTCAGATATATCATCATAAGTTTGTCTCTCAGGTATGGGTTATTTGTGTAGTGTGCTATGGTATACACTTATAATACTTAACACTGAACTATTATAAAGTGATTGGTATACAGTGAGAGAAGTGTGTATGTGTGTGTGTGTGTGTATGTGTTAAATTCTAGACAGATTTATATTTAGTGAAATTATGCTCATTCTCTTTGTCACTTTTGCCTCTCACTAAATTCTTGCTTCTCTCTTATGTCTGTAGCCACTGCTTAAATTAAGAAGATTCAGTTATTTACATGCATGCTTGTGTAAGAGTGGTATGTTATATTCAGTTGAGAATCAGATTATTATTATTATTATCATCATCAGAACTATGCACTATACCATCAGAGTCATACAGTGCTGTTGAGACTCAGAGTGATGTACAAAACAGAATGTACTATGTGTCTATTGGCTTTTTTTTTTTTTTATTGTTGCAATGTGTTGATGAAACTGCTTACTGTATTAAATTTATTGTGTTATGTTACAGCTTTAACCATGTTTTTCTTGTTCTTGATTAGTTTCTAGCTGAGCCATCCATCGCAGAGGATGTAACAACATACACTGGGCTGGTGCTCTCACTGGTGCTGCTGCTGATGGCTTTTATTGCGTTCTGCTTGTTACGTGGTGCCCAGACTAACTCCAACACTATCCACAAAAACCTCACTGCCTGTCTCTTTCTGGTGCAGCTCCTTTTCTTGGCTGCACTTAAGATCAGACACATTCTTGTGCAACAGGAGGTTAGACTTGTCTACTTTTTTATGCATCTGTAGATTACTTAACCTTGGAGGATAAATATCTTTGCTGTTACATGTAAGTTTATTTAGTTTAGTTTCATGGATAAAAGGTTGAGAAGTAGACTTTTGGATATACATGTATAGTGTATAAATGTTTTTACTTATAGTTTCCATGCAAGTTGGTGGCTATTGGCTTACACTACTTCTGGCTATGTGTGTTCACCTGGCTATTGATCGAGGGTGTTCATCTGTACCGGATGCTGACAGAGATGAGAGATGTTAACCATGGACAGATGCGCTTTTACTACTCCTGTGGCTATGGTCTTCCTGCCATCATTGTTGGACTGTCTGTGGGAGTCAGAGCAGACCAGTATGGCAATTACTTTTTGTAAGTTATTATAGGGGGTGCATTTTCTCTCAGTACTTCTCAATGAATTATTGTCAAAGTTTTCAGTTGGGAAAGGGACAACTGTAAAATCAGGGTAGATGAGAAAGAGGTGCTATATGTTGATGAGTTTTATTCTTAGCATTATATTCATGGGAAAGGCATAACTCTATATGGTTCAGACAACACCTGGGGAATGAGAGGAAATCAAGTTTGAGTTGGGGAAGGGACTTAAGGCACCTCCCTTGTAAGGGTAAGTTTAATGCTTAAATAAATGACTAAGCAAAATATAAATTTGTATTAGTGGAGTTCAAAGCATATAAAGTCTTGGTAGAAGAGTTGCTGGTGCAGTGAAAGCCTTATTTGTTATTTGTTAGCAACTCACAACTGGGAAGGAAATATTACAAGGATTAAAAACCAAGAAATACAGGAGAGGAAAAAAAGTGTATGATACTTCTTCTTTCAACAAACCAGCCATATCTCACCAAGGCAGCGTGACCCAAAGGGAAAAACAAAAGTTTCTCTATTTAACTTTAGTAATGTACACAAGAGAAGGGGTTACTAGCCCCTTCTTCCCAGCATTTTAGCTGCCTCTTACAACACACATGGCTTACAGAGGAAGAATTCTGTTTCACTTCCCCATGGAGATAAGAGGAAATAAACCAGAACAAGAACTAGTAAGAAAATAGAAGAAAACACAGAGGGGTTTGTATATATACATATTCTTCTTTCAACAAACTGGCTATATCCTACCGAAGCAGGGTGACCTAAAAAGAAAAACTATAAGTCTCTTTTTTAACTGTAGTAATGTGTACAGAAGGGGTTACTAGCCCCTTGCTCCCGGCATTTTAGTCGCCTCTTACGACACGCATGGCTTACGGAGGAAGAATTCTGTTTCACTTCCCCGTGGAGAATATACAATTTTTTTTTTTTTTTTTTTTTTTTAACAAATCGGCCATCTCCCACTGAGGCAGGGTGACCCAAAAAGAAAGAAAAAATCTCCAGAAAGAACATACTTTCATCATCATTCAACACTTTCACCTCACTCACACATAATCACTGTTTTTGCACAGGTGCTCAGAATACAATGTAGGCAGTAGGTTGGTAGACAGCAACCACCCAAGGAGCTACTATCGTCCTGCCAAGTGAGTGTAAAATGAAAGCCTGTAATTGTTTTACATGATGGTAGGATTACTGGTGTCTTTTTTCTGTCTCATAAACATGCAAGATTTCAGGTACATCTTGCTACTTCTACTTACACTTAGGTCACACTACACGTACACGTACAAGCACATATATACATACCCCTCAGGGTTTTCTTCTATTCTCTTTCTAGTTCTTATTCTTGTTTATTTCGCCTTATCTCCATGGGGAAGTGGAACAGAATTCTTCCTCCGTAAGCCATGCGTGTCGTAAGAGGTGACTAAAATGCTGGAGCTAGAGACTAGTAACCCCTTCTCCTGTATATATACAGTGTATTACTAAATGTAAAAGGAGAAACTTTCGTTTTTCCTTTTGGGCCACCCCGCCTTAGTGGGATATGGCTGGTACGTTGAAAGAAGAAGAAAGCTCAGAATACAACAGTTTAGAAGCATATACATATGTATAAAGATACACAACATATCCCTTCAAACTGCCAATATCCCAAACCCCTCCTTTAAAGTGCATGCATTTTTTTTTTAACACATTGGTTGTGGTCGTCTCCCACCGAGGCAGGGTGACCCAAAAAAAAAGAAAATCCCCCAAAAAGAAAATACTTTCATCATCATTCAACACTTTCACCTCACTCATACATAATCACTGTTTTTGCAGAGGCGCTCAGAACACAACAGCTTAGCAGCATATACATATAAAGATACACAACATATCCCTCTAAACTGCCAATATCCCAAACCCCTCCTTTAAAGTGCAGGCACTGTACTTCCCATTTCCAGAACTCAAGGCCGGCTAACCGGTTTCCCTGAATCCATTCACAAAATATTACCCTGCTCACACTCCAACAGATCATCAGATCCGAAATACCACTTGTCTCCATTCACTCCTATTTAACATGCTCATGCATGCTTGCTGGAAATCCAAGCCCCTCACCCACAAAATCTCCTTTGCCCCCTCCCTCCAATCTTTTCGAGGATGACCCCTACTCCGCCTTCCTTCCCCTACAGATTTATATGCTCTCCAAGTTATTCTACTTTGACCCATTCTCTCTAAATGACCAAACCACCTCAACCCCTCTTCAGCCCTCTGACTAATACTTTTAGTAACTCCACACTTCCTAATTTCCACACTCCGAATTCTCTGCATAATGTTTACACCACACATTGCCCTTAGACAGGACTTCTCCACTGCCTCCTTGCTGCAGCATTTGCAACCCAAGCTTCACACCCATATAAGAGTGTTGGTACCACTATACTTTTTTACATTCCCTTCTTTGCCTCTATGGGTAACGTTTTTTGTCTCCACAGATACCTTAACGCATCACTCACCTTTTTTCCTTCATTAGTTCTGTGGTTAACCTCATCCTTCATAAACCCATCCGCTGACAAGTCAACTCCCAAATATCTGAAAACATTTACTTCTTCCATACTCCCTCTCTCCAATGTGATATCCACTTTTTCTTTATCTAAATCATTTGATACCCTCATCACCTTACTCTTATCTATGTTAACTTTCAACATTCTACCTTTACACACCCTTGCATGTTTATGAGACAGAAAAAAGACACCAGCAGTCTTGTCATCATGTAAAACAATTACAGGCTTCCATTTTACACTCACTTGGCAGGACAGTAATACTTCCCTGGGCAGTTGCTGTCTACCAACGTACTACCTACAATGATACTTTACATAAAGTTTAAAAAGTTTACCTGTCATCTAACATGTTCCTGAGGCAGAAAGTAAAAATAGCAACTTCTTTTCTCACATAATGGAAACTTAGGAAAGTCACATAATATATGTACGTACGGTATATTCATTATTGTGTAGTATATTTGTAGCTTTGTGTTGAATGATGAAAGTTTTTTCTTTTTCTTTTTGGGTCACCCTGCCTCAGTGGAAAATGGCCAACATGTAAAAAAAAAAAAAAAAATTGTAGCTTTGCAGTTATCAAGGTATTCATATTCTTATTCATTTTGCAGCTGCTGGTTATCCATTTATGAGTCTGTGGTATGGGCATTGGTTGGCCCTATCTGTGCCATTGTCATAATTATCCTCCTTGTGTTTGTCATGGCTATCCGGGCCTCACTTACTCTTAAAGGTCACGTGGAAGGATTTGGCAATCTGAGGTAAGTTTGGAGAAGCATGCTAAATATTCATTAATTTAATAAAAATGCATGAACTACTGCAATGATAATCATATTAATAACTATAAAACATATAATGTCAGAATAGATCATAAAATTTAAATAGTTGTTATTTCCTCATCGTCAGGACTCTCCTGTGGCTTGGGATTCTGTTCCTGCCATTGCTGGGAGCCACCTGGGTACTGGCAGTTTTGTCAGTGTCAGAGGATCTGGAAATTCTTCACTATTTCTTCTCAGTATTCTCACTCTTGACAGCAGTATTTATTCTGGTGGGTTACTGCCTCCTAAACAGCCGTGTCAGAGATTCTCTATACTTCATGTTCCTTACTTGCACTGGAAAAAAAGTGCCATACCAAGAGTCACTCAGTGTCACCAGGACATCTGTAGCCTCGGTAAGTCTCCTTTAAAATGAACTTATTTTTCAGACAATTTAATTTAATAATGTTTAATTTTGAAGGAAAAAGTAAAAGTTTCTCTGGCCAATAATACATTTTAAATCCTCTTATTGATGTAAAATGATTAAAGATATTTATTCTTTTTTGTAATATATGTTAGTTGTATAATAACTAATCAGCTCTAACTGCTTTAATATTTTGTACTATAGTAATTAATGCAATTCACACATCAGCTTTGCTAACATGACATATAGAATGCATTATTGGCATATTAGTATTCTCTTCTCATTAATTATCCTTCCTAAGCCAGTATTTTCTTCCTTACTATGTCTCATACATTTTGACCTGTTCTGTGTTAGCCATATTGTGTTTGTGTTCCTCTCCTCACAGAAAATGCTAAATATGTCTAGATCATTAAGCCCTGCATTGCAAAGGTGAAAAAAGATTGTAGAGTGAGAGAGAGGCAGAGGTGTTGAAGGAAGGACATTGGCAGCAAGGGGGTTGTTGCAGTTGCTGTAGGATATTTTATTAAATAAATCATAGAAGCTGCATTGGAAGTGGGACTTTCAGTGGGAAAGGTAGCTAAAGTGAAGGTATTAGGTCATGTTAGAAATGACTACATGCTCTTTGAAAAATGGGACTGTCAGCATGACCTAACAACTCTCACAGAGAGGTGCTGAATACCTCTCCATGAGATGTTGTATCCAGTGTTTAGTCATGAGAGTACAGTTTAACATAACAGACAGTGATAAAAAGATGGCCATAAGTGGGACTGCATTTTTATGATCAGTAATTTTGACTGATCTTGAGGGTACTGGAACAGAATTGAAAAAAAAAAATCATAGGTGAACCTCTGCTGTGATAGGCCCAGTTGGCCAAAAGATTGTGCTTATAATAAAATGTGATTTCACCAGTTGATGTGACATGTGCTATCCATAACAGGTCAGTGTCCATTACAAATATAGTATAGATATCAAAGAATGAAAGACCTATTATGAAAAGTTTCAGAAAATTCCTTTCCAGAAACTCGATGACACACATGCCCATATATTTCAGCACTTTTTTGTGATTTTTTTTTATTAACACACTGGCCGAGTCCCACCAAGGCAGGGTGGCCCGAAAAAGAAAAACTTTCACCATCATTCACTCCATCACTGTCTTGCCAGAAGGGTGCTTTACACTACAGTTTTTAAACTGCAACATTAACACCCCTCCTTCAGAGGGCAGGCACTGTACTTCCCATCTCCAGGACTCAAGTCTGGCCTGCCGGTTTTCCTGAATCCCTTCATAAATGTTACTTTGCTCACACTCCAACAGCACGTCAAGTATTAAAAACCATTTGTCTCCATTCACTCCTATCAAACATGCTCACGCATGCCCGCTGGAAGTCCAAGCCCCTCGCACACAAAACCTCCTTTACCCCCTCCCTCCAACCTTTCCTAGGCCGGCCCCTACCCCGCCTTCCTTCCACTACAGACTGATACACTCTTGAAGTCATTCTGTTTTGCTCCATTCTCTCTACATGTCCGAACCACCTCGACAACCCTTCCTCAGCCCTCTGGACAACAGTTTTGGTAATCCCGCACCTCCTCCTAACTTCCAAACTACGAATTCTATGCATTATATTCACACCACACATTGCCCTCAGACATGATATCTCCACTGCTTCCAGCCTTCTCCTCGCTGCAACATTCATCATCCATGCTTCACACCCATATAAGAGCGTTGGTAAAACTATACTCTCATACATTCCCCTCTTTGCCTCCAAGGACAAAGTTCTTTGTCTCCACAGACTCCTAAGTGCACCGCTCACCCTTTTCCCCTCATCAATTCTATGATTCACCTCATCTTTCATAGACCCATCCGCTGACACGTCCACTCCCAAATATCTGAACACATTCACCTCCTCCATACTCTCTCCCTCCAATCTGATATCCAATCTTTCATCACCTAATCTTTTTGTTATCCTCATAACCTTACTCTTTCCTGTATTCACTTTTAATTTTCTTCTTTTGCATACCCTACCAAATCATCCACCAACCTCTGCAACTTCTCTTCAGAATCTCCCAAGAGCACAGTGTCATCAGCAAAGAGCAACTGTGACAACTCCCACTTTATGTGTGATTCTTTATCTTTTAACTCCACGCCTCTTGCCAAGACCCTCGCATTTACTTCTCTTACAACCCCATCTATAAATATATTAAACAACCAGGGTGACATCACACATCCCTGTCTAAGGCCTACTTTTACTGGGAAATAATCTCCCTCTTTCCTACATACTCTAACTTGAGCCTGCCTCACTATCCTCGTAAAAACTCTTCACTGCTTTCAGTAACCTACCTCCTACACCATACACCTGCAACATCTGCCACATTGCCCCCCTATCCACCCTGTCATACGCCTTTTCCAAATCCATAAATGCCACAAAGACCTCTTTAGCCTTATCTAAATACTGTTCACTTATATGTTTCACTGTAAACACCTGGTCCACACACCCCCTACCTTTCCTAAAGCCTCCTTGTTCATCTGCTATCCTATTCTCCGTCTTACTCTTAATTCTTTCAGTAATAACTCTACCATACACTTTACCAGGTATGCTCAACAGACTTATCCCCTATAATTTTTGACTTCTTTTGTCCCTTTGCCTTTATACAAAGGAACTATGCATGCTCTGTGCCAATCCCTAGGGAAACTTACCCTTTCCATACATTTATAAATAATTGCCCCCAACCACTCCAAAACTTATCCCCACCTGCTTTAACATTTCTGTCTTTTCCCATCAATCCAGGCTGCCTACCCCTTTCATTTTACCTACTGCCTCACGAACTTCCCCCACCACTCACAACTGGCTCTTCCTCAAATCCTACAAGATGTTATTCCTCCTTGCCCTATACCTCGAAATCACAGCTTCCCAATCTTCATCAACATTTAACAATTCCTCAAAATATTCCCTCCATCTTCCCAATACCTCTAACTCTCCATTTAATAACTCTCCTCTCCTATTTTTAACTGACAAATCTATTTGTTCTCTAAGCTTCCTTAACTTGTTAATCTCACTCCAAAACTTTTTCTTATTTTCAACAAAATTTGTTGATAGCATCTCACCCACTCTCTCATTTGCTCTCTTTTTTGTGAATATACATAATAAAATCTAGGTAGTAGGTTGGTAGACAGCAACCGCCCAGGGAGGTACTACTGTCCTGCCAAGTGAGTTTTACATGGTAGGATTGCTGGTGTCCTTTATTCTGTCACATGAACATGCAAGATTTCAGGTATGTCTTGCTACTTCTACTTACACTTAGGTCACACTACACATACATGTACAAGCACATATATACACACCCCTCTGGGTTTTCTTCTATTTTCTTTCTAGTTCTTATTCTTGTTTATTTCCTCTTAGCTCCATGGGGAAGTGGAACAGAATTCTTCCTTCGTAAGCCATGCGTGTTGTAAGAGGCGACTAAAATGCTGGGAGCAAGGGGCTAGTAACCTCTTCTCCTGTATATATTACTAAATGTAAAAGGAGAAACTTTCGTTTTTCCTTTTGGGCCACCCCGCCTCGGTGGGATACGGCTGGTGTGTTGAAAGAACATAAAATCTTGGTAGTAGGTTGGTAGACAGCAACCGCCCAGGGAGGTACTACCGTCCTGCCAAGTGAGTGTAAAACAGAAGCCTTTAATTGTTTTACACGATGGTAGGATTGCTGGTGTCTTTTTTTTCTGTCTCATACACATGCAAGACTTCAGGTATGTCTTGCTACTTGTACTTACACTTAGGTCACACTACACATACATGTGCAAGCATATATATACACACCCCTCTTGGTTTTCTTCTATTTTTCTTTCTAGTTCTTGTTCTTGTTTATTTCCTCTTACCTCTATGGGGAAGTGGAACAGAATTTTTCCTCCGTAAGCCATGAGTGTTGTAAGAGGTGACTAAAATGCCAGGAGCAAGGGGCTAGTAACCCCTTCTCCTGTATATATTACTAAATGTAAAAGGAGAAACTTTCATTTTTCCTTTTGGGCCACCCCGCCTCGGTGGGATACGGCCGGTGTGTTGAAAGAAAGAGGAAAAGACATAATAAAATAGGTATAATATGTAAAAATACAATACAGTATATCATTGTTTAGCCTTGTTTACCCTCATATGCAAAATTCTTGTCTTCCCTAGCACTAGTGTTATTCATCAGTTGTTAGGACCTACTGCAAGGGAAGGAAAAATATTAAAGTAATCTCTGATTTTTTGACAGCGGTCAGCCCTAACGTATAATGATGACTTCAACATTCTGCGGCGCAACATTGGTATTTCCACTGCAAGCACAACATCACGCTCCACTTGCAAGACTTCCAGTTCCCCATATAGCCGGGGTGAAGGAGCTGCTGCAGGAGGACCAGTTGCTTCCTCCAGTACACCTAGCAACTATAATTCCAATACAGATTTAAACTCGCAGTCAGTCAAGTCACCTTATGCTTACAATGATTCGACTATGTTCCACAGAAAGCATGGTTAGAGAAACATATATTCAGTCTATTTATCCTTCTGGTTATATTGTTATATTGAATTATCAATCGTGGCTATGTTGAATAGGACAAAGGCTAAAGCTAAACTTTTGTAATTACGTATTTGTAGCTAGAGAAGCAGAGCTATGCTTGTGGTGTGCCAAGATCTGTGATCACTACATTGAAGGTGCAAGCATAGTAAATGAGATGATTGTTGTTGTACATAACCTCTGTATATTTAGGCATGAAACAAAATACAGTAGGGCCCCACTTACACGGCAGGTTAGGTTTCAGGCTACCGCTGTAAAGTGGAATGCCATTTTTTCCACTTGTAAATGCATATAAATTCTAGGTAACAAGTTTACACTAACATATACAATGGCCCCCAGCTTAACGATCACCTCCCAGTGCGACCATTTATGTAAGTACGTCTGTACGTGTATGTTCGGGGGTCTGAAATGGACTAATCTGCTTCACAATATTCCTTATGGGAACAAATTCAGTCAGTACTGGCACCTGAACATACTTCTGGAATGAAAAAATATCGTTAACTGGGGGTCCACTGTACTAAGTTAGCAATAGAACTAGGCATTAAAAAACAATTAAAAAGTAAAATACACATACAGTACACTCATTACTTACCTTAAAATATTTGTAGTCTTCATGTAGGGTGAGATGAGTATTATTTATTGTCAGAAATCAGGTGTGGTAGATATGGGAAGGACCTACTTCCACTGGGAAATCCCGCCTACCAGTGACTATGCCCTCGTCTGCTACACGTCCCTCTTCACTGACGCTTATATAAGCGCCAGTTTCCTTACCTGTGCTTCAGAATCTCTACAACAACGGTGCTGTAAACACCACCTCCAAGAATCTGTATTGATAAAGCCACTGGATGGCGAAACGTCTACAATAAAGATAACCAGATGTTGCACAAGTGTCTTAACTTTCATAAGACACTCTTACTGATTTTAATGTGTACCTGCACACTAGCACAGTGTGTAAGTGTACTTAGAGGTACACATAAGTATAATTATCAGAGTAGTACAGTGGACCCCCGGTTTGCGATATTAATCCGTTCCTGAGAGCTCATCGTAAACCAAAATTATCGAATCGCGAATCAATTTTCCCCATAAGAAATAATGGAAATCAAATTAATCCGTGCAAGACACCCAAAAGTATTAAAAAAAAAAACAAATTTACCACATGAAATATTAAGTTTAATGCACACAAACTGAAGAAGACATGCACAGTTTGTAGTACTCTACTAACAATAGAATACATGACACTTACCTTTAATGAAGATCTGGTGATGATTGATGGGATGGGAGGAGGGGAGAGTGTTGAACTTATTGTTTAGAAGGGGAATCCCCTTCCAATAGGACTTGAGGTAGCAAGTCAAGTCCTTTTCCGGGGTTACTTCCCTTCTTCTTTTAATGCCACTAGGACCAGCTTGAGAGTCACTGGCAGCATCACCATGCCTAATCACACTATGTATGCCACTACGATTCTTAAATCTATCAAACCAACCTTTGCTGGCCTTAAATTCACTCACATCACCACTAGTTGCAGGCAATTTTACCAAATCGTCATGCAACTGCCTAGCCTTTTCACAAATGATCGCTTGAGAGATGCTATCTCCTGCTATCTGTTTTTCATTTATCCACACCAATAACATTCTCTCAACATCTTCTAACACTTGCGGTTGCTGTTTTGTAATCACAGTTGCACCTTTTGCAAGAACAGCTTCCTTGATTGCCGTTTTCCTGGTCACTATAGTAGAGATGGTTGATTGGGGTTTTGTATACAACCTGGCCAGCTCCAACACATGCACTCCACTTTCGTACTTTGCAGTTATCTCTTTCTTCATTTCAATAGTCATTAGCACCCTTTTTCTCGAAGAGTTGGCACTAGAAGCTTTCTTGGGGCCCATGGTGACTTATTTTGCAGAAACAAGCACCAAAAACACTGTGATAATATGGAATGTACTGAATGTATTCTTAGATGCGAGCACACTGGCTGGCTTGTAAACACTGGCACACACATGGACACATCTCGGACGAATCGTATACCCGGTTTTTTAACGGGAACTGAGGCAAAATTTTTGCGTTAAAATGCATCGAATACCGGATTTATCGGATACCGATGGCATTGCAAACCGGGGGTCCACTGTATATATAAAATATGAAATAACTTTAAAACATCAAATTTTGGAAAGTTTCCAGACATAATGGAGAGACACAGAGCTCACAGAGAATGTAGATAAACCGGGTGGGGCACGGTGACCGTATTAGAAAGTCAGGCAGGGGGAGCTGTAGTGTGACCTTTGGTCATAATTTGAAATACCCGTATTAGCAGAATGCCGTAAAGCGAAATGCCGTAAAGCAGGGCCTTGCTGTACACATCTGTTACAGCAAAAGGCTTAATATTACCATACAGTGGAACCTTGGCTTACGAATTTAATTCATTCCATGGACTTGTTCGTATCCTGATTTGTTCGTATGCTGGGTCAATTTTCCTCATATCAACTCTACGGCTTATTTATCTGTCACAATTCATCTCATATGACATAATAAACAACATAAATAACATAGAAACCTGATATACACTCTAAAGTGAATAAAATGTGTCATTACGTGGACAGCGGAGGGAGGAGGATTGTGGTCGCGAGAGCGGTCGCGCATTCTCACTATGAACACAGAGGTGTTATTATAAGAGAAAACAATGTTTGTGAGGCTGACTGAATTAGATCTGGTGTATATACGGCATTTACATACCTTGGAGAAGAAATGCAGAGCGACATATCCTTTCAGGAGTTCACACTTTTCTTAAGAATTGCCATGTGCAATTTTTATGTTTATCTCACTACACTACGTATCTCCTGTGAGCTGTTTCTCTGTCAATCATGTCA
Organism: Cherax quadricarinatus; assembly: GCF_026875155.1. Lineage (NCBI taxonomy): Eukaryota > Metazoa > Arthropoda > Malacostraca > Decapoda > Parastacidae > Cherax > Cherax quadricarinatus. The sequence continues at coordinate 21,879,281 of NC_069424.1, forward strand.
ACAGCAGCTTTTTTATCTTTTCATTGACAGAGGTCCACTGCTTAGAAATTACTGTAACACCCTTTGCTGGTGTTATAGCCTTCATAGACTCCTTCTGCTTTAATATTGTACATATAGTATGTCTTGCTACTTCTACTTACACTTAGGTCACACTACACATACATGAACATGTTTATTTATACACACTCATTTGAGTTTTCTTTGATTTTATCTTAATAGTTAATGGTCTTAAAAAAAATTACTTTTCCTTTTATATCCATGGGGAAGTGGAATAAGAATCTTTCCTCCATAAGCCATGCGTGTTGTAAAAGTCAACTAAAATGCCGGGAACAATGGGCTAGTAACTCCTTTTCCTGTAATAATTACTAAAAAGAATAAGAGAAGAAAATTGTCAAAGTGGGAAGTCTGAATGTGCGTGGATGTTGTGCAAATGATAAGAAAGAGATGATTGTGGATGTTATGAATGAGAAGAAGCTGGATGTCCTGGCTTTAAGTGAAACAAAGATGAAGGGGGTGGGAGAGTTTCAGTGGAGAGGAATAAATGGGATTAGGTCAGGGGTTTCAAATAGAGTTAGAGCTAAAGAAGGAGTAGCAATAATGTTGAAGGATAAGCTATGGCAGGAAAAGAGGGACTATAAATGTATTAATTCAAGGATTATGTGGAGTAAAATAAAGGTTGGATGTGAAAAGTGGGTTATAGTAAGTGTATATGCACCTGGAGAAGAGAGAAGTGTAGAGGAGAGAGAGAGAGATTTTGGGAAATGTTGAGTGAATGCATGGGGAGTTTTGAACCAAGTGTGAGAGTAATGGTGGTTGGGGAGTTCAATGCTAAAGTGGGCAAAAATGTTGTGGAGGGAGTAGTAGCTAAATTTGGGATGCCAGGGGTAAATGAAAATGGGGAGCCTTTAATTGAGCTATGTGTAGAAAGAGGTTTGGTAATAAGTAATACATATTTTATGAAGAACAGGATAAATAAATATACAAGGTATGATATAGCACATAATGAAAGTTTGTTAGATTATGAATTGGTGAATAAAAGGTTGATGGGTAGGCTCCAGGATGTACACGTTTATAGAGGGCAGCTGATATATCGGATCATTATTTAGTTGTAGCTACAGTTAGAGTAAGAGGTAGATGGGAAAACAGGAAAATGGCAACAACAAGCAAGAGGGAGGTGAAAGTGTATAAACTAAGGGAGGAGGAAGTTCGGGTGAGATATAAGCAACTATTGGCAGAAAGGTGGACTGGTGCAAGTATGAGTATTGGGGGGGGTTGAAGAGGGTTGGAATAGCTTTAAAAATGCAGTATTAGAATGTGGGGCAGAAGTTTGTACCAGTACCAACAATACCACCAGTCCGATGACATTCTTCTTTGCAAATATACAGGGTCTAAAGCCAGCAACAAACAACAAAATACCTTTCATCCATGGACTGCTTGCAGAGGCAAAAGCAATGTTCGCGGCTTTCACTGAGACCCACATAAAGGATCACTTGGACAACGAAATATGGATCCCAGGTTACAACATATACAGATGTGACAGAGTGAACAGGCAAAAGGGGAGGGTTGGCCTGTACATTGCAGAGTCACTTGTTTGCACCGAACTGCTTAATGCCTCAAATGATGTAGTGGAAGTTTTAGCAGTAAAGATTGAGAACCAAAACCTAGTCATTGTGGTAGTCTACAAGCCTCCGGATGCAACATCCCAGCAATTCCAGGAACAGCTGTTAAAAATTGACCATTGTCTGGAAAATCTTCCAGCTCCTGCACCCAACATCTTGCTCCTGGGGGATTTCAACTTAAGGCACCTAAAATGGAGGAATATAGCAAATAATATTGTTGCAGTAATAACACCAGGAGGCAGCTCTGATGAAAACTCACACTCACACGAGCTTTTAAATCTCTGCACAAAATTCAATTTAAACCAGCAAATAATAGAGCCTACTAGACTGGAGAATACACTAGACCTCATCTTCACTAACAATGATGATCTGATAAGAAATGTCACCATATCAAAAACAATATACTCAGATCACAACATAATTGAGGTTCAGACATGTATGCGCGGAGCCCCAGACCGACATAATGAGATTAGTCACGAGGGTGCATTCACCAAATTCAACTTCAATAACAAAAACATAAAGTGGGACCAAGTAAACCAAGTCCTTACCGATATAAGCTGGGAAGATATACTAAGCAACACAGACCCCAACTTATACCTAGAACAGATTAACTTGGTGGCACTCGATGTATGCACAAGGCTTATTCCTCTTAAGAAAAAGGAGGAGTAGATGTAAAATAGAAAGAGACAGGCGCTCCCTTTACAGGCGACGGAAAAGAATAACAGAGCTGCTAAAAGAGGTCAATATATCTGAAATGCGTAGGGAGACACTGGTCAGAGAAATAGCAAGCATCGAACTTAAGCTAAAGGAATCTTATAGGAGTCAGGAATCGCGGGAAGAACTAAAAGCCATAAATGAAATCGAAAGAAACCCAACATATTTCTTCTCCTATGCCAAATCAAAGTCGAGAACAACGTCCAGTATTGGGCCCCTACTTAAACAAGATGGGTCCTACACAGATGACAGCAAGGAAATGAGTGAGCTACTCAAGTCCCAATATGACTCAGTTTTTAGCAAGCTGCTAACCAGACTGAGAGTCGAAGATCAAAATGAATTTTTTATGGGAGAGCCACAGAATTTGGTTAACACAAGCCTATCCAATGTTATCCTGACGCCAAATGACTTCGAACAGGCGATAAATGACATGCCCACACACTCTGCCCCAGGGCCAGACTCATGGAACTCCGTGTTCATCAAGAACTGCAAGAAGCCCCTATCACGAGCCTTTACCATCCTATGGAGAGGGAGCATGGACACGGGGGACATCCCACAGTTATTAAAAACAACAGACATAACCCCACTCCACAAAGGGGGCAGTAAAGCAACAGCAAAGAAGTACAGACCGATAGCACTAACATCCCATATCATAAAAATCTTTGAAAGGGTCCTAAGAAGCAAGATCACCACCCATCTAGAAACCCATCAGTTACACAACCCAGGGCAACATGGGTTTAGAACAGGTCACTCTTGTCTGTCTCAACTATTGGATCACTACGATAAGGTCCTAGATGCACTAGAAGACAAAAAGAATGCAGATGTAATATATACAGACTTTGCAAAAGCCTTCGACATGTGTGACCATGGCGTAATAGCGCACAAAATGCGTGCTAAAGGAATAACAGGAAAAGTCGGTCGATGGATCTATAATTTCCTCACTAACAGAACACAGAGAGTAGTAGTCAACAGAGTAAAGTCCGAGGCAGCTACGGTGAAAAGCTCTGTTCCACAAGGCACAGTACTCGCTCCCATCTTGTTCCTCATCCTCATATCTGACATAGACAAGGATGTCAGCCACAGCACCGTGTCTTCCTTTGCAGATGACACCCGAATCTGCATGACAGTGTCTTCCATTGCAGACACTGCAAGGCTCCAGGCGGACATCAACCAAATCTTTCAGTGGGCTGCAGAAAACAATATGAAGTTCAACGATGAGAAATTTCAATTACTCAGATATGGTAAACACGAGGAAATTAAATCTTCATCAGAGTACAAAACAAATTCTGGCCACAAAATAGAGTGAAACACCAACGTCAAAGACCTGGGAGTGATCATGTCGGAGGATCTCACCTTCAAGGACCATAACATTGTATCAATCGCATCTGCTAGAAAAATGACAGGATGGATAATGAGAACCTTCAAAACTAGGGAGGCCAAGCCCATGATGACACTCTTCAGGTCACTTGTTCTATCTAGGCTGGAATATTGCTGCACACTAACAGCACCTTTCAAGGCAGGTGAAATTGCTGACTTAGAAAATGTACAGAGAACCCTCACAGTGCGCATAACAGAGATAAAACACCTCAATTACTGGGAGCGCTTGAGGTTCCTAAACCTGTATTCCCTGGAACACAGGCGGGAGAGATACATGATTATATACACCTGGAAAATCCTAGAGGAACTAGTACCGAACTTGCACACGAAAATCACTCACTACGAAAGCAAAAGACTTGGCAGACGATGCAACATCCCCCCAATGAAAAGCAGGGGTGTCACTAGCACGTTAAGAGAACATACAATAAGTGTCAGGGGCCCGAGACTGTTCAACTGCCTCCCAGCATACATAAGGGGGATTACCAACAGACCCCTGGCAGTCTTCAAGCTGGCACTGGACAAGCAGCTAAAGTCGGTTCTTGACCAGCCGGGCTGTGGCTCGTACGTTGGTTTGCGTGCAGCCAGCAGTAACAGCCTGGTTGATCAGGCTCTGATCCACCAGGAGGCCTGGTCATAGACCGGGCCGCGGGGGCGTTGACCTCCGGAACTCTCTCCAGGTAAACTCCAGGTAATAGGAGGGTGGGTGCAGGAGGAAAGAGGAGTGATTGGTGGAATGATGAAGTAAAGGGTATGATAAAAGAGAAAAAGTTAGCTTATGAGAGGTTTTTATAAAGCAGAAGTGTTATAAGAAGAGTAGAGTATATGGAGAGTAAAAGAAAGGTGAAGAGAGTTGTGAAAGAGTGCAAAAGGAGAGCAGATGATAGAGTGGGAGAGGCACTGTCAAGAAATTTTAATGAAAATCAGAAAAAATTTTGGAGTGAGTTAAGAAAGCCTAGAGAATGAATGGATTTGTCAGTTAAAAACAGAGTATGGGAGTTAGTAGATGGGGAGATGGAGGTTTTGGGTAGATGGGTAGATGCCATATTATTGGCATCGACATAACCTTGTTCACTGAATTTACTAATTTCTAATTACCTTTAGATGCCATCATAAACGAAGGGAGAAGTAATGAATAATTCATGCCGAAAATTGTAAACAGAAGCGGAGTGGGGGAGTGGCTGGGCCAAACGCAGATTCATACACATTGTCTCTGATGGCTGAGCAGAGAAAACAATGTTGTCCCTCCACCCGGCTCCCACACAGGTCCACATGTATTATTATCAGAGCACATATAAAATATGCAATAAATGCCAGACAACAAGTTTACATTAACTTATATTAAGTTAGCAATAGAAGTAGGCATTAAAAACACAATAAAAGGTAAGATACACACAGAGTACACTTATTACTTACCTTAAAATATTAATGTTAATGTGTGAGAGGTGAGTGGCAGGGTGTTTATTGAATAAAATCAGAATGGCACACCATCATCCTCTAACTTGGCACTTAAAGCAAGAGGCTTACAACTTCTCTTTTTATCACAGCTAACCTTAGATGCCATCGTCAATGAGAGCCAACTAGTTAACGAAAGAGTGAACGAGATACAGAGTTGAGACAATGTAAGAACACAAACTGAACAGGTAGTGGGCGATCACTTGGTCAGGTTAAATAAATGTGTATTAATATGTCTACTTTTAGTTCATTCACGTATGTTTGTAAGAGTTTGTAAAACATTTACCTCAATATTTTTTATTATAATAATTACCTCACAATACAAATACTCTTACATTGTGTACAAGTTGTACAAGTTAGTACAGAATACACAAACAGCAACACCCCATTTTTAGAGTGAATGAAGATAATAATAATAATAATAATAATATTATTATTATTATTATTATTATTATTATTATTATAAAAAGCACTAAACCCACAAGGGTTGTGAATTGCTATATATAGAGTAAAGGCATATGAAAAGAATATTTTTCTACAGTTATCCCCCAGTTTGACTAGAGAAAACGTAATTCTTCCGACACTACCTACATAGCTGCTTTGTAAACAAATCTCATATTTACATCAATTTTTATTCTGTGAGTGTATGTATCATGTTTATATGCTATGTAACGGATTTCATATATAATTTTGAGGAAAATATCATAGCTGGATTAATGAAAATGACTATATTAATGTAAAATAAGACATTTAGTGTGCCCAAGAGTGATTATTATTACGTAGTATTGGTGTCATGAGTAGAGAGAGACGTAGCGATTTTAATGAGTACCTGCACACCAGCACAGTGTGTATGTATATTTAGGTACAGGTACACATAAGTAGTATAATTATCAGAGTACATATAAAATACACAATAACTATAAAACACTTGAAATTTTGGAAAGTTTCCAGACGTAATGGATGTGGTCACGGAGAATGTACACAAACCGGGTGGGGCGCGCCATATTTGAAAGACCAGTTGCCGTATAGCAAATTTTGGTCATAATTTGACGTCGCTGTATTAGCGGAACGCCGTAAGGCAAAACGCCGTAAAGCGGGGCCCTACTGTAGTCCTTAGGCAAGTTACAGTTAATAGAAGAAAATTTAATATTTGTTCAATAGAGAATATTTACAGTTTTGATATAGTTTGTAAAAAAATACAGTATTACAATTTAGCACAATTTAAAACAATGATATTGAAACACTTATAAGTTTGAAGTAATGAGTAAATGGTCGAGTAATCATCAAGCACAATATACAATAATGAAACTGAAACAGTTTCAAGTTTAAATGATCAAATACTTGAGCAGTCTTAGATTATTTAGGAGTTTTTTAAGTAACTTTTCAGTAAATGTGTTGGATCGCAAAAATATTTAGCTATTTGCTCAGTACAGATCAATCCACATGAAGCTCTTGCACACACTAGTAACCCCTTCTGTATACATTACTAAATTTAAAAAGAAATACTTTGTTTTTTTTCTTTTGGGCCACCCCGCCTCGGTGGGATATGGTCGGTTTGTTACACAAAAAAAAAAAATTACTGAAAATATTTTATTACAGTTGTAAATAAACATTGTACCATACATACTGTAAAGAAAAAAAATTATTTTTATTTTGAAAAATAGTTTGCACAGTTTTTCTTCTTTTTATCAGCATACATATATTTATAGAAACGAGTATTATTTGGTAAGACATGCCTAACTCTAATGCCTCTTTCAATGTTTGGATCTACATTCATTATGAAGGCACGGGCATCTTACACTTTCACAATTAACATTGATAGTTCATCCAATGTGAATTCTTTCGTGGGTGCAAAACCATATTGTGCAAGGTATTACTGTATATATTTAAAAAAAATAGTGTATTTACAATTTCAGCTCAAGAGTGTTATATTTCAGGTGCAGCAGCCCGCAGCAGTAAACGTCGCGAGAGTGAGAGTGAAAGTGAGCTGAGCTTAGATCACCGCTCCTTAGATCTAGCCTCCTCGCACTCTAGTGACGAGGATGACACCACTACACACAATGGCACACTCAGGGTCAATGAACGAAGAACCAACCCTCCGCCAGGTCTGTAACTAATATGTTATAAAATTTGATGCACTGTATTCTGAAAAGAACAAGAATGATGTAAGTCTTTTAATTTTTATAGATGAAGTTCTAAAACAAGTGAATGCTAAGATGTTGGGGGAAAGGTATGGGAGGTTTGGGAGGTTCTAAAGGTAAATTGCAATGGTTGGTGGATAATTGTGGAAGGGTATGTAAAAGAAGGAAACTGAAAGTGAACATAAAAAAGAGCAAGGTGATGAGAGTAATAAAAAGTGCCAGCAATGAAAGGTTGAATATCAGATTGGAGGGAGGGAGAATAGAGGCAGTGAATGTATGTATTTATATATGTGGGAGTGGACATGTCAGTAGATGGGTCTGTGAAAGACAATATGAACCATAGAATAGACGAGGCAAATGAGGTGGGTGTAGTTTGATTCAGCTATGGAGGGAAGGAAGTTTGTTTGTGAGAACAAAAAAAAAAAAGGAAGGGGGGGGGCAATGTACCAACACTTTTATATGGGTGTGAGGCATAGGTTTTGAATGTAGCAACATGGAGGAAGCTAGAGGCAATGGGGATATTATGTTTGAGAGCAATGCATGGTGTGTATATCATGCAGAGAATTCGGAGTGTAGAAATTGAAAGAATTTGTGGGGTCACTAAAGGTATATAATTTAGAGGTGAGATGGGTTGTAGGGAGGGAGTAAAGGGTGTTTTGAGTGGTGGGGGTTTGAGCATTCTGCTGTCTTGTGTGAACATGTTAGATAAGAGTGAGTGGAGATAAGTGGTGTTTAACATATATGGTGTTTGAATCTGTGAAAGAATTCAGAGAACAGCTAGATCTATATAAAATATTAATACATATTTAAAAATTGTACTGTTGTAACATAACGAATAATTAAAATTTACCGCTCCATAATCCTCAGGCATGTTAATGGCTTTCTTTGTACTTAACATTTTCTAAAATGTAAATCACACTTTGTAACCATTACAAAGAAATAAAAATTTGTATTTGTATTTGAAACTGGTGAGCCGAACTTGATTCCTGGAGGTAGGCAGAACACACTGAAGGTAAGTTGAGAATGTCATAGTCAAAGGGTCATCTGAATTGTGATGTCAGCATCAGTGGCGACTCGTAGCTAAAATTAGTGGAGGTGCTGCTTCAGAAAATTTTTAGTCATTGTTTTAATTTTGTGTAAAATGAAACATGCATATAAAAGGTGTTGAATGGCCTCTTTTCTTAACTGTAACTTTCTCATGGAGAGAGAACTGTGAAACACTTAAGCTGTTGAAGTTCACTTACAGTCACAGAACTTATTTCTTGGGGGTGCAAGGAGACCATGATTAAATTATTTGAATTTTCTGTAAAATAAAAGAACTGAAAAAAACTATGAATTAAATAAAATAGCTGGAAGCATGATAATCATCTAATTCTACACTTTATCACATTCAAGAATATGGTACATGGTTTTTAAGCATAATACATGTCGCTGAGTCAAAAAGAAACACTACCTTATACTTGCACAACAGGGTCGGCATTGTGTCAGTGACAGTGCTCTCTACCTAGCATGCAGCGTCTTATCTCAGACATGTGCACAACAGCCAAACACCGAGTCACTGGAACTGTGAAGCACACAGTTCCATACAAGGATTTTTGTAATATAGTGGAACCTCTACTTACAACCATGTCCACATGCGAGTTTTTCCAAATACGAGCAGTCAATGGGTTGATTTTTTGCTTCCATACGTGAGCAAAATTTCCATAAGCGAGCAGACCTCAAGGTAGGTTCCTTGACACTGGTGAGGGGCTCTTGATCTTGGGAATTGTATCTCATTTGTTTGTTGGACTCTCTTATTGAAATTTGGGCAATGTATGATGGAAAGATGCTTCTTAACATAAACCAAAAATGAAAGAAATCTAAGCATAAATAATGGAGTTCACTTCTCAGCAATTAGCCACCCCTAAGCAGTAATTTTGAATGTTTTTTATGGTTGCATTCTTGTTTTTTGGTCTCATTTGATAGAATGGAAGATATATTACAGAAATAGATATGATTTTGATTGCTTTCACGACGAAAAGTACCTTGAAATTGAGCTCAACATAGGAGAAATGGTCCATTGCTTGGCTATGTTTCAGAGTAAACAAATGACATCACTGTCCATTCCAGTATGCAGTCATGAATGGGTTGACATTATTTATACAATTATTGCAATAAGGAATAACAGTAAATCTTATATTTTTTGTGTGAATAAAAAATACAAATTATTTATATAATAATAATAATACCTAGGTAGTAAGTTGGTAGACAGCAACCGCCCAGAGAGGTACTGCCATCCTGCCAAGTGAGTGTACAACGAAAACCTGTAATTGTTTTACATGATGGTAGGATTGCTGGTGTCTTTTGTCTGTTTCATAAACATGCAAGATTTCAGGTATGTCTTGCTACTTCTACTTGCACTTAGGTCACACTACACATACATGTACAAGCATATATATACACACACCCCTCTGGGTTTTCTTCTATTTTTTCTAGTTCTTGTTTATTTCCTCTTATCTCCATGGGGAAGTGGAACAGGATTCTTCCTCCGTAAGCCATGCGTGTTGTAAGAGGCGACTAAAATGCCGGGAGCAAGGGGCTAGTAACCCCTTCTCCTGTATATATATTACTAAATGTAAAAGGAGAAACTTTTGTTTTTCCTTTTGGGCCACCCTGCCTCGGTGGGATACAGCCGGTGTGTTGAAAGAAAGAAAGAAGAAAACATGCAAGATTTCAGGTACATCTTGCTACTTCTACTTACACTTAGGTCACACTACACATTCATGTACAGTGGTCCCTTGACAATCGTCATGCTCGATAGTCGTCCTTTTCGGAAATCATCGCGTTATTTTCGTCCAAACATTGGCTTGCAAATGGTCGGTTGAATCGCTAATCGTCGTTCGTCCTGGACGCGTACTCACGGCTCTGAGCCTCCTTGGCCTCCCTTCCCAGCCAGTGTGCCGTTGTTACCAGTGAGCGACGGTCCCTTCATTTGTTCATACAAAATGTTTCATAATATTCCATTCATTTTAGTGCTTGCAAGTGCTAAATAAGCTACCATGGCTCCAAAGAAAGCTCCTAGTGCTAAGCCTTTGGTAAAGAAGGTGAGAAATACGATTCAGTTTAAGAAAAACATCATTGAACAATATGAAAGTGGCGTACATGTGGCCGAACTGGCCAGGATGTATAACAAACCCCATACAACCATATCTTCCATCGTGGCAAAGAAAAAGGAAATCAAGGAAGCTGTTGTTACTTGAAGAAAATTGTGGCCAGATTGTGTCCACAAGAGGGATTTTGAAGGGTTTGGGGCTGACCCTGATGAGCCTATGTCAGTTGTGAAATCTACTGTGGCATTGGGGAGTTCCATGGGGTTGGATGCGAGTTTGGAGGATGTGGAAGAGTTGGTGGAGGACCACAACAAAGAGCTAACCACTGAGGAGCTGCAAGAGCTTCAGCAGGAACAGCAACAGATCACAGCTCAGAATCTTACTGCAGAGGAGGAGGAAGAGAGATGGAAGAAGGTGCCTTCTTCAGAAATTAAGGAGATTTTTGAAATGTGGGGTAGGATTTATGGAGAAATATCACCCTGAGAAGGATGTTGCAAGCCATATCGGCAGCTTGTACAGTGACAGAGTCTTGGCCCATTTTAGGGAAGTTTTAAAGAGATGCCAAAAACAGAGCTCTCAGGACAATTTTTTTGCGAGACAGGACTCCAGTGACTCTCAAGCTGGTCCTAGTGGCATTAAGAAACAGAGAAGAGAAGTAACCCCAGAAAAGGACTTGGTACCTGAGGTGTTGATGGAAGGGGATTCCCCTTCCAAACAGTAACTAATCCAATCTCTCTCCTCCTCCAGCCTTCCATACACTAAGAAGAATTGCCAATAAAGGTAAGTGTTATGCTGTTAATGTTTCATTCATCATGTCCCATTGTATTGTTTGTGTACTACATCCATATTTCATGTAAAAAAAAAATTTTTGTTTTAATACTTCCGGGTGGCAGAAATGGATTAATTGTATTTACATTATTTCTTATGGGGAAAATTGATTCGAAAATCGTCTTTTTCGATAATTGTTGCACTTCCAGGAACTGATTATTGATGATAAACGAGGGACCACTGTACAAACATATACAGTGGACCCCCGGTTTACGATATTATTTCATTCCAGAAGTATGTTCAGGTGCCATTACTGAACAAATTTATTCCCATAAGGAATTTTGTGAATTAGATTAGTCCATTTCAGACCCCAAACATACATGTACAAATGCACTTACATAATTGGTCGCATTGGGAGCTGATCGTAAACCGGGGGTTCACTGTATATACATACCCCTCTGGGTTTTCTTCTATTTTCTTTCTAGTTCTTGTTCTTCTTTATTTCCTCTTATCTCCATGGGGAAGTGGAACAGAATTCTTCCTCCGTAAGCCATGCGTGTCGTAAGAGGCTACTAAAATGCCGGGAGCAAGGGGCTAGTAACCCCTTCTCCTGTATAAATTACTAAATTTAAAAAGAGAAACTTTCGTTTTTCTTTTTAGGCCACCCTGCCTTGGTAGGATATGGCCAGTGTGTTGAATAATAATAATAATAATAATAATAATAATAATATGTATAATAATAATAGTTTTTTTTTTTTAACAAGTCGGCCGTCTCCCACTGAGGCAGGGTGACCCAAAAAGAAAGAAAATCCCCAAAAAGAAAATACTTTCATCATCATTCAACACTTTCATCTCACTCACACATAAGCATTGTTTTTGCAGAGGTGCTCAGAACACAACAGTTTAGAAGCATATACATATAAAGATACACAACATATCCCTCCAAACTGCTAATATCCCAGACCCCTCCTTTAGAGTGCAGGCATTGTACTTCCCATTTCCAGGACTCAAGTCCGGTTATATAAAAATAACCGGTTTCCCTGAACCCCTTCACTAAATATTACCCTGCTCACACTCCAACAGATCGTCAGGTCCCAAATACCATTCGCCTCCATTCATTCCTGTCGAACACGCTCATGCACGCCTGCTGGAAGTCCAAGGCCCTCGCCCACAAAAACCTCCCTTCCAACCTTTTCGAGGACGACCCCTACCCCGCCTCCCTTCCCCTACAGATTTAAATGCTCTCCCTGTCATTCTACTTCAATCCATTGTCTCTAAATGACCAAACCACCTAAACAACCCCTCTTCAGCCCTCTGACTAATACTTTTATTAACTCCACACCTTCTCCTAATTTCCACACTCCGAATTTTCTGCATAATATTTACACCACACATTGCCCTAAGACAGGACATCTCCACTGCCTCCAACCGCCTCCTTGCTGCTGCATTCACAACCCAAGCTTCACACCCATATAAGAGTGTTGGTACTACTATACTTTCATACATTCCCTTCTTTGCCTCCATAGATAACATTTTTTGACTCCACGTATACCTCAACGCACCACTCACCTTTTTTCCCTCATCAATTCTATGATTAACCTCATCCTTCATAAATCCATCTGCCAACACGTCAACTCCCAAGTATCTGAAAACATTCACTTCTTCCATACTCCTCCACAATTTGATATCCAATTTTTCTTTATCTAAATCATTTGATACCCTTATCACCTTACTCTTTTTTATGTTCACTTTCAACTTTCTACCTTTACACACACTCCCAAACTCATCCACTAATCTTTGCAGTTTTTCTTTAGAATCTCCCATAAGCACAGTATCATCAGCAAAAAGCAACTGTGTCAATTCCCATTTCGTATTTGATTCCCCATAAGTTAATCCCACCCCTCTCCTGAACACCCTGGCATTTACTTCTTTTACAACCCCATCTATAAATATATTAAAGACCTAGTTTTACCGGGAAGTAGTCTCCCTCTCTTGTACACACCCTAACCTGAGCCTCACTATCCTCATAAAAACTCTTTACAGCATTTAGTAACTTACCACCTATTCCATATACGTACTTGCAACATCTGCCACATTGCTTCCCTATCCACTCTATCATATGCCTTTTCTAAATCCATAAATGCAATAAAAACCTCCCTTTATCTAAATACTGTTCACATGAAAGATGAGGTGAATCATAGAATTGATGAGGGGAAAAGGGTGAGTGGTGCACTTAGGAGTCTGTGGAGACAAAGAGCTTTGTCCTTGGAGGCAAAGAGGGGAATGTATGAGAGTATAGTTTTACCAACGCTCTTATATGGGTGTGAAGCATGGGTGATGAATGTTGCAGCGAGGAGAAGGCTGGAGGCAGTGGAGATGTCATGTCTGAGGGCAATGTGTGGTGTGAATATAATGCAGAGAATTCGTAGTTTGGAAGTTAGGAGGAGGTGCGGGATTACCAAAACTGTTGTCCAGAGGGCTGAGGAAGGGTTGTTGAGGTGGTTAGGACATGTAGAGAGAATGGAGCAAAACAGAATGACTTCAAGAGTGTATCAGTCTGTAGTGGAAGGAAAGCGGGGTAGGGGTCGGCCTAGGAAAGGTTGGAGGGAGGGGGTAAAGGAGGTTTTGTGTGCGAGGGGCTTGGACTTCCAGAAGGCATGTGTGAGCGTGTTTGATAGGAGTGAATGGAGACATATGGTTTTTAATACTTGACGTGCTGTTGGAATGTGAGTAAAGTAACATTTATGAAGGGGTTCAGGGAAACTGGCAGGCCGGACTTGAGTCCTGGAGATGGGAAGTACAGTGCCTGCACTCTGAAGGAGGGGTGTTAATGTTGCAGTTTAAAAACTAGTGTAAAGCACCCTTCTGGCAAGACAGTGATGGAGTGAATGATGGTGAAAGTTTTTCTTTTTCGGGCCACCCTGCCTTGGTGGGAATCGGCCAGTGTGATAATAAAATAAAAATAATATATGCTTCAGTGTAAACACTTGATCTACACATCCCCTACCCACCCTGAAACTTCCTTGCTCATCTGCAATCCTTCATTCTGTCTTACTTATAATTCTTTCAATAATAACCCTACCATACACTTTTCCTGGTATACTCAGTAAACTTATTCCTCTATAATTTTTACAATCTCTTTTGTCCCCCATCCCTTTATATAAAGGGACTATACATGCTCTCCACCAATCCCTAGGTACCTTCCCCTTTCATAATAATAATAATAATAATATATGAATAATAATAATACATATATAATAATAATACATATATAATAATAATACATATATAATAATAATACATATATAATAATAATACATATATAATAATGTACTACATATAATTATTATAATAGATGGCCTCAAAAGGCTGTCACTAGATGGCAGTGCTTACCACAACAAAGAGGGAGTGGTTATGGCCACCTCCACCTGTTACATAATGACATATTTTATTCATTCTAGAGTATATATCATGTTTCTATGCTATTTATATTGTTTGTTATATCATATTAGATGAACTGTGATAGATAAATAAGCCATATAGATGATATTAGCGAAATTATTCATGAACTATTTTGCCCGGTCTCCAGACAAACTCTCGTCCACTGCCGACACCGCCCATACCACCACATGAATGATATATTTTATTCATTTTAAAGTATATATCAGGTTTGTATGTTATATTGTTTATTATGTCATATTAGATGAAGCGAGATAGATAAATAAGCCATAGAGTTCATATTAGCGAAATTATTGAAGTACAGAATTCCACTGGAATGGATTAATTGCATTTCACTTAATTTAAATAAGGAAAATTGACTCTGCAAACGAGCAAATCCAGTTGCGAGCAAGGTCATGGAATGGATTGAACTCGCAAGTAGAGGTTCCACTGTATTGTCATGTACTACGGGATGGCTACTGACATTAAGCTTAAGGATTATATAATGTACAAGTATAAAAAAAGAAGAAAAAACTCATTACAGTATATTGAATGTTATCGATAATATCGAGTGAAAATAGTGGGCGCTGCAGTTCCGCAGTGCCTGTAAACAAGCAGCCACTGGTCAGCATATCTCTGGCAAAATAAGTGATTGAGTGAATGATAGTGAATGTGTTTCCTTTTATAGGATTGCCCTACCTTGTTGGGAGATGAGTGATGAGCTAAAAAAATAAATTAAGTTTTATGCATAATATTGATACAGAAAAACTACATTAAGAGGCATAATAATATAAAATATATTAGTACAGTATTGATGTAGAAAGTAACAAGTAGACAGTGAAATAATATGAATATTAATAACTTAATTTGATCCTTTTCATTTGTAGAAGTTCCACCCAAGCCATCTAGTTACCTGCCCAACATCTATGATTTAGACACAACAGCAGAAGCTCTACCACCACCACCACCTGGCATGATGAGCAGTTCTGGTGGTGCAGGGGCTGCTGGCTCCCCTCTCCTACATAATATACGCCCCCTTTATGCCACACACTGGTCCTCTCAGCTCCCACCTGCATACCCAGGCATTTATAAAGGTTAGTAGAGGATGAATACTGTCAAATTTATCATCAACATAATCCAAACAGTTTTTTAGGGAAATAATTATTTGGCAATATATTCGCTATAAACATTGTGAGATACTGTATTCAGTTATTATCATGGGAAGTGCTAATTCATGGGGAAGAGTATACCTGTATAGGGTCATACAGCACCTGATAAATGTAATTAGATTTGATCCAAGGAAAGGGAAGGTAGCTCCAATTCTTTTGATAATGAGTCTTTCACTGGCATCAAGTTACCTTTCTTGATGCCTGTCATTATCCCAAAATTTTGGGTAAGACAGATAAGGAAAGCAGTCACAGTATTATTTTCCCTATCACTTAGGTATTTACATTTTAATATTCTTGACTTAAAAATGTGATTATAATTCTCAGAACATAATGTGACATCACCACTGTGGGCAAGTGAGAGATTATCCACCACAACAGCGTCAGATAATGAGATGCCAGATAAAGCAGACAACCTGCGTGTAGAGTCTCGTCCTTCATTGTCTCGCTACATGGAGCAGGTCAGTCAATGTTTTAACTTCTTGGATACATGAGGCCTGGTCTCAGACCGGGCCGCGGGGGCGTTCACCCTCCCCAGGTAAACCCCAAGTAAACATCTTCAACCATTAATCATTCCTTCATTGTTTCTGATGCATCTCTTAGGTTTACCATATAAATAATCACCTAGGATATTTGTTATTACAGTAGACCATTATATTAAATGGATTTATTTGCCACGTTTTGGTTATTGCACTATTGAAAAATTGCGTTACAAGTTTATACAACACTTCGTAAAATTAACTTTACACGGTTCCGTTTGCGGGCGCAGAAAAATTTTTACCAGCTCGAGATGCTGCCTTGTTGTGGGTCAGCGGGGGAGACCTCCCGCCATCCCCTGCCACCACCATCCCAGCCTTTGTAAATATGTGTTCAGTTCCATTCCATCTTAGGAGCTAGCTGTGTTTGTGAAGGGATTCAGGGAAACCGGTTATTTTATATAACCGGACTTGAGTCCTGGAAATGGGAAGTACAATGCCTGCACTCTAAAGGAGGGGTTTGGGATATTGGCAGTTTGGAGAGATATATTGTGTATTTTTATACATACAGTATACACTTCTAAACTGTTGTATTCTGGGCACCTCTGCAAAAACAGTGATTACATGTGAGTGAGGTGAAAGTGTTGAATGATGATGGAAGTATTTTCCTTTTGGGGATTTTCTTTCTCTTTGGGCCACCCTACCCTGCCTCGGTGAGAAACGGCTGACTTGTTGAAAAAAAAAAAAAATCTTGTATCTGCCAAGTAGTCATGGCACCCAGTAGGTATATCAGTGTTGCTGAAAGTGGCAGGAAAAGGTATAAGCGTTTAAGTCTGAGTTAATGAAGAAAATAGAGGTAAGATAACCTGTGGCTGTAATGAAGCGTCACTTTGCAATTAAAAGTAATGAGGTAAATATATGAGTTTGTGTGATGAATAACTGACTGACTTGACTGATTTACTGACTGACTTAAAGTTAGACTTTTTTCACTGAAGAGGACCCTGAAATGGTGTCTAGAGCAGCAGATGCCTTACCGTCAGTTGTATGCTTTTTGGGGTAAAATAGAACAGAAATCCATTACAGAATTTATGCACACTCCAGTACCAGAACTTCTACCATCCACCTCAGCCCAGTAGGACCACAACATAACTCTCCACTCTCTTCACAATCATCCACAAACACCAGCACCCACAATTTAAGGTAAGAAATACTATTATTTCTGTTGCATTTGTAGTCTTAAGCAGTAAAATCAATGTAATACATCACGACAGTGAACTACAATTACATACTCACTTTTATTTTTGTAAGATCTGGAGGTCTAAAAAAAAAAGTTCTTTGGGTTTTTTTGGGGCTCCCAGGAACATAACCCTATTTTTCCCATAAGTTCCTCAGTTTATCTAACTAGATTTACTTAACACAGCATTTTCAGGAACGTAACTACCATGTAATATAATGGTCTACTGTACCAACAATTAAAGTAAATTATTAATTTATGTACAGATTTGAATGATTTATATTACAGTTGTAGATTACTTGGCTTATTTCTGAACATTATTTTTGCCACAGCATGTACTTTATTCCTTGCACGTGTAGCTGTTAACCCTTTTGAGGTCTATGCTGTAGTACTGTAATGAGCTCAGCTTACTCAGATGAGTAGTGAGTGGCAAATTTGGGCCTAGCTATGAGAGAATGGGTCCATGGGGTGTGTGTGTGTGTGTGTGACCACTTGTAGCCACATCCATCTCAAAGCCACTAAACTCTGGGTCAACATCACTTTCCCATTAAAAGGGGTGTGTTAATACGACATGGCATTAGTGAATCCCTGGGGTTTGCCATGCTATTTACTCAGCTGGCACTCAATTGAACTGGTGCTCCCACAAGGTACTAAGTAGTCCCAGATTTTTTTAATACTGTGCACACTGAATGTAAAGACCCATTCTATACTGACTAGGTTTCTCAGGCCTATTGTGCCAAATTTGGAGGCAGGAAAATTAAAACGTCAATCTATATTTAGAGCACTTGCAGTAAGAATTTGGGTCAATGTTTGGACAGTTAAAGGGTTAATGAAATTGCCCATAATAATGTAATATATGACATTTAAATTGCCCCAGTGCAGTTATTATTATTGCATTTTCAATACTATTGAGACACTTTTAGTGATTTTAATGTGTACCTGCATGCCAGCACAGTGTAAATTTATTTAAGTACAGGTACACATAAGTACAGTCATCAGAGTACTATATGTAAAGTATGCAATAACTTTAAAACACTTGAAATTTTGGAAAGTTTCCAGACATAATCAAGAGACACAGAGGATGCAAACACAGTGGTGTGTGGACACTGTAATAGCAAATCAGGGAGCCATTTAAACAAATTTTTTGTTATAATTTGGAGTGTCTGTATTAGCGAATCACTGTAAAGCAAAGTGCCATAAAGTGGATCCCTCCTGTGTATTTTACTTAATGTGAAGCTTGTTAATGCTTTTGTCCAGGCCTTCTGTAATGTGTTTAGCCTAGTCTTAGACCGGGCCATGTTCTCATGAACTAATGTATATTAGTATTTTAAAATATATAATTATGTGAAGGGATTCAGGGAAACCGGTTATTTTCATATAGTCGGACTTGAGTCCTGGAAATGGGAAGTACAATGCCTGCACTTTAAAGGAGGGGTTTGGGATATTGGCAGTTTGGAGGGATATGTTGTGTATGCTTCTAAACTGTTGTATTCTGAGCACCTCTGCAAAAACAGTGATAATGTGTGAGTGTGGTGAAAGTGTTGAATGATGATGAAAGTATTTTCTTTTTGGGGATTTTCTTTTTTTTTTTTTTGGGGGTCACCCTGCCTCGGTGGGAGACGGCCGACTTGTTGAAAAAAAAAAAAAAAAGTGTAAGCACTGTACAGTAGACCATTGATTAACATGGATTCTTTTTGCACGTTTTCTCCATTACACTATTGCCATATTTTTGTCTAACATTTCATAAAATTTGTTTTATATGGTTGCGCTTGAGGGTAGGAAAAAAATTTCAACGCCATAAGCTAGACAGCGGGGATTTTCCCCCTCTATGTAATAAGCACTAGGCAGTCTGACTCTGGGTCAGGCCATTGTCTTTGCGAGGGAGGCCTAGTTGCCTAGTGCTCTGTACACACGTCCAGTACGATACACAGCACTGTTTGTGAATTGGATTTGGTCTTTTCATCACCATATATTGCATATGCCAAGTGAACCATGGCACCAGGAGGCATGCAAGTGATGCAGGAAGTGGCAAGACAAAGTTAATAAACTTAAAAGTAATTCACATTTCATGGACATGGCTAGAGTTTATGGCTGACTAACTTGACAATTTACTGAATGATTTGACTGATTTACTGACAAACTCACTTGATTGACTTGGCTGACTCACATGACTGAACTGACTTGACTACCATCCACCTCAGCTCAGTAGGGCCACAGCATCTCTCCATTCCCTTCACAATCATCAACAATCACCAGCAACCACAATTTAAGGTAAATATTATTTCTGTTGCATTTATAGCTTTCGGCAACACAAAAAGCATACATAACAACAATGAACAGTAACTGCATGGAGATCTAAAAAAAACTTGTTTTGCTTTTTGGGGGTCCCAGAGCATAACCCTATTTTTCCCATGAGGTTTTCAGTTCCTTTAACACAGATTCATCTAACACTGCATTTTCAGGAATGTAACTACCTTGTTAATCGACGGTCTACTGTACATGCATTTTTATGTTAAAGATAAAAAGAAGGATAAAGATTTTATTTCTTTGCAAGGTTACAGTGTGTATTTACAATTTTCATTAGTTAAGTACAAAGAAAGCCATTTTCATGCCTGGGCATTTTGGGCAGATAAATACGGTGGACCCCCGGTTTACGATCAGCTCCCATTGCGACCAATTATCTAAGTGCGTTTGTATGTGTATGTTTGGGGGTCTGAAATGGACTAATCTAATTCACAATATTCCTTATGGGAACAAATTCAGTCAGTACTGGCACCTGAACATACTTCTGGAATGAAATAATATCGTAAACCGGGGTTCCACTGTAGTTTGGTTTGTATAGAAGCTATGCCTTATGCACTCTACTACTACAGTGGAACCTTAGTACTCAAACTTAATTCATTCCAGAAGGCTGTTCAAGTGCCAATCCGATCGAGTATCGAACAAATTCTTCCCAACCAATTTTCTTTTTGGTTGGCTATTATCACTAATCTTCATAGGCCCCATGGTGACTTATACAAATATTATAAAGAAACACCAAAAAATTGCAAAACACAGAAGAGTTTACAGTGAAGTTCTGGCACATCATGTTTGTTTGAGTAGAGAGGGTCCACTGTATATTTTTATCTTTTTTTTTTTTTCTAGGCTCGCAGTCGATATTCTCCTGCCGAGAACCAGTTTGGAACCTACTCACCAAGCACAAAGCACCGATATTCTCCAGATCCCAAAAAGTTTTCTACAGTAGATTCTCGACGCTACTCACCAGACACCAGAAGCTACTCGCCAGATTCATCTCAGATGCGCACACATGATAATTCCTACTTACAGGAAAATCCTTACTCTCACGATATTAAACGAACATCACCAGAAAACCTTGTAGTGAGAACAGAGTCTCGGGCAAGCAGAACAAGTGTAGATAGTGCTGACAAGAAGCGATACTCTCCATCTACCCATCAACAGCAGCAAGTTATCTACACACCCCAGAGTCAAAAGAGATTCCTTCATAATTTGGCAGAAGGTATTAATCACCATGGGTGGCAGTAACAAGTTTTTTACCTTTAGTTCATCCAAAAACATTTAAACAGTTATCAGTTTACAGGTCAGATTTTTATTTTGCTTCACAGTATAATTATCCTCATACGATGCTTTCTACCTCCTGATCCCTTCATGACATGCAGCCATTATTATTTTAAATTATTGTTATTATATTGATAGACATCATTGTACTATCATGAGCCTATGATTGTAAATTTACTAAAGCAGGCAATAAATATTTAAAAGAGAAAGGTGATCATACTGCATATGCTAGAGGAATTCCAGGTTCATATGTATTATCATTGAGTACAAAACCCAACGTAACTCTAATAATGTTAACAAACTTCCACCCAGGTACATTATTGTAATAACTGTCCAACATTTCCAGAAATGTGTGTTTTGTTACTAATCTTTTGCCGTTCAAATTGTTGTGGTCACTGTTGAAAATTACAATCCAAAATACTCTACAAATTTTTTTATTTTATTTCTTGACATGTCATGATGGGACCAGTATATTTCAACAGTTAAGTCTGTACTTTCAAATGTATTTTTCTGGTTTTTCTGCAGGTAATATCTATTTTTCTAACTTTCCTCCCCCTGCTACCAATCATACATAAAATGGTATACTGTAGTTTCATGTTCAAAATCCTTCATGTAATGGGCTAATGAGAATTTTTTTTTTACATGTACAGTACAGTATATTCATTTGGACAGTTATTCACTACAATATTTAGTAATTAAAAGTAACTACAACCAAAGAATGAAAGCAATATGACGTAAAATAACATCCTCAGTATTAAAAAATTCACATATACCATCCTGGCTGTGAATTTGTCATGCTTTTAGGCTATAGCATGCAATTCTGGCTTATAATGCAATAAGTATTCTGCCTCATATGATCAGTGTACATTCTTTGTTGCAGTAGCTGTAAAATTAGTTCTGGATATAAGGTTAAAATACTTCGTTGATGAAAAATATTAAATTTATGGTGACCTAAGATAGGTTAGGTGAGATTAAGGTAAATTTATATTATGGTAATTTGTGCTAGGTTAATTTGGTGCAAAAAAAAAAATACAGTACACTGTTCATAAAAATATATAGTAGTGCATTAAAGATAATTTTCAAAACTATCTATTTTTAGAACATTTCAGCTTGTTTGGCTAACTCTTCCAAGGACCTTAACTTGTTCTCCACTTCCTTGGATGCCTCCTATTCCCCAGGTGCTGTATAACCCCTACAGGTTTAGCACTCCCCTCTTAAACATTATAATAATAACAATACTTGACTAGCTCTGCTTAAGAAGTGCAGTATACTATACATATGTAGTAGGAGAGGCATAATTACTAGTAGAAACAAGGTGTGAACATTGCATTTATCATGTGTGTCTGCCAACAGACCCAAGTCCTGAGGCTTTACCAGCACCCGTGGTGAGCAGTATAGGTGGGGGGGACAACACGATGGAAGTAAACAATCTCAACATCTCTCCCTCCGACCCCCCTCCACCTTCGCCTCCCCCAACCCTTCCGGCTGCCCTTGTCGCCACTCACAAGATCTCCGCCATTACTTTAGGCATCTCTGACTCTGAGTAAGCTTGCTGTTTTAATACAGGACTTTTTATCCTGATATATTCTGAAAGGCCAAAATTATACACATTCTCTTATCGAGAAAAATTAAGTTATTACCGGTACTGAATCAGCTCAGTAATTAATAATGTCAATAAAAATTGACAATATAAAGAGTTAAAAGTTCAAAATTTCATGTATAAGACCCTATGGTAGTGGACAGTGGAGATCATATTCTCTAGATCCACATTTTCATTTTTAAAAAGCTTGTTTTGCCCTTTTACAAAAATAATGGCAAAGTTTATATTAAAATAATGGGCATTTTATTTAAATTTCTTTGTAATTACATTCTGTCTCATTTTCTTTGCCATCCATAGGGAAGATTAAGGTAAACTTGGTAAGGATAATATCAAAGCTTACTTCATCTAAAGTTATACATACAATGTAACTACACTGGCCTTAAAAAGAGTGAAGTTTTGTATATTTTTTAAATGAGTAAGCTTCCTGATATGAGTAAATGACCTTATTCAGCATGTAAAACACAAGTTAATACTTGAGTATGTTATAGATGAACCT
Organism: Cherax quadricarinatus; assembly: GCF_026875155.1. NCBI lineage: Eukaryota > Metazoa > Arthropoda > Malacostraca > Decapoda > Parastacidae > Cherax > Cherax quadricarinatus. The sequence continues at coordinate 21,902,427 of NC_069424.1, forward strand.
CTCCATTCTTTTACAACACTGTACAGTACTTCTCAATTTTCATACTTTCCTGTGCTTAAGGTTTCTTTTCTTACTGGTATATATCCTATCTGGTTTTCATTTTTTTTTTTGTAGTTTTGAGTACATTGTACTACTGATTACCATTACAGGCTCATGAATATAATAGAAATACTGTATATTCAAGATATTACTAAGCATGACTTATAGTACTGTATATAGAGCATTTTTAATCATAACTGTTCATGTATAATTAGAAATGTTTACATAGGATATTGAGTTTTGGTGCAAGATAATAACTTTGTCCTTTTTGCAGCAAAGAGAGCACTGAAACCACCGTCTGACACATAGAAGGGGACATCGTGGAGTCCCAGCATGGATAACTCATCACTGGCGAAAAGTTTGGTGCTAATGACGTTTGGCAGTCAAAGCACCTATAGCACAAAGAAAAACAAGTGACAAGAAGTATGGAAAAAATTAATTAACAACTGGAATATTATATTGGCAAAGCTGAAAATGTTTGGGACATAATTATATATATTCTTAACTCACAAGAAAAGACACAGGACTACTCAAGATTTTGTCTATATTTCAAGACATGTCTCAGGGTAATGAGCAAAAGCATGGTAAGGTCTTTTTGTATGGGTTTCCAAGAACATATAATTTCATACATAAATGCATGTGTACTGACAAGGAGCAGTAAAGCAAAAAATAGAATTTTAAACATCATAAATTTTGACTAAATACTGTATGTCAAAATGTATTTTAAAATTATGCTCTGAATACAATGAATAGTCATACCAGTCAATGAGTCTTGATATGTTGAATGCATTGGTTAATGAATTTTAATTGACTAACTAGTCCTTATTTGTAGCCATTTCAATTTTTGTTGCTTTCAATAGTAAACACTGTGTAGCTCAAGAAATCTGAGGTGAAGTACAAGGTACTGATCATTTGTGTGATAATGAGCATTTCCAGTGATTAGTTGTATTGACATGAGGATTCCTTGGATGCAGCATGCATGACTAGCATACTTTCAAATCTTGCTTGCAATTTTCTTTTTTTATCAACACATTGGCCGTTTCCCACCAAGGTAGGATGGCCTGAAAGAGAAAAACTTTCACCATCGTTCACTCCATCACTGTCTTGCCAGAGGTGTGCTTACACTACAGTTATAAAACTGGAACATTAACACCCTGCCTTCAGAGTGCAGGCACTGTACTTCCCATCTCCAGCCTGCCGGTTTCCCTGAATCCCTGCATAAATACAGCCTCTCCTCACTTAACGACAGAGTTCCGTTCCTAAGACAGCATCATTAAACATTGTTAAGCGAGGAGCATACTATAATGGTAGTGAGTTGGTGTCGACCATCTTTGATATTGTTTTAATGTCACCTTTGCACCATTAACAACATTTCTGGTATATTTTTAAATGTTTATGCAGTAATGTACTGTATATTGAAAAAACTGAATAGAGGAAACCAGCTCTGATACACAATGGACCCCTGGTTATCATAATTAATCCGTTTGTGAGAGTGACCATACCCGAATCTGACGATTTCCAAATTCGTTTTCCCCATAAGAAATAATGTAAATCCAATTAATCCATTCCAGACACCCAAAAGTATTAAAAATAAATATTTTTTTACATGAAATATACATTTACCTACACAGAAAACAATGAGACGTGCAAAATAAAACAATAAAATGACACTTACCTTTATTGAAGACTTGTTGATGAGATGGGAGGACGAGAGGATGGAGGTGTACTGTTGTTTGTTTGGAAGGGGAATCCCCCTCCATAATGACTTCAGGTACCAAGTCCTTTTCCTGGGTTACTTCCCTTCTTTGTTTTTTAATGCCACTATGACCAGTTTGAGAGTCACTGGACCCGTCGCTCAAAAAAAGCGTTCCAGAGAGGTCTGTATCTGGCGTTTCTTTAAAACTTCCCTAAAATGGGACACAACATTGTTGTACATGTTGCCAACACGGCCTGCAACAGCTTTGTCAGGGTGATGTTCATCCATAAATATTTGTACCTCACTCCACTTTGCACAAATGTCCTTCATCTTTGAAGAAGGCACCTTCCTCCTCCTCTGAAGCAATTTCCTGAGCTGTGGTCTGTTGCTGTTGCAGATGAAGGCCTTGCAGCTCTTCATTGTGGTCCTCCACCAGGTATTCCACATCCTCACTACCTGCATCCAGTCCCATGGTAGTCCCCAGTGCCACAATAGTTTCCACAACAGCCATAGGCTCATCAGGGTCAGCCCCAAACCCTTCAAAATCCCACTCTTGGACACATTCTGGCCACAATTTTCCCCAAGCAAAGTCCTGGAAGTCACTCCCTCCCAAGCCTTACCTATAAGGTTTATGCAGTGGAGGATACTGAAGTGATCTTTCCAAAACTTTCTTAGCATCAAGTGAGTGTGTGAGGTCACATAAAAGCACCTTTGAAACATTGCTTTGGTGTACAGTTTTTTGAAGTTTGAAATGATCTGCTGGTCCATGGGCTGGATGAGGGGGGGCAAGAACTTAACTGTGATGAACCAAAACTTCACCATTTGCTCTTCCAAGTCTGGAGGATGAGCAGGTGTATTGTCCATTACCAGGAGGCACTTGAGTTCCAGTTTATTTTCCAGGAGGTATTTCTTCACACTGGAGCCAAACACTTCATTGAACCAATCAAGGAAAATGTCCCTTATGACCCATGCCTTACTGTTTGCCTTCCACATCACACAATTTACTCTTGGAGACACTTTTTCTTGAACACACTTGGATTTTCAGAGTGATACACCAGTAAAGGCTTCACTTTGAAATCCCCACTAGCATTACTACAGAACATGAGAGTTAGCCTGTCTTTCATATGCTTGTGCCCTGGGAGTGCCTTTTCCTCCTGTGTGATGTAGGTCCTCTTTGGCATTTTCTCCCAAAAGAGGCCTGTTTTGTCACAATTGAACACTTGTTGGGGTTTGAATTGTTCAGCTTCTATGTACCCCTTGAATTCCTGAACATATTTTTCAGCCACATATTTGTCAGAACTTGCAGCCTCGCCATACCTTACCACAGTGTATGCCACTACGCTTCTTATATCTCTCAAACCAGCCTTTGCTGGCCTTAAATTCACTAACATCAGCACTAGCTCCAGGTATTTTCTTCACGAGATCCACATGCAACTACCTTGCCTTTTCACAACTTACCAACTGCAGAACACTATCTCCTGATAGTTGTTTCTCGTTGATCCACACCAGCAACAAAGTCTCCACATCTTCCAGTATTTGCAATCTCTGTTTTGTAAGCATATTTGCACCTTTTGCAACAACAGCTTCCTTGATTTCCTTTTTCTTGGCCACAGTAGAAGTGATGGTTGTATGGGGTTTGTTATACAACCTGGCCAGTTCTGCCACACGTACTCCACTTTCACATTTTGCAATGATGGCTTTCTTGAATTCTATAGTGTTTCTCACCTTTACCAAAGGGCTGGCACTTGAAGCTTTCTTTGGGCCCATGGTGGCTTATTTAGCAGTTACAAGCACTAAAAAGAATGGAATAATACGAAATGTATCATATGAATGCACGGGATCGTCCTCACTGGCTGATAAACACTGGCACACCGGCTGTAAATGGTGTGTCGGGCTGTGCAGACACGTTCAGGACGAATGACTATTTCCAAGTTCAATGACGTTACTATTTCCGAATATCACGAAATCCGATGACTACGAAATCCGGGAGTCCGCTGTACATTATTTAGGTATGAATGCTGGTCAGATAGCCCGTCATAAGTCCAAGGCGTCTGTAAATGAGTATATCGCTAAGTGAGGAAAGGCTGTATTATCAAAATGAACAGAAAAATATGTTTAAATTGACTTACAAATGTAAACTTGTCGGTTGGTGATTATAACTGAATATTACTGAGAAATTGTAGCCAAAGGCAAAAGTTCTGTCTGTACATATAGGCTTAAATAACAACTTCAGTGTTCATGAAACAAAAGAACAATCTTTACAGTATTGTACCAGTGTTCCTCAATATTGCAAGTGGCAGTGTTATATATAGTTGTGTATAGCAGTGATCACTCTTAGCAATATGTATACGAATGGTATAAATTTAATGAATTTTGCTTGTGTAATCTCTTGAAATGTGAGCCATGTCCAACTTGGAAATTTATTTACCAGTCTGATTCACCATTGTGTGCAGAGTTCAGTGACAGTATTGTAAAGTGTACATTTTCAGATAACTTGAGAATAATTTGTAAAAATTGAAACACTTTATCCAATATAGACAGGTTTGAAATTCCTGCACATGAAAACCTTTCAGGAAGCAAACAGTGTTAGATGCTCAGTGCAATTCTGTACATAATTAAAAAGCTCTCTTGAGAAATTGGTCTTTACATTGTGTAGTGCACTAAGTGTACTCTGTGTATGCAGAAGACTTTTGTGTATATTTTTCTGTATATATTTATTAATGTTCATTGTTCATAAGTAATTTTTTCAACATACGTACGCATCAGTAAAGTCCTATGTTGAATAAGGTAGTGATATGTGACCCTGAATGTTTTACTGTAATGCACAGTGTGAATATTGTTTTCCTAATTGAGCAATAGTAATGATCTCAGATAAGCTGCCAAAATGTCTTCTTGTCAGTCAAACTGCTCATGCAGAGTTCTTCACTCAAGTCCACATGTTATTAATACTCTTTCAATCCCTTTATGGCATTGTTAACTTGTGTAACTTCCAAGTTGTATATTATTATTTGCAGTACAAAAATCTTTGTGTAAATATTTATGTAAATAGTTTAATAAATGTAAAGATGTCCAATATGACTAGCTTATAAATATTATACCTAAAATGTTGATATGTAAATACTTTCTGGAGTGACCATTTTGTATTACAGGAAAGTCTCTGGGCAACCCAGTGTGACAGTTTGCAAGACTAATTTTTACCCAAGATGCTATTATGTGGCTTATCACATCTAAAGATATATTGTATTTACTCTTATACAAGATTTTTAAAAAAATATACAAGTTGAAAGACTCCCTGCATCTTGTGCAGGCCTGACAAAATATTACTAATGAAAAATAAAAAGAATACATTTAAAACTAGTATTATACTCATAGAGAAGCAATAAACCCATAAATCAAACAGCACCTGGGAGAATAACCAGGTTAAATCCACCCTCCACAGCCTGCCACCATCTATCACCCTCATCCTTCACAACACATCCACCATCACAAGTCACTACATATCACTCCACAACTTGCTGCCACAAATAACCAGCCCTCCTTACAATTGAACTTACAATTTGAACTTGTCATACAGATGGCAGTATGACAAATTCAATGTTTTATTACCCTCACTACCCCTCTCACATCTGCTGGTTGCAGTAATATGTATTTTTTTTTTTTAACATCAGCCATCTCCCATCAAAGTAGAGTGAGCCCACAAAGAAGAAAACACCTTCACTGTCACTCAATCAATCTTGCTAGAAGGATGCTGACATCACAGCTCAGATGACCCTCCAAACCAAATCCCCAACCCCTCTTTCAGAGTGCAAACACTGTACTTCCCACCTCCAGGCCCCTCAAGGGAGGTTCCTTGACACTGGTGAGGGGCTCTTGATCTAGGGAATTGGATCTGTGCTCTGGTTCCCTGAACTGAGCCTGAATACCTTCCATCCCCATGCACTGTATAATCCTACGGGTTTAGCGCTCCCCCATAATTATAATATTAATAATCCCACCTCCAGGATTCAAATCTGGCTAATTAGTTTCCCCTGAATCCCTTCATGTTACCTTGATCACACTCTAAGAGCTCAAATCATAAAAACCTTCACCTACTCCATTTTAACATGCATGTCCAAGCACCTAGCACTCAAAACCTCCCTCCAATACTTAGGATGACCCCTATACCTCCTTACCTCCACCCCAGGTTTATATGCCCTAATCATCCTATTTTTTTTTTTTTTTTTTTTTTTAACTAGTCAGCCTTCTCCCACCGAGGCAGGGTGACCCAAAAAGAAAGAAAATCCCCAAAAAGTAAATACTTTCATCATCATTCAACACTTTCACCTCACTCCTACATAATCAATGTCTTTGTCGAGGTGCCCAGATACAACAGTTTAGAAGCATTTATAAAGATATATAACATATCCCTCCAAACTGCCAATATCCTAAATCCCTCCTTTAACCCTTTGACTGTCGCGGCCGTATACATGTATATATGTTCACGAGGTACCGTGTTTGACGTATATATACTCATAAATTCTAGCGGCTTCAAATCAGGCAGGAGAAAGCTGGTAGGCCCACATGTGAGAGAATGGGTCTGTGTGGTCAGTGTGCACCACATAAAAAAAATCCTGGAGCACGCAGTGCATAATGAGAAAAAAAAAACTCAGACCATTTTTTTTAATTAAAATGCCGACTTTGTGGTCTATTTTCGTATAGTATTTGTGGTTGTATTCTCGTTTTCTTGGTCTCATTTGATAGAATGGAAAACATATTATAGAAATAGAGGTGATTTTGATTAATTTTACTATAAAAAGAACCTGGAAATGGAGCACAAAGTGCGGGAAATGTTTGATTTTTGCCGATGTTCAAAAGTAAACAAATGATGTCATTGTCCAATAAATGTCCAAATAGCCATTCTAATATGCAGTCATGAATGGGTTGATGTAATTTTTACAATTATTACAGTATTGCAGTAGTCTGCATAACAGTAAATCTTCTATTTTTTGTTTGAATAAAATTTCAAAATAAAAAGCAAGAGTAATATCAGAGGGGCCTGGAGACATGACTGATGAACAAAGAAAATGTTATTTTAGAGCCAGGAATGTCTGCATTGTTCATTCTGGTCCTTATTTTGAAATTGTCATATTTTTTAATTTTCGTGAAACTGGCCAAATTGCAAATTTCTGACCATGTTATTGGGTAGTTGAAATCGGTAAATGGGCAGTTTCTTGTACTCAATCGATGGAAAAAAATGGAGTTCTGAAGAAATAGCTATGAGTTTGGTTGACTGGAATAATGGAATTAGCCGAAAATAGGGCTCAAAGTGGGCGAAATCGCCGATTTGTAAATATCGCCGAGGTCACTAACTTCGCGAGAGCGTAATTCCATCAGTTTTCCATCAAATTTCGTTTTTTTTGTGTCTTTACAATCGGGAAAAGATTCTCTATCATTTCATAAGATTTTTTTTTTTTTTTTTTTTTTAAATTTTGCGACACCAGGAGACACCTCAGAATTGGGGGTTGCAACAGTCAAAGGGTTAAAGTGCAGGCTGCCTCAGTAACTCTTCCTAAGCCTTCTAAATAATACTTTTGGTAACTCCACACCTTCTAATCTCCAAATTCCAAATTTTGTGCATAAAATTCATACCATACATTGCTCTCAAACATATCTCTACTGCCTCCAGCCTTCTCACTGCAACATTCCAAACTCATGCTTGATGCCTATATAAACAGCATTGTTACCACTATACTCTGATACATTTCCCTTTTTGCCTCCATGAATAAATGCACATGCATGATAATATACACTAAAGTCTTAAAAAGATTAAAAATGCATAATACTCTGGCTGGACCAATACACAAATAACCCACAAGCAAGAAAATGAAACATACTATGTTTCAACCTGACTTGGACCATCAATTAGTCATGGTTTAAGTTTCAGTTTCTTATGTATGAATTATTTGTGTATATTTCTCTTAAAACAAATCATAAAATTAAGATACATCTAATGCAGAGGTATCTCGTATGCTGGAAAAGAGAGAGAACTTTCACTTACTTATCCTTTCCAGATATGTATTCTGTGGTGCAGTAATTTGTGTTGATTTTTTACTGCCCTATCCCTCTCATCTTTATTGCAAATCTTCAGTGCACAGTGAGTACTCATCTGCAAAGAGGGGGAAAAAAAAAAAAGTTACGTATCTTGACTAAATTGTACCAAAATAATAGGAACCCACCAAATCTACTTGTACAACAAACACCCTCGTACCAAAATTATGTGTGTTTTATAAAGTAACACATAAAATTAATAAGGTAAAAGAAAAGAAATTACAGTATAAATATCAACTCTCAAGAAATGTAGAAAGAATTTAAGTCATTCACATGTACACATTTTTCTGACTGAACTGCACCAAAACAATATACAGTAGACCGCCATTTAACAAGAGTTTATTTTGGCACGATTTGGTTATAGCACGACTGAAAAATTGCGGCACAATTTTATACAACACTTCGTAAACTTAACTTTACACGGTCCTGTTTGTGGACGTGGAAAAAATTTCCCCAGCTCAAGCTGCCACCTTGTTGTGGGTCAGCACATAAGAATGAGGAAAATACGAGTTTGTGTGATGACTGACTGACTTACTGATTGAGTTACTGACTTACTGAATTGACTTACTGACTGACTTACTGAAGTGACTGACTGACTTGACTGATTTACTGACTTGACTGATTTACTGGCTGACTTACTTGATTGACTTACTGACTTGACTGACTGACTTACTGACTTGACTGATTTACTGACTTAGAGTTAGACTTTTTCACTGAGGAGGACCCTGAAACAGTGTCTAGAGCAGCTGATGTCTTACCGTCAGTTGTATAATGTACTGTGGGGTAAAATAGAACAGAAACCCATTACAGAATTTATGCACACTCGAATACAACCATCGACTTAAGTACTAGAACCTCTACCATACACCTCAGCCCAGTAGGGCCACAGCATAACTCTCCACTCTCCACAGACATCCACAAACACCAGCACCCAAAATTTAAGGTAAGAAATACTATTACTTCTGTTGCATTTGTAATCTTAAGCAGTGAAAACAACATAATACATCACGACAATGAACTACAATTACATATTCACTTTTATTTTTGTAAGATCTGTTGGTCTGAAAAAAAGTTGTTTGGGTTTTTGGAGGCTCCCAGAAACATAACCCTATTTTTCCCACAAGTTCTTCAGTTCACCTAACACGGTTTTACCTAACATGGCATTTTCAGGAACATAAATACTGTGTTAAGAACATAAGAAAGAAGGAACATTGCAACAGGTCTACTGACCCATGCAGAGCAGGTCCATGTCTCCCCCCCCTCTCCCCGGATTAGTCCAATGACCCACCCAGTCTGGTTAGGTCATATTCACTTAAGGAAGGAGCATGGCACCAGACCCAGCAGCACAAGCTAGTCAGGTCCAACCCACACCCACTCATGTATTTATCTAACCTATTTTTAAAACTACACAATGTTTTAGCCTCAATAACTGTACTCGGGAGTTTGTTCCACTCATCCACAACTCTATTATCAAACCAGTGCTTTCCTATATCCTTCCTGAATCTGAATTTTTCCAACTTGAAACCATTGCTACAAGTCCTCTTGGCTGGAAATTTTCAGCACACTATTTCCATCCCCTTTATTTATTCCTGTTTTCCATTTATACACCTCGATCATATCCCCCCTAATTCTATGCCTTTCAAGAGTGCAAATTCAGGGCCCTCAGTCTATCCTCATAGGGATGATTTCTGATACATGGGATCATTTTTGTCATCCTCCTCTGTACGTTTTCCAGAGCATTTACAGTGGTCCCTCGTTTATCGTCGTTAATCCGTTCTTGGAAGTGCGACGATTATTGAAAAAGACGATTTTCAAATCAATTTTCCCCATAAGAAATAATGTAAATACAATTAATCCGTTCCTGACACCCAGAAGTATTAAAACAAAAAAAATTTTTACATGAAATATAGATGTAGTACACAAACAATACAATGGGACATGATAATGAAACATTAACAGCATAACACTTACCTTTATTGGCGATTCTTCTTAGTGTATGGAAGACTGGAGGAGGAGACAGATTGGATTAGTTACTGTTTGGAAGGGGTATCCCTTTCCATCACACCTCAGGTACCAAGTCCTTTTCTGGGGTTACTTCTCTTCTCTGTTTCTTAATGCCACTAGGACCAGCTTGAGAGTCACTGGAGTCCTGTCTGGCAAAAAGAAGTGTCCAGAGAGCTCTGTTTCTGGCATCTCTTTAAAACTTCCCTAAAATGGGCCAAGACTGTCACTGTACAAGTTGCTGATATGGCTTGCAACATCCTTCTCAGGGTGATGTTTCTCCATAAATCTTTCCAGCCTACCCCACATTTCAAAAATCTCCTTAATTTCTGAAGAAGGCACCTTCTTCCATCTCTCTTCCTCCTCCTCTGCAGTAAGATTCTGAGCTGTGATCTGTTGTTGTTCCTGCTGAAGCTCTTGCAGCTCCTCAGTGGTTAGCTCTTCGTTGTGGTCCTCCACCAACTCTTCCACATCCTCCACACTCGCATCCAACCCCATGGAACTCCCCAATGCCACAATAGAGTTCACAACTGTCATAGGCTCATCAGGGTCAGCCACAAACCCTTCAAAATCCCTCCTGTGGACACAATCTGGCCACAATTTTCTCCAAGCAGAGTTCAAAGTCCTGGTAGTCACTTCCTCCCAAGCCTTACCTATAAGGCTTATGCAATGGAGGATACTGAAGTATTCTTTCCAAAACTCTCTTAGGGTCAAGCGAGTGTCTGAGGTCACATTAAAACACCTTTGAAACATTGCTTTGGTGTAGTTTTTTTTAAAGTTTGAAATGACTTGCTGGTCCATGGGCTGGAGGAGAGGAGTGGTATTCGGGGACAAGAACTTTACTGTGATGAACCCAAACTCCTGCAGAATTAGGTCATCCAAGTTTGGAGGATGAGCAGGTGCATTGTCCATTACTAGGAGGCACTTGAGATCCAATTTCTTTTCCAGGAGGTAATTCTTCACACTAGTGCGAAACACTTCATCGAACCACTCGATGAAAGTTTCCCTCGTGACCCATGCCTTATTATTAGATCTCCAAAACACACACAATTTACTCTTCATAGCATTTTTTTCCTGAACTCTCTGGGATTTTCAGAATGGTACACTAGTAACGGCTTCACTTTGAAATCCCCACTAGCATTAGCACAGAAAATGAGCGGCAGCCTGTCTTTCATAGGATTGTGTCCTGGCAGTCCCTTTTCCTCCTGAGTAATGTAGGTCCTCTTTTTGGCATTTTCTTCCAAAAGAGGCCTGTTTCGTCACAACTGAACACTTGTTCAGGTTTCAGTCCTTCAGCCCGGTGGCCTGGTGGCTAAAGCTCCCGCTTCACACACGGAGGGCCCAAGTTCGATTCCCGACTTGTGGAAACATTTCGACACGTTTCCTTACACCTAGCAGCAAATAGGTACCTGGGTGTTAGTCGACTGGTGTGGGTCGCATCCTGGGGGACAAGATTGAGGACCCCAATGGAAATAAGTTAGACAGTCCTTGTGGCATGCAAAGAGTATGTAACCTTTATTCGGCGCATGTACACACCCTCATTTACAGGCTATCTCCCCCAACCAGCGAACCAGGTTGCTAAGAGTTGATGATGGGGCCCCGTCGCTCAACCAGTGACCAGGTTCTAGCCAATAAGAAGATGGTTTTGGCAATCGCAGAGGTTATGTGGGTACCACTCTCCTGTCTGCCCTTGTCATTCCCATTCTAGAGCTGGTTGAAGCACGGTCTGCTATCTTGTGGCTTCTATTTCTGCCTTGCTTACCGTGAAGTGCACTATACTTATCCCTGTACATAGTGTACATATTGCTGTTCTAAATTGGTGAAGGATAATATAAGTCTAAACTTTTTCTGCTGTGTTTATTTTGCTCCCATTACACCCGGGATAACAGGCCATTTGGAATCCTGGGTTGTAATATGGGTAGCCTGTCCGAGAGCTGGAGCTGGACTTAGAGAAACGGTTGAGCTTAGGGTGAAGCTCGTAGCAGGAACATTGTGCTGCTTGCTGCCTGGCATTGCTTTACAAATTTTGCGTGTCAGTTGTTTTATGGTCAGCCTTGCTATTGTGTGATCGTTCAACAGCTCGCTACTAGCTTGTTCGGTGTGCTCGCTTCGCTACGGTCAATCTTCTAGAACAGTGTAGCTGTCTGGCATTGCTTTACAAATTTTGTGTGTCAGTTGTTACTAGCCTGTTTGGTGTGGAGAATTTTGCAGTCGGCTTTGCTTGTACATATGCGTATTCTGCAATCGTACTGTGCATAGCTAAGCGTGTTCTGGAAATATTCCAAATACTTTGGGAGTTATGTTGGAGTAAAGGGCAGATTTTTTGCAATATTCCAGGAACTAACAAACTTTATTTTTTTGTGAAATAAAGATAAGTTTATTTAGAAAAAAGGAGTAACAGAAAATTAGTACAGTGGACCCCCGCTTAACGATCACCTCCAAATGCGACCAATTATGTAAGTGTATTTATGTAAGTGCGTTTGTACGTGTATGTTTGGGGGTCTGAAATGGACTAATCTACTTCACAATATTCCTTATGGGAACAAATTCGGTCAGTACTGGTACCTGAACATACTTCTGGAATGAAAAAAGATCGTTAATCGGGGGTCCACTGTATAAGCATTGTTCTCTCGGCACCAAGTGTCCAAACAACCTTACGTAGTCCCATATAAGAGAAAATTTGGCCACAAGGGCATTTTCAGTAAATCAGTCTTTTCTCAGTTGTTGTTTGAGGTATATTTTTGATAAATATTTTCAAGAAAGAGGAGTGAAAACACTTTGTTTTGTGCACCAAAACTGGAGAAAATCAGACGGTAAACAAAAGAGTTACAGATTTTGCCCTATAGCACCCTTAACGTGTTACGTTGGGGTATTCTGCAATCGTACTGTGCATAGCGAATAACTTATGCCACCTAGACGAGTCAGACGTCTGGTGTCGGCATATACTTTTCATAACCTACCTAAATTGTCCCTACAGCGTTGTTGGCAAATTGCTCGTTCCATTGGCATTAAATACAAACGCACTCTCACAGCTGCGCAACTGCGTTCACTGATTGCTGACAAACTTATAGAAGAAGAGATGGCACATCAGACTCCTCCCTCTACGGGAGCTAGGGCAAAAACTCCTATGTTCTCGCACGAGGAAGATGATACACCTACGGAGCAAAATGGTCAGTATAGTGCAGCTGGGTTGTCTCAAGGTGAATCAGCGTTGTTGGCACTTGAGCTGGCAAAAATCAATCTTGAGCAAACTAGGGAACAGAGAGCATTCGCAAGGGAAGAATATGATAGGGAAAGAGAAAGGAGGCAGTTTTCGCATTCTGTAAATGATTTAATTTACAAAAAGCAGTACAGCTTGTTCCCCGCTTCAATGAGGCCGAACCAGAGCAATTTTTCGAAAGTTTCGAAAATCAGGCTCGAGCCTTGAGGTGGCCGGAACAGCATTGGGCATCGTTGGTTCATACAGCATTATTGGGTAAGGCACAGGAATTTACGTCAGCATTAAATGACGCTGAATTTTCTGATTATAAAGTAGTGAAGACCACAGTGTTGGGAGCATATACATGTATCCCAGCCAAATATAGAAAGATTTTTAAATTAAGCAGGCGGCAGCTTGGTCAATCCCTAGTGGACTTTGTGAGACAGCAAACCAAAGCTTTTACCAGCTGGTATAAAGCAAGTGGTGTCTCTACCTTTGAGGAGCTGGTACAGCTTATTCTGATTGATAACCTGCTGGAGTCTGTGGGGTTTTTTTTTTAGTGAGGGGATGCGGGCTACCGTCCGCCTGTATCTTGGACCTGTGCTAGCCTGACTGACTGCTGTCTCACTTTGAGTTTAGGGTTTGGCTTTTGGTCACGAGAAAAGCTGAGCTCTATCTAAGAGTTGGATGGTGGAGAGGAAAGGCGGTCCCATTATTTTGTGCCATGGCGGCACAGTTACCACTGGGAGGTGGCAGCCTAATCCTGAGCCTTCTCGGGGTGGGGGTGTGGCATGCAAAGAGTACGTAACCTTTATTCGGCGCATGTACACACCCTCATTTACAGGCTATCTCCCCCAACCAGTGAACCAGGTTGCTAAGAGTTGATGATGGGGCCCCGTCGTTCAACTAGTGACCAGGTTCTAGCCAATAAGAAGATGGTTTTGGCAATCGCAGAGGTTATGTGGGTACCGCTCTCCTGTCTGCCCTTGTCATTCCCATTCTAGAGCTGGTTGAAGCACGGTCTGCTATCTTGTGGCTTCTATTTCTGCCTTGCTTACTGTGGAGTGCACTATACTTATCCCTGTACATAGTGTACATATTGCTGTTCTAAATTGGTGAAGGATAATATGTCTAAACTTTTTCTGCTGTGTTTATTTTGCTCCCATAACACCCGGGATAACAGGTCATTTGGAATCCTGGGTTGTAATAGTCCTCGATGACGTACTGACTTTCTTGGGTTATCCTGGGTGGCTAACCCTCCGGGGTTAAAAATCCGAACGAAATCTTATCTTACCTTAGCCTCTATGTACTTCCTGAATTCACTTACGAATTTTGTAGCTGCAATTTTGTCCGAACTGGCAGCCTCACCATGCCTCATCACACTGTGTATGCCACTATGGTTCTTAAATCTCTCAAACCAACCTTTGCTGGCCTTAAATTCACAAACATCAGTACTCGTTGCAGGCAATTTCTTTACCAGATTGTCATGCAACTGCCTAGCCTTTTCACAAATAATCGATGTCATAAGACTATCTCCTGCTAATTGTTTCTCGTTTATCCACACCAATAATAGCTTCTCAACCTCTTCGAGTACTGGTGATCTCATTTTTGTCAGCATATTTACCCCCTTTGCAACAACAGCTTCCTTGATTTCCTTTTTCTTGGCCACGATGGAAGACATAGGTGTATGGGATTTGTTATACATCCTGGCCAGTTTGGCCACAAGTACGCCACTTTCATTTTGTTCAATAATGTTTTTCTTAAATTCAATCGTATTTCTCATTTTCTTTACCAAAGGCTTGGCACTAGGAGCTTTCTTTGGAGCCATGGTAGCTTATTTAGCACTTGCAAGCACTAAAATGAATGGAATATTATGAAATATTTCGTATGAACAAATGAGGGGACTGTCGCTCACTGGTTAACAATGGGACACTGGCTGGGAAGGGAGGCCGAGGCGGCTCAGAGCCATGAGTATGCGTCCAGGATGAACGACGATTAGCGAGTCAACCGACCATTTGCGAGCCAATGTTTGGACTAAAATAACGCGACGTTTTCTGGAAAAACGATTATCGAGGGACCACTGTATATCCATTCTGTAATACGGTGACCAGAACTGAGCAGCATAGTCTAAATGAGGCCTAACCAAGGATATATAGAGTTGAAGAACAACCTGAGGACTTCTATTATTTATACTTCTAGATATGAAGCCAAGAATTCTGTTAGCTTTATTGCAAACACTAATGCACTGTTGTCTTGGTTTTAGATTACTGCTAACCAGAACTCCTAAATCCTTTTCGCAATCAGTAGTATTAAGATCTACATTATTTAGTTTATATGTCGCATGGTTTTTTCCTGTCCAACATTTAGAATTTTGCATTTGTCTATATTAAACTGCATTTGCCACTTCTCTGACTATTGCATCAGTCTATTCAAATCATCCTGGAGTGCTCTAGTGTCCTCATCAGAATGAATTGGACGGCCTATTTTGGCGTCATCAGCAAATTTGCTTATGTCGCTATTTATTCCCTCATCTATGTCGTTTATGTAAATTGTGAACAACAACGGGCCCAACACTGACCCCTGAGGAACACTGCTTGTGATGTGCCATTCTGATTTCTCCCCATTAATGCAAACTCTCTGCTGTCTATTTGTCAGCCATGGCTCTACCCAAGAAAAAATTTCTCCTCCTATTCTGTGTGCCTTAAGTTTCCTCAATAGTCTCTGATGTAAAACTCTATCGAAAGCCTTACTGAAGTCCAAATACACAATATCATATTCATTACCATGATCTACCTCCTCAAACACCTTAGTGAAAAATATTAGTAAAAACCGTGTTGAGATTCATTAATCAATCTGTGCCTATCAAGATGGCTACGAATTGCTTCGGCAATTACTGATTCCATAAATTTTCCCACCATGGAGGTAAGGCTTATTGGTCTATAATTCGAAGCCAAGGACCTGTCACCTGCCTTGTAAATACGTATTACATTTGCCATTTTCCACTTGTCAGGCACTATGCCAGTTTGTAGTGATTTGTTAAAAAGATTAACCAAAGGTATGCTAAGTTCCTCTTTACATTCCTTTAACACCCTTGCAAACAGTTCATCAGAACCTGGTGATTTGTTAGGTTTTAGTTTCTCTATTTGTCTGAGGACCATGTCACTAGTTACTGCAATCGTGCATAGTTTATTATCGTCCTATTCTACATAATCTATTATTTCAGGAATATTGCTAGTATTTTCCTGGGTGAAAACTGAGAGGAAGTAGGTATTGAGAATTTCACACACATCCTTATCACTGTCAGTGATCTGACCAGAGCTACTCTTAAGTGGGTCAATCTTGTCCCTAATCTTACTTCTGTATACCTGAAAGAACCCTTTTGGGTTAATCTTTGAATCCCTTGCGACCTTAGCCTCATAATCCGTTTTTTATTTTCTTATTCCTTTCTTTCTCTAATTGAATATATTGATTTCTTAACTGCCCATCCCCTCTTTTGATACACCTATATATGCCTCTCTTTTGACCAGTGATATGTTTTAATCTATTGTTCGTCCATTTGGGATCATTTTTGTTAGATCTAATTTCCCTACTCGGAACAAAAGTTGTCGGGGCAGCTAGAACCATGCTCTGAAAAATGTCATATTGGCAACCAAGATCACCTACCTGACCCATAGTCAGGACATCCCAATTTAGCCCACCCAGGTACTGTAAACCCATCATATATATAATCATATAAATACTGTACCTGTACACCATATTTAAATTCAGCATTTCTATATGACTGCAATAATAAACCAAATTTCATTTAACTTCATACAGCAGTCACAAAAATTTTTAGAAAATCACTACACCTACCATAACAGGTTCACATTCCACATTATGCTGTGCATACTGTGAGTTGAAGTGTAGAACATATCGAAGGAAAACCAAGTACATAATGGAGGTACAACATACACTTCAAAAATCCTAGAGGGATTAGTACCAAACTTGCACATGAAAATCACTCCCTACGAAAACGAAAGTCGGCAGGAGATGCAACATCCCCCCAGTGAAAAGCAGGGGCACCACAAGTGTGCTGAGACAACACAATAAGTATCAGGGGCCCAAGACTGTTCAACTGCCTAACAGCATACATAAGGGAGATTACCAATAGACCCTTGGCTGTCTTCAAGAAGGTGCTGGACAGGCACCTACAGCCAGTACCTAATCAGCCGAGCTGTGGTTTGTACATTGGTTTGTGTGCAGCCAGCAGTAACAGCCTGGTTGATCAGACCCTAATCCACCACAAGGCCTGGTCTTACACTGGGCCATGGAGTGTTGATCCCTGAAACACTCTCCAGGTATACAATAGAAAGTTGTTTGTGGAGGACATTTTTTCAGTTAATTTTTTTTAACCCATACAAGTACATAAAGCAAATTTATCTGTGACCTGTTTCAAATATAAAAGCACTTTTTAAGTGCATATTCTTAAGTATATACCACCAAAAATAGTTCAAATGGAGTGACTTTTTGGGGGTAATATTTAGTTATTTTTTGTAATTTGTGGCTACTTTTCTTAATTTTTAGTTCTCGTAAATTTTAGTTAATTTTCATTATTTTTAATAACTTTGTTATTTTAAATGATTTTTAGTTATTTTCCATAATGCATCATCTTAACCCTTTGAGGGTCCGTCCCGTAGATCTACGGCTTTACGTTCAGGGTCCAAACCGTAGATCTACGTCATGAGCTCAGCTCACTCTGATAAACTGTGAGTGGTACATTTGGGCCTAGATATGAGAGAATACATCTATGTGGTATGTGTGCACCACATAAAACAGATCCTGCAGCACGCTGTGTATAATGAGGGAAAAAAACTGAAATCATGATTTTTCGATTAAAACAGCGACTTTGCAGTGTTTTTTCGTATGTTTTTTATAGTTCTATTTGCGATTTCTTGGTCTCATTTGATAGAATGGAAGACATATTACAGAAATAGAGATGATTTTGATTGGTTTTAGCACTGGAAATGGCTTGAAACTGAGCTCAAAGTAGCAGAAATGTTAAATTTTTGCCGATATTCAAGAGTAAACAAACGACCTCACACGTCTAATACACGCCAGCTGGTGGGTCTAATATGCATTCACAAATATGGTGATGATATTTATACAATTATTACAGTATTGCATAACAGTAAATCTTCTATTTTTTGGTGTGAATAAAAATTCATTATGTGAATAAAAAATCAAAATGGAATTTATTTGTAAAGCCTCAAAACGTAACTAATGAACAGAAGAAATGTTAGTTTAGTTCCAGGAATACCTACATTGTTTATTCTGGACCCTATTTTGAAATTGGAATATTTTGAACTTTGTGTTAAATTGGCCAAATTAACAATTTCCGATCACTTTAATTTGTAGTTGAAACAGTTGACTTGGAGATTTCTTGTGCTCAATCGATAGAATAGAAGTAATACTAGTGAAATAGCTAAGAATTTGGTTGACTGGAATAATGTAATTGGCCTAAAATGGGAGTCAAAGTCGGCAAAATCGCCAATTCGTAAATATCGCTGACACATCAAAATTCGCGAGAGCATAATTTCGTCAATTTTCCATCAAATTTCATACTTTTTGTTTTATTACCTTCACAAAAAGATTCTCTACTATTTCATAAGAAAAAATAACAAATTTTTTTTTTGAAAATTCTTGGACACTTCAGATTTGGGCCTTGGACCCTGAAGGGGTTAATGAACGTATTACCTTCCTCTGTTAGGCATTACTGGGAAAGGAGGGCCTCGTATGATGTTAAAATGATCTGATTTTACATTTTTTAGTGTATATTCTGAATCAGCATAGAAAACAGTACCCTTGGTGTGATTTTCAAGGAATTTTGAAAATCCAGCCAAAAATGGTGAAAACGATGATCTATAGTTCAGGGATTTTTGGGGGGGAAAAAACT
The DNA here is from genome assembly GCF_026875155.1 of Cherax quadricarinatus. Lineage (NCBI taxonomy): Eukaryota > Metazoa > Arthropoda > Malacostraca > Decapoda > Parastacidae > Cherax > Cherax quadricarinatus. The sequence goes on from NC_069424.1 coordinate 21,921,384, forward strand.
TTTTTTCTCAAAATAGAAAATGGTCATGATGACACTGTTGGATCAATTGCTCCTCACAAACATGAAAAAATCCAGTACATAAAACTTTCATGGAATGTTATGAGAGTTTTTATAAGATAAATGTGCCGTAAAAGTCGCCCCAAACAAGGAAGAATCAGATGAGAGAAAACAGCCTTGTATCAGGCTAAAAAGGTTTGATTTTATGTATTTAAACCTTTCAGGGTCGAGAGGCCCTCTCCTGAACTTGTTCTCTGGGTCGAAAATTTTTTGGAAAAAAAAAAATTATTTTTTCTTATGAAAAGATAGGGAACTGTTTCCCGATCATAATGACACCAAAAGTATGAAATTTGATGGAAAACTTACGGAATTATGCTCTCATGAAGTTAGTCTCGACGATGTTTATGCATCAGAAATTTCGTCCACTTTGAGCCCAATTTTTGGCCTATTCCATTGTACTAGTTGACAAAAATCATAACTATTTCGCTAGAACTCCATTTTTTCTATCGAATGAATACAAGAAACCACACCTTACCGATTTCAACTATCCAATAACGTGGTCAGAAATTAGCAATTTTGCCAATTTCCAAATAGGGTCCAGAATAAACAAGACAGACATTCCTGGCACTAAAATAACATTTCCTCTGTTCATTAGTCACATCTCCAAGCCCCTCTTACATTTCTTTTGCTTTCCACTTTGAATTTTTACTCTCACAAAAAATAGAAGATTTACTGTTACGCAGACTACTGCATTAGTGTAGAAATGGTATAAATAATATCAGCACACTTGTGAAAGAATATTAGACTCACCAGTTGATGTGTAATGGACATGTGGCATGATTTGTTTACTTTTGAACTTTGGCAAAAATTGAACATTTCTGCTACTTTGAGCTCAATTTCAAGGTACTTTTTGTTGTGAAACCAATCAAAATCATCTCAATTTCTGTAATATGTCTTCCATTCTATAAAATGAGACCAGGAAAACTAGAATAGATCCATAAATACCATACGAAAATACAGTGAAAAGTCGCTGTTTTAAACCCAAAAACATGATCAGTTTTTTTTTCTCATTACGCACTGTACTGCAGGATTTTTTTTATACTGTGCACACTGACCACATAGACCAATTCTTTCATATGTAGGCCTACCAGCTTTCTCTCGCTAGAATTTACACGTACTAGTACATCAATAACCCTGGTGCGTAAGCCGTACCAGTACGTCGGAAACTCTGAAAGGGTTAATTAGTGGACATCATGCAGGTTATGGGAGAGTGAAAATCAAAACTTTAGAGAACAGTTTATTTACTTACAACATTCACATAAATAATTGAGGTATTAGAGTACAGTACCAAGCCAGATGGATCAGCCGCGTAAGAAATGCCACAAACACACTGACAATAATACAGTAGATCCCCCACCTATGATGGTAATGCATTCCTGTAAATCATTCTTAAGTCGGTTGTTTGGAACTCATAACCTATTTTCCCGCTGACACCCAGGTTATAATCAAAGCCAAAATATTCTATCTAATTTCACTTAAATTTCTTACATTCAGTATTATTTAATTTTTCACTTGCAAATAACAAGAAACACAGTTTAAATAATGTATACAATACACCATGTAAACAGAAAATATAAAATTCAATCATACTATACTTTGTCTGGCTAGCTGTCTATTTTCTATTGACTCTGTGCAAGACAAATTAAGAACTAACCATGGGATTTCATTTAAAATATGCTCATTGTATTTCCACGCCTAAATCAATATTCTTTCAGAACATTCTTTCTAATGAATTTTAATATACACTAGTTTAGAGTGATATTTAGAGAAAGAGTGTTAAAAACAGCAAACGAAGGTGAGAATAAACAGTGTGATGCAACAATGTTTACTTACAGCCACAGTACCACTTTCCACTGCCATTTCCTCTACCCTCCGAGGCTGTAAGTACTCCTCCTGTGTATCAGAAACGAGCATTCGTGTTCACATGTCATTAAGTGGTTACTAAGTGCCAGTGTTGTAAGAGTGGAACATTTTAAGTTAGGGATCTACTGTACTAAATTATGCCAGAGTGGGTCTGTCTTCTATTTTTGGGAAACACCTCACGCCTAATCAATCAGGCTGTGGTGCTTAATTCGGGCTGTGTGCTGCTAGTACCAATAGCCTGACTGATCAGGACATCAACCAAGAGGCCTGGTCTGGGATCATGCCGTGGGTGCAATGACCCCCAGAACCATCAACAGGTGGACAGGAAAGGATGAGGTGCACTAAAGAGGACGGGAGGTGATAATTACCACACTAGTTTATGTATTGCACAAAGAGTGCATGTATGTACCAGGTAACAAGAAATAAATGTAGTGTTACAATATTATCTTTAAAAGCACAGAAAAGTTACTGTATTTTAAAACTCGGGCTCTCTAAAATCAGAAAATATGTAAGGTTGCAGATACATTTTTTCCTTTGAAAAGCAATATTTGGATAAAGAGTACGATCTGAGGTTTACCGTGTTACCGAAAATTAAGTAAAACATTTTTTTGTGTGGATTGAGAGGCCAGCCAAGTGGAAGTGTTATACAGCAATGTACATATAAATGCACTAAGATGAAAGAAGAAAAGAAATAAGCAAGAATAGAATACCTTTAATTACATGAACTTACAATTCTTCCTGCAAATCTTAATTTGAATAATACAAAGCTAACGGTAAATGCAGAAGCAAGATGCTGTACTAAAACAAAAGAATAAACATGAAAATTATAAAAATATAACATGTAATGTATAAAAATGGAATGCAAGATTAGAAGTTCATTTTAGAGCTATATAAACAATAGGCTGCAGAAGACTTCTGTATGGATAAAGAAGTAAAAATTATTTAAAAAAAAAATTCATAGGAATTAACATAAATTACTGGCTAGTTTGAGAGACTAGAGATATTAATGTTAAAGTGTAGGCATTAGAGCTGGTGGAAGATGGGCAATACTACACATCCAAGACACCTATCAATTCTGTGTTCAATGTACCTGCACTGTTTATATTTTATTTTAATATGGTGCACACTTATGAAACAAATGCAAATGGTCCTTTAACACCTGTAGGTGATAAATGATGGTAGTTAGTTATATCTACAAAATAAAAAACCACTAATTCCAATAGGCAGATTTTGTCACATCAGACAGCAGTTTGAAAGATATACTCTACTATGCTCTTATCAATTTGAGTTGCACTAATTTCAGCTTTCTGACAACTATATTTGCCTAGCTATAACTATATAATTATTACCATTTAAAACCTGAAAAATCTTTTGTCATCACACTGGCTTTGGTCATCTTATAATAGATAAGAGGAATACGTACCTCAAAATACAGCGGCTATTGCCCATCTAAATACATTTATCAAATTACTATATTAACAAAATAAAAAAATATAAAAGTAAATAAAATAAGAACAAAGTAACATTCTGTAAATAATTGGCTGAAAAAAGTTATATATGACTTTGTACCATGAAGTGAAGTATAGCATGACTTCTTTGATGAACACACTACTAATGTCACCCCTTGCACAAGAGTTATAATGCAGGTACATCTCATTTACACACTGATTCTTCATTATCTTCCATGGAGATTGAATTTTCAATTGATAATCATTATTGATTTATATAATAAGGCAATTTACATTGATAAACTTGTCTGAAAAACCTCTATATAAAAAATTGGGTAGTAAATTACCTCGATTAACATTTAAATAATATATAATAAAATTGTTACATTTTATATCTTTTAAAATTTAATAACTATTTTCAAAAGTCATTTGTCAATCATAGCAACTGTCTTAGCATAAAAATATATAAATGGTAAAAGATAAGAATACAAAAAATACACTATTAACTAGGACTCTTACTTGGCACTGAAACATTTACAACATCAGTAACACTGTTATTGTTAAAGGAAAAAAACATTTGAGCACTTTGAAATACAATTTACTTACAAAGGAGCCTCTACTACAGTATATCTGCCCAATAATTATAGTAATCACAAACTTCAAGTATGAGCACATTTTTCTTGCTGGGAAATGGTTGCATTGCAGGGGGAGACATGGCAGAGTTTGCATTATCATCATTATGATAAGTGTTAAGCCTTTTAAGATAACACACAGCAGGGGTGAAATAAATAGTAGAGGGGAGAAGGCGATGTTAAGGAAAGTACATCAACAGAAGGGTAGGAGAGGAGAAGGGGGATGTCAGTTGAGGTAGTAAATCAAAGGCTATTTAAAAAATCGTACACCGAGTCTGAGAGAGAGGTAGAACTGACAGAGAGGAGGGCAGACAAAAATAGACATCAGTGATTTTGGAACTGTTACCGGTAGAGGTGTGTGCATAGCAAGGGGGTTTTCTTTCCCCAGAAAGTCTCAGTATCATACTTTCACCAATGCATGGCAATGATAGTTACGATAATACTGATGTGCCACTGTCACGTTTCCATCAGTGATATAGATGACTGAGACATTGAAGGCAAAGTTTTTTATAGAGACAAGGGTTGATTACAACCTTAACTAAATAATAAATGTGTACCTGTCATTATACCAGATAACTGATATGCATCACAAGTGTAAAAACAATTCAAGATCACTCACTATATCGAGAACACAATGTAGTGTGACAAATAAGTGTCACACTCTTAATCCATGCATACACTATATTTATATAATTTATTACTATTCCTTTTACCATTATTAGTTGTACGAGAAATTACCCAAAATCCTATACATAACCAGGGGCTATCTGTATATAATATTTAATGTTTTCCAATTTTGTAAAAACAATGTAATGTATCATGTGTGCACTGTGCTACACTGAAGGGACTAGAGTTATTCATAAACTGTCGCTACATGAAGGTCCCACTTCAGTACAGTATTCTAAATTTTAGTAAATTACCCTAGAAATATAGTGTAACAGCTTTATTAAACTTACTACACCAATTAGCATGACAGCTAGCACAATCATATAAATATATTTCTGCTTGGATTAAAGTGTCATAAACATTGATCAAAACAAAAACTACTTGGACAGACATATGAAACACAGGTAAGAGAGATTTGCATATTTTGACCTCAATCAGTTCTAAGCTGAAAAAGTCTCAAAATGTCCAGAGCTCTCTTACCCTTATTTCTTATTTTTGTCAAAGTGAATTCTCATTTTGCATACATTTCTGCAGTAGGAGCCCCAAAGAGAGGAGTCCATCTATAATACACAATGTCTTATTTGCAACAACAGTCACTTCCTTGGCCCAAGCAGGGTTCATTACACGTCTTTTACAAAGTTCTGTATTAACCCCACTCTCCACTTCTTCACTACAGCTCACTACAGTAATTTGCCTGTTACATTCAATATCAGCTGGAAACCCATCAAAGCTCCAAACCTGAATAGTTCTTCGATTGGTGTTCAAATCAGTAAAGACCTGGCCCATAAATATATGTACAGTACTATAGATGAATACCCCTTCCCCACTCAAACAAAAACAAGTCTGTCAGCTGTGACAAGGTGCTTCCCACCTACATAGCTAGTCTAGATGCTGCCTCCCCTTGATTAAATCAATTTCTGTGTCTTGTCAATTGTGGACCATCCATGTGTGTTTTATGGGGATATTCCTTTGCTTACACTTGGCATTTGGCTGTTGGTCCTTGGTGTGCATGTAAGAGCAGGGTCAGTCCAGCAGGCTAAACACTGCTGTTCTCTACCCAGTGTGGAATTTTTGCTCAGTCATATTCAGAGATACTCTCACACACATACCATGCTCACTGGCTTGTCAACAGTTCAGCTAAAATGCATCTAACTAGAAGCTACGATCTGCAAAACCAGTTCCCTGGGATATCATCACTGTTCTACAGCTTCCTCCTCTGACTCTCTGGTACAGTTGGTACATTCCTGGTGGGTCTTCCCACTCTCCTCCCCAAGGCTCCAACTCAGAATATTTTACTGCTTTAAATATATATACATTATTATTATTTTTTTTTTTATTATCACACTGGCCGATTCCCACCAAGGCAGGGTGGCCCGAAAAAGAAAAACTTTCACCATCATTCACTCCATCACTGTCTTGCCAGAAGGGTGCTTTACACTACAGTTTTTAAACTGCAACATTAACACCCCTCCTTCAGAGTGCAGGCACTGTACTTCCCATCTCCAGGACTCAAGTCCGGCCTGCCGGTTTCCCTGAATCCCTTCATAAATGTTACTTTGCTCACACTCCAACAGCACGTCAAGTATTAAAAACCATTTGTCTCCATTCACTCCTATCAAACACGCTCACGCATGCCTGCTGGAAGTCCAAGCCCCTCGCACACAAAACCTCCTTTACCCCCTCCCTCCAACCCTTCCTAGGCCGACCCCTACCCCGCCTTCCTTCCACTACAGACTGATACACTCTTGAAGTTATTCTGTTTCGCTCCATTCTCTCTACATGTCCGAACCACCTCAACAACCCTTCCTCAGCCCTCTGGACAACAGTTTTGGTAATCCCGCACCTCCTCCTAACTTCCAAACTACGAATTCTCTGCATTATATTCACACCACACATTGCCCTCAGACATGACATCTCCACTGCCTCCAGCCTTCTCCTCGCTGCAACATTCATCACCCATGCTTCACACCCATATAAGAGCGTTGGTAAAACTATACTCTCATACATTCCCCTCTTTGCCTCCAAGGACAAAGTTCTCTGTCTCCACAGACTCCTAAGTGCACCACTCACTCTTTTTCCCTCATCAATTCTATGATTCACCTCATCTTTCATAGACCCATCCGCTGACACGTCCACTCCCAAATATCTGAATACGTTCACCTCCTCCATACTCTCTCCCTCCAATCTGATATTCAATCTGATATACATATAAAAAAAAAACATTTCTGCATAAGTGTTTGCAGCTGTCATATTTCAAATGCTGACTGGAGTTTGAAGTTTTGTCTGGGATCTCACCAAGTGTTCAATATAACAGGCAATCTATGTTAGTGAGTCATAGTGAAAGGGTCCTTATACTGGCATACACCATTAGTCCAAAATCTGATATTTCCAAGAATTGAAGAATTTGCTTTGATACTCAGAAAATGATATGGTCTTCTAGTTCAGAGGTGATCCAATACCCTGGCAATGGCCTGGTATGTGATGTGGTAATCAACTCACTGCCAATGATTGGCAACAGCCAACACATGGTAGGCTCTTGGTGGATGAATGAGGAAGTGGTATGAGAAACTAATTTTTTCCACCAACTAGCATGCAGGGAAAATTACCATTGCCCCGTGCTGTCGCTTGCCCAGAGCATATTTATTTAAAACCCATAAACCCAAAAGTACAAAAAAAAAATTATACTATAATTAGTTCGGGGAGCATAAACTGCCAAATTTTTTTAAATACCATAAAACCCTCTAGCTAGTATAATTTCCATGTCACATGTCAAGAACATCATTAGTGTCACTGTAACTACTCTATTTCCAAAAGTCCCTATCAATGCCCTTTCAAAATTCACAATGAACCAAGTGGCCAAACTCAACCCTACTTCTAGATATGATTACTATATATTAAAGTTTTCAAATTCATATTCAATAACTGGCACTATATGTACTCAAAACTCTTGAATGGGTCTACAAAATTCTTTGTCTCTTAATTATGCAATTTTTATAGGGATTGACTTTTCTTTACATCACGATACTGAATATGATACTTATTCATTGCCAACTGGTTCAGACAAGTGAACAGCGTTTTATGCTTGTGGTTGCTCGCAGAATATCATGGCAGCATTCTAAACTGATTAGGTGCCCCATCCATTAACTTCATCATTCAAACAGAACAGGAAGGGTTTATAATTTCTGGATACCCACATTCATAGATTTGAAAAGTCGTTTAAGTTCAGCAGATATAAAAAGCACCTCAGTATCTGCAAATACTGGATAAGTGTGCACCAGTGTCCAAAAATTTTCAAAAAATAATTTTGTTATTTTTTCTTATGAAATGGTAAAGAATCTTTTTCTGAAGGTAATAAAACAAAAAGTATGAAATTTGATGTAAAATTTATGAAATTATGCTCTCGCGAATTTTGATGTGTCAGTGATATTTACGCATCGGCGATTTTGCCACTTTGATCCCCATTTTAGGCCAATTACATTATTCCAGTCGGCCAAATTCTTAACTATTTCACTAGTATTACTTCTATTTTATCGACTGAGCACAAGAAATTGCCAAGTCAACTGTTTCAACTACAAAATAAAGTGATCAGAAATTGGTAATTTGGCCAATTTAATGCAAAGTTCAAAATATTCCATTTCAAAATAGGGTCCAGAATAAACAATGCAGGCATTCCTGGCACTAAACTAACATTTCCTTTGTTCATTAGCTACGTTTTCAGGCTTTGCAAATGAACTCAATTCTGATTTTTTATTCACATAATGAATTTTTATTCAAACCAACAAACAGAAGATTTACTGTTATGCAATACTGTAATAATTGCATAAATAATATCACCACATTTGTGAACATATATTAGAACCACCAACTGGTGTGTATTAGACGTGTGAGGTCATTTGTTTACTCTTGAACATCGGCAAATATTTAATATTTCCGCTACTTTGAGCTCAGTTTCAAGCCATTTCCAGTACTAAAACCAATCAAAATCATCTTTATTTCTGTAATATACCTTCCATTCTATCAAATGAGACCAAGAAATCACAAATACAACTATAAAAAACATACGAAAAAACACTGCAAAATCGGTTTTAATCAAAAATTACGGTCTGTTTTTTCCTCTCATTATGCACTGTGTGTGTGTGTGTGCAGGATTTGTTTTATGTGGTGCACACATACCACATAGATGTATTCTCTCATATCTAGGCCCAAATTTACTGTTCACAGCTTATCAGAGTGAACTGAGCTCATGGCGCAGATCTACGGTTTGGACCCTCAACGTAAAGCCATAGATCTATGGCACGGACCCTGAAAGGGTTAAGATAACCCCAAGAGTACTAAAACTCTCAGTTTTCTCTTTGATGTTCTTGAAAGCAGAGCACTTCGTGTCTAACCGTGAGTATACTCACAATGAGAGCAACAAAATTTGTAAGATCTTTCATTGTGTACCCCAAGATTATCACTGATAATTTTTTACAACAAGCCAAGAAAACAGTTTACTGCAAACTTTGGAACAAGTACATCATATTCACTACAAAAAAAAAAAAATGGTTTTACAGTACCATGAAAATGTTGCAAATACACTTCAAAATTATTAAAAATACTGAACATCAATTTGATCTGAGTCAAGAATTCTTGTAGCAGAAGTGTCAAAAAAATATTTATTGTGGAATACATTTTCTAAAGTACAGTGGAACCCTGGATTTTGTCCTTAATCCGTTCTAGAAGGTTGGTCTAAATCCAAAACGGATGAAAACCGAAGCAATATTTCCCATAAGAAATAATGTAAATACAATTAACCCGTTCCAGACACCCAAAAATATTAACAAAAAATACATTTTTTAAAGAATAACTATAGTTTTACATACAGAAAACAATGAGAAAGAACTATAAATGACTAATGAAATGGATAATTGACCATTTAACATCACACTTACCTTTACTGAAGACTCTTGTTGGATTATGGACAGCAAGGAGGGAAGAGGGAGGAGGAGCAGAGGTTATTGTTTAGAAGGGGAATCCTCCCTCCATAAGGACTTCAGGTATCAAAGCCCTATCCGGGGTTACTTCCCTTCTTTGAATTTTACTGGCACTGGACCCCTGTTGCACTTAATATCTGTCCAGAGAGCCCTGTTTCTGGCATCTCTTTAAGATTTGCCTAAAATGGGACACAGTATTGTCTCTTTCTTGAATTCTTTACCTTCTTTACCAAAGGGCTGGCACTAGGAACTTTCTTTGGGCCCAAGGTGACTTATTTCGCAGTCGCATTCAATAAAAAAGCACAAAAAAACAAAGGATTATTACGAAATATTTCAGATGAATGCTCACTCAACCAGTGACAGAGCCAGACTGAGACATGTACGCATGAGTGGCAGCATCCCGGGTGGGTGGACATGACTGATACGGACGATTTCTGGGACAAGGTACGAAATCTTGAGCAAAATTTAGCCGAAAACAGTGGTCGAAATCCAAATCGTACGATAGCCGGTGCGGATGAAATCTGGGGTTCCACTGAAACGTGAATATGCTGTACAGTATAATAAATTTAGTACAGTTACAGCATTGCTCAGTTGAATGCATCTTGGATTTTGGGTCAAAATTCTTTTTGTGTTAATTTGATATCACATGTCATTGGCAGTTGTTTAATAACATACATCAGTATATTAAATCCAAAATTAACAGAAAATTAAATAAATAAATCTTAAGTGTCTACTCCCATAGAAAAAAAATGTACAGTATAATTCCTTGACCAAATTGTACTAAACAAATGGAAACCCACCATGCCAACACCATATACCTAGGATAACCACATTTAATATATAAATAATATCTGATCAACATAATAAAAGTATAAAACACCATCCAAAAATATAAACAAAATCTTAGACTTAACTGCACAAAGACATGAACTTATCACACAAAAGTTTATACCAAATTTCAATGACTTTGGAAAAATAAAAAGTGAAAAATACTTAGAATCGCTTTGCCTACCTTGCCCTGCTTAGTATGTAGTCCTGGTTTTTAATGGAACTGGTGAATATCCAGAATGAATTGAGCTTCACACTGCAGATTTAGTGTTGTACCTAGACATGTAATATTTTTAATAAATGTATGAAACTGAAATTTGTTAACCCTTGACTTACTGACATACTGCAACATTATTATAGTTAAAGAAAGCATTCAACCCAAGCAAAGCTCATGGTATTATGTCTTCACTGTGTATAATTTTTTTTAAAGTTGCAGTGGTTGTAGTGTAGAACTTACTATGTACATTCTCTTCTAACAAATTTCCTCCTACCACTTTGTGAAGAATATTTTGCTATGCTTTCAGCAGCTAATGCTCCTATTTTGGTAAAACAAATATCAACAGCCTTTTTTAATATTTTAAAACCATTTTAAAGTTGGCAAGTATCACACAGGAGTTTATCACAATTTCAATAATACAATCTGCTCATGACAATCTTTTGTAAATTCATATTCCATGTTTAGCCTGTACATACTCTTTTCCCATTTGTATTACACTGCACTTATCTACATCAGAATCCATCATTCACCACTCACTCCATATGTATGCTTAATTTAACCAAGTATTCCAGTAGAAATACAGTGGAACTTCATTTTTTTGGCCGCTGCATTTATCGGCCGATTCATATTTAGGCTGGTTTTTCGGCGGAAATTTTGCTCTGTATTTCGACCGTTGCCTCGTATATCAGCTGTATTAGATGTGTCAGCCTGGGATGCCGCGAGTAAGTCAGTCAGTCTCACTTTGACTGTCGGCGAGTGAGCACATACTCCACGCATTCATCCAAACATTTCCTTAAAATCCATTGTCTTTTGGTGGTTTTTTATTAACCCTTAAACTGTCCAAACGTAGATCTATGTTTGCTCACGTAGTGCTCCAAACGTAGATCTATATGTTTTTTTACATGCTTTCTTATGGAGAAAATCAAGGTTGGAGCGCTAAGCATGCAAACATAGATCTATGTTTGAACAGTTTAAGGGTTAAGTGCGACTGTGAAATAAGTCCCCATAGGATGTATGGCAATAACAAATCAACAATCACTTCTATCCTGGCAAAGAAAGAACAAATCAAGGAAGTTGATGTGGCTTGTTTATTAAGTGCGACTGTGAAATTAGCCACCATGGGCAAGAAGTGTAGCAGGGAAACAGGGAGTGTGGAAGGGAGACAAGGAGTGTAGCATGGAGGCAGGGAGTGTAGCAGGCAGGGAGGGAAGCAACCCTAGAGAGGGCTTTGATGCCATAAGCCAACAAGAGTCTTCAATAAAGGTATGTAATAGTGATTTAAATGTTTATTTTATTTAGTTCTCATTGTTTTGTGTATGCAAAACTATAATTAATCTTTAAAAAATGTATTTTTTGTGAATATTTTTGGGTGTCTGGAATGGATTAATTGTATTTACATTAATTCTTATGGGAAATATTGCTTCGAATTTAGGCCGTTTCAAATTTAGGCCAACTTTCTGGAATGGTTTACGGCCAAAAAACGAGGTTCCACTGTACATAGCATTCCTATTTCTTACCCTGTCTAGAACATTTGTGTCATGTAAATACATTTATATATTTTTTTGTATTCCTTTTCACAAGTAATTTACATAAACCAGAAAGATTTTTGAGGCAAACACTGATACCTATGGCACCCTATTTCTGACATCATCACTATATTTTCCTTTTAACCCGTAAACGGTCCAAACGTATACATACGTTTTTTCAACATTTGAAAGTATGTAAAAAAAGTAGATTTTTTTTTTTTTTTACATTTGAAAACATGTAAAAAACTTTGATCTACTTTTTTTTTGTTATATTTGAAAATATGTAAAAAAAAACGTAGATCTACTTTTGGAGCACTACGCATATGAACGTAGATCTGCTTGGACCATTTACGGGTTAAACAAAAATTTCTAATTCACTACAAGAGTTCATCTTTTTTTCTCTCTCTGTTTTATAGTTTCCAGATCAGTCTCTGATGATGAACTCTATCACACTCTTTCATGAAGGCTTTAGAAATAAATGCAATCCAAACATCAATTTCTTTCTCGAGCAATTTAAGTGACTCATTTCATATATAGCATAATTTCATATATAGCATAAGAGTTTGCTGACTGAAGGTCTGTTTGTTGGTTCTTATTACTATTATTTTCAAAGGTGCTAAACCTATAAGGGTCATGTATTGCCACATGGCAGAGGTGAAACAGAAGGTACAGCATAAGAGAGGTGCTGGTGCTGAGGAAAAGACATCAGCAGAAATAAGAGGGTCACAGTTAATGTAACAAATCAGTAATAATGAAGAAATGATGTGTACGCATTGAAGTTGGAACTGTAAACATATCAGGGTGCTAAAGAAGACATCTGAAATGTAGCTGGTATGCTCTCTGATGAACAACAACAATCAAAGATTTTCAACTGTCAATGAAACAACAATTATTGCAGTGGTGCCAGATTCCACCTCCTTGAAATGATGACCATTTATGACTAGCTTGTCCCATGTGTCACTACTGTTTTCCACAATCAGCTGTGATGGAGGGTACTGCCAAAGGCTAAATTGTAGTTTGATGAAGTAATGACATAAAAGCTTGGAATTTGGAGGTGCATATGGTGCAAGCACACTCAACACAACCATACAAACTTGTGATATAAAAATACTGATAATACAGTATTATTGTTATGGTTAACCATTAATTTATAATAATTAATATTTTATTCATCAAGATATATTTTTAATTAGAATTAAAATATTTTTGGTATATTTTTATACTTTTGCAATTGTAAATGCTCTGAGTCTATGAACCTTCAAGACTGTGGGGTAAAGTGTGAGATGCAAGTAGCCAAGTATGTTGATAGAGGATATGAGAAGTGGTGTGCTCAACTTGCAATATAATTTTCTTTTTCCAACGTATTATGTATTGTTTTCCTCTCATACAATAGTGATAGATGTGCTTTTCTTTTTATCCATCACCTCTGTGGGTGGTCAATTAAGTGTGATGTGCAGTAAACAGCTATATGGTCCATGTGAACTTACTGCCTATGAACATACATGACCAAGGTGTATAAATCTGTGTTGGAAGGAAGAAGGGCAAGGGATCATCCCAGGAAGGGTTGGAAGAAGGGGGGTAAAGGAGGTTTTGAATGCTAGAGGATTGAGCATCCAAGAACCTTGTGTGAATGTGTTAGACTGGAATCAATGGAGAAGAATAGTTTTTAGTTCGAGCAAGAGGAATGCAGCATTTATGAAAGGATTCAGGGTAACTGATTAACTGGATTTGAGTCCTGGAAGTAGTCTGCACTCTGAAGGGGTGGGAATGCTGCAGTCTGGGACAACATTTGAATTATGATGTCTACACCCTTCTGGGCAAGGAAGTTACTGAATGAGTGATAGTAAATGTGTTTCCTTTTTAGGATGAGTCTACCTCAGTAGAGCATGGCCAGTGTTTGAAAAAAATACATTCTGATTCAAGTGTATAATCAAGTACTAAAATGAATGAAGAGTATTAACCCTTTCACTATAATGACACCTTTGAGATTTAAAAAGAATATGAAATGGTAGAGAATTTTTTCTGAAGGTAATGGCACCAAAAAATGAAAAATTTTATGGATAATTTATGGAATTACACAGGTGCAAAGTTGGCAGTCTGGGTGAATTTTACACATCAGCAATTTTGCCTACCTTGAGTCCTATTTAAGCCAATTCCATTGCACAATTTGACCCAATTCATGGCAATTTCACTAATATACCTTCTATTTCTATCGAATGAGAGCAGGAAACCACCCATTTGACTTTCAGAACTGCTCAATGAAGAGCACAGAAGTCAGAAATTTGCCCAATTTTACACGAAATTCAACAAATTAAAAAAAAAAAAAAAAAAAAAAAAGTGTCCAAAATAAACACTGTAGGCATTCCAGCCACTAAAGCGACCTTTCCTCTGTTCATTAATTATGTCCATAGGTCTCGCCTGTATAACACTTGCCCTCCATTTTGAATCTATCATCACAGAAAAATAATCAAAGTTTAACCCTATTTCTCGGATAGTAAAACATAACAAAAAATGCTTTATCGTGATTTAGGCCATCCCAGTACAGTAAATAAAGTAGACCAGGAAGGAGGGGAAGGGGTCCTTACCCTTCCTTGGGATAAAATTGAAAAATCTAATATTTCTGCCATTTTAAGATTTATTTCAAGCTACTTCTGGCCCAAAATCGACCAAAATCATCTCTATATCACTTGTATGTCTTCCATTCTATCAACTGATACCAAGAAACAGCCACTAAAGTCATAAAACCCACACAATACACAAATAACCTGCACTTAGGTGTCAAACTTATGACATTACAGTCCGACATGGACCATTAACAAGTGACTTAATGGTCCAAGTTGGACTGAAACAACATCATACATTTCAGTCTCATAACTGCAGATTATTTATGTATTAATCCAGCTATGATATTGTGAATTTTTATTTTCCATAAAAAACATCCAAGAAAACACACCAAAGTTGCGCTGTGTGGGTCACGATTTTGTCTATATTGTGCACACCCACTGCACAGACCCATTCTCTCATGTCTAAGCTAAAATTTGCCACTCACAGCATATGAGGGTGCTGTACTCAAGGCACAGATGTAAGTGAGAGACACTGGCATCAGTAACATAGATCTTCATGAAGTAGACCAGGTTAACTGACAGTTTGTCAAAGATACAATAAATAAATACTGCATCAATAAACACTAACATGAAAGAAATAGAACCTAGAAAATAATAACAAACAAACAGCACCATAACAAATAAATAAATGCCAATAATAAATAGGCTGCTGCTTAACCTGTAAACGGTCCAAACGTATATATACGTTCTCTCCCGTAGTGCCCCAACTTTTTTGAGAAAAAAAAAAATCGTTTTTTTTTTAATAGGAAAAAAGAGCATATGGTACCCAAGCATCCCCAATTATTTTAATATGGTGCACTTGAGTGTGCACACCCATTCTCTCATGTCTAGGAGACTCAGACTTATTGTGGCAATGTTGAATGTACGACAAAAAAAAGTATATATACATTTGGGGCACTAGCGGTAAAAACGTATATATACGTTTGGACCGTTTACGGGTTAACAAGGTAAGGGGGGTAGCATATTTGGCAGATCAATCTGACTGAATTCTCTTACATGCCTCAAAGCCCATAACTGCAAGGAACTGGTAATTCTACAGGTTCCCTTGTAATTCTGTATATACAAGTTTGACTGAAAGAGACAGGAAGCTACAAAAGACTCTTCTACAGTCTGGTATGCTTGTTAAGTACACATTCTTCTTGACAAAAAATGGATAAAATGATAAATGTGACCATATATGTTTGTACTATACATATTTCATTTTTCTGTAGATGACTTACAGTATACAGAAGTGGTTTAACCCCAAAAATGTTGAATATATATTTAACTCCACTGAACCCATAACTAAATAAGGTTACTGCATTAAGATGACATTTTACTGCATAAATCCCACATAAGTTTCACATTTTTCCCCCTTTCACAGTAGAAATCACATTTATGCCACAACAGAGGAATACTAGAGGTTGCAGTACCAGGTTGAACCTGAGGGAACTATTACTACCATTGGTGATGTTCCTGATGTTCCCAAAACCTCCACTTGACCAGTATTCATGTTTCCAGTGACCTGATAACCACAAATATTTGCTTGCCTACTGTTTTACAGTTACCACTGACTTAAGGGCAAATTTCTGTTAAAATTAAATTGATCTTATGACAAAATAAAATTAGTCACAGACAAAAGTAAATTTAATGCTAAAATTTAACTCTTCACATAATTATCAGGGTTTACCATTAGTGTAATTATAAAGACCTACATCAAGGATGCAGTTAGTGTATACGACAGAATACTGCACTACTCTCACTGCCTGTTCTAACATACATTGTACGTTCATACATGCATTTATTCAAATGTCTTCCCAATTCTCATACACTTTTCCAGACACTGCCTAATAAGGAGAAAATACCCTATTTGTAAATGTTATTCTAGGACTTAACCATAAATCTGTTGGTGATATTTTATCTGTATGCCACATACATGCCCACTCTTTGACACAAATCCTTAATTTCAACTTTTCTTTATAAGGTACCACAGCACTAAGCATTTGCTGTACATGGGAGATTCAGCTGTATAAAAAATACTTTTTTTTTGTAGCAAAATGAACTTGTAAAATGAACCACAGTGCAGAATGTAGATCCCTGAAAATAGCACAGTTGTATGTGTATGTAACATTGTATGTCTGTACTGAGGGTGTATAACCCTGGTGTGGAAGGTAGGAAGGGTAGGGGTCATGTCAGGAATGGTTAGAGGGATGGGGAAAGAGGGGATAAAAGAGGTTTTAAGTGTTAGGGGGGCTTAAGCATCCTGCAGACTTTTGTAGCATGTTAAACTGCAGCAAGAGGAGAAAAGTGGCTTTTAATGCTTGACTTGCTGTTAGAATGTGAGCAAAGTAACGTTAATAAAGCAATTCAGGAAAGCCAGTTAGCTGGACTTGAGTTCTGAAGGTGGGAAGTACAGTGATTGTACTCTGAAGTAGGGGTAGGAATGCTGCAGTCAGAGGGGCATCTAAATTGTAATGTAAGAACACTTTTGGCAAGACAGCGACTGAATAAATAGTGGTGCATGCCTTTTCCTTTTCATGGGTCACTGTGTAGGTGTGTGGGGGTTTGTGTGAGCATGTATGCATGTGCCCACGTGAGTGTGTGTGTATATAAGAACACTATATTACCAAGAACAAAACAGTGCATGTGTTGCACCAGTTAATAATAAACACTTATAAATTTGAGGATTTCAGTGATCTCTTGCAAGACATATCAGTGTATTTTTTCTTGACTGTATTCCACAGCATATTCCATTATTAAAGATAATGATGCTGCTTATTCAAACACAACATGAATGCACTATTAAAACACTGACCAGTTCACATACTCTACAAAGTCCATAAATATTAATGCCAGCATAATATGAGGGAAACCTTTTTCTTGAACTGTTCTGAATATCTAAGCTCTTGGGTTAGTACAGAAACACAGTGGGAAAAGTTATTATAATTAACAGATTCTAGAGAGCAGATAGGCTATAAATACTCATACATATGTCACTATAATGAAAAAGACATATGAAAATAAAAACAATTACTTTATTAAATATAAAATATTAATCAATATCCAAATCAAGAACAGGAAATTCTAGAACAATTTTAACAATTATATAGATTAGTGTAGAGAAGCCAGTACTTGAAACACCATACATCTAGCCATGTGCCTTTCACAGGCACTCTAAACTGTACACTCATCTCCAGGAGCTTTACATTCCATCTTTCCTTCTCAAACTTCTAAGAACTTTGAGACCCCTCAGCAAATTTACAAGCTTCCTCCACTTAATTTCATATCAACTATTTGTTTTACAAGCCAAATTTTACAAAAATTCATTCATTTGCAAGATAATTCAAATTTGTGGGGAAACACTAGTAGTTTATGAGTCTCCTTTTGTGCTAATACACAAGTACTGTAGACATGGTGCAGGTGTAAACATAACTATGAGATTAAATCTACAGTGATTCTGGTAGATCTTTTGCTACTTGTACTATACCACTTCCTCTTCTCTTCCTACTTGTGTCACTACCGTACACGTAGTCAATGACTACATAGACAACGCTTGTTATCAAGATTCTACTCTGTGTCATTGTATAGCTAATCATCAAATCTACTTATGAGGAATTCTAGGGCTTGCTGACTAGTTTGAGGAGACAATTCTGCATTATTACTCAACAAAACATTTATTAAACATAAGAATCTTATGAATAACCATACTACATAAATATCAGTAAACTAATCACCAACAAGTGCAAGTGAAGTAAATTTAAGGAGACTATGGAAGTCTGGCCTGGTAACCAAATACGTATTCCACCATGAAAATTAATTAACAATTACTGTGCATGTAGGCCTGTACTCACCTATTCGTGGTTGCAGGGGTTGAGTCTCAGCTCCTGGCCCTGCCTCTCAGCTTGACACTTGCCAGATTCACTCCCTCTTAGCCTCATGGGAGCTACTGTACCTGCTCTTTAAATTATGTATAGAGCCTGCCTCAACTACTTAAGGCACTTGCAAGTAAAAGGGCACAAGTGCTAACCTCAGCCAAAGAGGGTTTCTTAATATATGCTGCTTTTTGTCTGTATTTGGCTTGTGGTGCAAGGGCTGAAGCAAAACTGTTAGAACATTGTGGTATAAAGTCACCTTGAGAATGATTGACTTCTCTATCTTAGGCCTTCACATGTGGTCTGAGGAGTCTCCAAAAAAGAAAATGCTATGCTCTGAGTTGGCCTTCATTTACTTCATCTCTCAGCCAATTGGAGTTCAGGATTTGGCCACACCTTCACCAGCACAGCCAATCACATTATTATTATTATAATCAAAAAGAAGCGCTAAGCCACAAGGGCTATACAGCACAGCATCACAGCCATTCCCTTCCTCTCATCCACAGTACTAGCATGCCATATTCTACATGACTTAATTGGTTTACAGCATCAATAGATGTTGATAAATATAAAAGAATTTACTGATAAGTTTTTATAAATACCATACCAACATTAACTTAAAATTATCCTAATACACACTATGCAACAGTTTAACAGTAGCCATTTGTGCCCTGTTAAGTGTACATACATAAAACACAGACAAATCAAATAATGAAATGTCCTATACAACACCATTTGAATGATCAAAATGTCTTAATTAGTTTACAAGTTGTGACTTGTAAACTTTGCTTTCTTGTTTTTAAAACTGGCGCTTACGCCCTTTTACTTGCGGACTTCTCACCTTGAGATCATTTCTATTCCTGACCACTTTGACTGAAAAGATACTTCCCAACATTCTAGTGGCTCATCTGTGTCCCCAAATATCTGGCTTCACCTCTCAAACAGCCTGTCCTTCCTGAGTATTTTATATGTTCACCTTTGCATTCATTTCCATTAGCCTATCTTCATAGCTCATTTCTCTCAGCTCTGAAACAAGCCTCATTGCACACTTCTGCACTGTCTCCAGTTTCATAACATCCTTTTTCAGGTGTGGGTTCCATACTGGTGCTGAAGACTCTAAAATGGGCCTAACATATGTTGTATAATGGGCCCTGAATGACTGTTGAGATTCCTAAAAACTAATCTGGCAAAATGCTAGGCACTTTGCTCACCCCTAGGCTTTTCTCTTTGAGCAAAGTCTGCAGTCTCTCCCTAGAGACTACACTCTGTGTCTGGTCTTCTGGCACCTTCTCCAATCTTCATAACCTAGCATTTGCTGAGGCTGAATTCACACAACTACTTATTTGACTAATCTTGCAGTCTGTCAACATCAATTCCCATCCTTTTCTTGTCCTCGTATTATTCTTATCATTAGTTTGACATCAGCAAACAGGGATACATCAAACAACTAAATCCAATCCAAACAGTACTGGTCTTAATATCAATCTTTGTGGAACCTCACTTGTTACTCTTTCCCATTCTGGCATGTTTTCTCTGACAATCTCACACTGTTCCCTTCCCTTAATGTACTCTTTGATACGCTGCAGTATATATTCTGTTATTCTTGCCTGAACCTCAAGTTTTTGTCCAGTCTCTTATGGGGTACAGTATACAATGCCTTCTTGCAGTCTAAGGAAGTGCAATCCACCCATCTATCTATATCTACCTATAATATAACTGTACCTCTCACTTCCATTAATGTATCAAAGAACTCCAACAGGTTGTTGGTAAGACAAGATTTGCCACAGCTTAACCCATGCTGCCTACCATTTATAAAATCACTTCTCTCCAAGTGCTTGACCACTTTCCTTTTGACTACTCTATTACCTTGCATGGTATGAATACAAGTGAAACTGATCTGTAGTTCAGTGCTTCCTCCCTCTGTCCTTTCTTAAATACAGGGACTACATTTGTTATCTTCTAGATATCTGCCAACTGTCCCATGTCCATTGGCTTGTTATAGATCTTAGTTAGTGGTTTGGACAGTGCTGCTGCTCCCTCTCATAGAATCCATGATGATACTTTATTAAGTTCCACTGTCTTTAACCCTTTCACTGTCCAGGCCCCTGAAATTAATATTGCTCTCAGAGTTTACTTTAAAAAATCTTCTGAAATGTACCAAAAGTACAAAATTTGATGGAAAGATTACAGAATTACACAGACACAAAGTTAGTGGATTCAGCACAATTTACGCATCGGCAATTTCACCAACTAGGTCCTATTTTAAACCAATTACATTGCTCCACTGGACCAAATTCTTAGTTATTTCACTAGTATACATTTCATTCTAATTATTTAGCATAAAAAACACCCATTCAACTATTTCAAGTACCATATGAAGTGCACAGAAGGTAATTTGGCCAGTTTTACTCTAAATTCAAAAAATACCAAATTAATAATAATAATAATAATAAAAAATAAAAAAAAAAAGTCTAAAATAAACAATGTAGACATTTCTGGCACTAAAATAACATTTCTTCTCTGTATTAATTTTGACCCCAGGCCTTTCCTATATTACACTTGTCTTCCATTTTGAATTCTTAATCACACAAAAGTAGAAAAGTTGTTTTATTTTCTCAGATTAAACATAACCAAGAATGACTGGTCATGATTTATGACGTCCCAATAATTGAATCAGACTTATTAAAAGCCCATAAAATAGAATAGGTGTAGGAGAGGCCATACCCATCCTCAGGAATATTGGCAAAAATCAAATATTTCCTCTACTTTGACCTGTTTCAAGTTACTTCCAGTCTATCAAGTGATACCAAGAAAAAGCCAATAAAATCATAAAAACTATATGAGAAAACACCCAAGAGTCACTATTTTATACCATATACATGGTCAGTTTTTTGTTTTCCCATCATGCATCGCGTGGGGCAGCATTTTTTTAATACCACGCACTCACCACACAAACCCCTTCTTTTATATCTAGACCAAAAATTAGTGCTCACAGCTTATCTGAGTGAAATGAGCTCATGATATAGAACTGTGAGGGCCTCTAGTTTCAATTATATAGTTCTATGTGATAGCCACTGAAAAGGTTAATGCATACAGCTCCAAGTTTTTTTTTTTACCTCTTTCTCTGTTAAGTGTATGGTGTCCAGTACCTGTCTGAGTACTCTGTTCCCTAGGGTTTCTGGTACAGCCTGTTTTCACTCAGAGGATCTCTTTAAAATGTTTTTTCAACATATCACAAACATTATTCAGGAGTTCTCCTCCTTCCTTCAGCTGAATCACATGGTCTTTCACTGTCATCTGTCTTCTGATGTGGTAGTGAAGCAGTTTTGGGTTGGACTTGGCCTTTGTTGCTTTGTCATTCTCAAATTATTGCTCAGCCTGTCTTCTCACCCTTCCACATTCATTTCTAGTTAATTTTCTCACTCTCTATTCTCATCTATCCTTAACATTCTAAAGCATTTCCACTCACTTATGTTTCTCTGTTTTGCCTCTGCATCTCCGGTTGAACCAAGGGTTCTCTGAGGCTTTATTTTCTCTTCTTTTGGATATGAATGTCTCCTCTGTTTCCTGACACTTTCCAACTATCTCAACCAATGACTTTCCTTTCAGTTTCTTTCCCACTGCACTGCATTCAGGAATTCTATCCTTTCAACATTTCATCTTCTAAAGTCCGGCTTTTCGCTGTTTCCACCTACCATTCTTCCCTCTACTTTTTGTTCCACAAGATACTGAAAACTCAGTACTGGATGGTCACTAATGCCCAGGGGACACTCGTATTCTATTTCGCCTATGTATGTATGAACATAAAGAGCACGGTGATAAAAGTAACAAAGTCTGAGCAATTAAAGACTGGATATCAGAATAAAAGGAGAAGGTATAGAGAATGCATTCATATGCTTAAGAGTGAACATGTTGGCAGATGGATCTACGAAAGGCGAGACGAACCACAGAATAGGAGAAGAGAGGAAAACAAAGTACAGTAGGTGGTATGTTGAAGCATTTGTGGAGACAAAGTAAGTTTATCCATAGAAGCATAAAAGGGAATGTTCCAAGTGTATTGTGGTATCAATACTTTTATGTAGGAGTGAGGTATGGGTTTTAAAAGTTGCTGCGAGTAGGAGACTGGAGGCAATGGAGATGTCACGTTTGAGAGCAATGTGCAGGGTGAATATTTTGCATATAATATGGAGCATAGAAATCAGAAGCCTGAGTGGGGTTACCAAAGGTATAATTCAGAGGGCCAAGGAGGAAACATTAAGGTGATTTGGGTTATTTAGAGAGGATGGTGCAGAAGGATAAAGAGGGGGTATAAATCTGAGGTGGAAGTATGGAAGGGTAGGAGTTATCCCAGGAATAACTGAAGGGAGGAATAAAGGCTTTTAGTGCTAGGGACCTGAACATCCAGCAGGCTTGTCTATGTCTGATAGGAGTGGAGACATGTAGAGCTTTATGGTTTGACATGCTATTGGAGTGAGAGCAAGGTAATATTTATGAGAAGATTCAGGGTAACCAGTTAGCCAGGCTTGAGTTCTGGTTGTGGAGAGAGAGGGCAGTGCCTGCACTACTAGATGGTACTCTGGTATTTTCCTGTTTTGCCTTCAAAGATAAACATCTTGCTCTCCAGAGATACTTCACCACTCCATTTAAGCTTTTTTCATTTATTTTATGGGTCACCTTATACTTCATACACCCCCTCTTCTGACATATCCACTCCTAAATATCTAATGATCACTATACTCCTAATGTTGACTGTTCCAAATTAAAAATTAACTTTTTTCAGCTTTAAATATGAAAAAGCAACCATTAATCACTTCATTTTCAATTACCAAGTATTTTTAAGACTAATTATTCTTTTCCTTTAATTATACACAAAACTTTGGTTTTTGTCTTCTATGTCTGAATAAGACATTTCAATGATTTTTACAACACTTATGTAGCTTGAAGCTCTGGATATCCTGCACAACATGCTTTCATTGTAGTAATGTTTTGCTTTATGAAGAACATAGCATCATAATAAAAGCTTGTTCATGACCTGCATCTTGACTTGATCTTTGTCGACAGTAAGCTCCTGTATCCACTTCAAATCACTTCTTCTATTCTTTTACTCAGCATATAAACATTACAGTACTACCAAGGTCTCTTGGATTTTGCACCTTCCATTAACAGCATAGAATGTCCTTATCTATTAAGAATTTACATCCTAAAATAAGAATGAGTATATATGAAAAAATTCTCCATTTATTCCTTTGTTCGTAAATACATTGTTTTTCCATAATAAGCTATTATATTTCTATCCAATTCAAGAAATCCATGCATAATGGTGTACACGTTGTATGGGCAGTTGATTTAAAACATGGAAAAAAGAAAACTATATTAAAAAATTAAGTGGAAATATTTGCTACACACAATGAGCAACACAAGACTACTCATCATCATAAATTCTTCAAATATCAATTATCCAGCAAAAATTCTTAATAAATTTAAGAAAACAATTAGTAGACATGGTTAAAACATAATTAATGTTTCCAACACCCCCTCCCTCCCAACCTCCCAAAAATACTGAGCCCAAATTCTGACAGCAATAAACTTAACAACACTCAGCAGACAACAGTAAATATGTTTAATTTGTTTCCACATATTTCCTCACTAATAAAAGCCTAATATATCAGTGGATTACCTACAGCCATCTCCTGAAACTACCTTTACTAGTAAATTCCTACTAATTTAAAACAAAATTTAACTTCGAAATTTATTTGTTAAAGAAACCAACTATCTAATCTAGTTTTTAATGAGATATAAATGTGAATCAGCAAGTGTTGTGACAGTCCCATGGATAACTAGTTATAATGTGTACAAGCAAAATTTTCCACTGGAAATCTTTGTTTTTCCTATCCTACCACTGTGACTTCGGAGAACCAATATAATTATTTTCATGTTGAAAATTATATCAATAAACTTATTGCACAATTAAAAATTAATAAATAAAGAAATAATGCCATCAGTTTCTTAAACATAGTTAAAATAGCATGTTACATTAAAATGCTTCCATTTTCACTTT
This sequence comes from Cherax quadricarinatus, assembly GCF_026875155.1. Lineage (NCBI taxonomy): Eukaryota > Metazoa > Arthropoda > Malacostraca > Decapoda > Parastacidae > Cherax > Cherax quadricarinatus. The sequence goes on from NC_069424.1 coordinate 21,946,127, forward strand.
ACAGAAGTCACTACCATTTAGAGAAAACTATTTTAACAACTTTCCATGAGCAACCTACAGCAAATATGTTAAACTCCCTGCAACTAACACTTACCACTGGCAAAGAGATTTCTTTATAACTTGTAACAGTGACACATTCAGGTAAACTGTGTAGGATATTTTGAATTAATGCTTCATTTTTGCTAAATGACCCCATTATATATCCATATAAAAATATGTAAAATAAAAATAAATATAATACAGTAACAATAAAAATGACAGACAATACTAGTACAGTATTACAAAAATATATAATAATCTAGTGAGAGGTAATTTCCAAGTTGTAAACCAACCATAAGCAACTAGCTACAGCCAACTTCACTCTTGCTCAACTCAGTAACATAACTGGACACCTTTATGAACAAAGACAGGAGAAAACAAATAATATTCCAAGTATTTCAAATTGAAACCAAAATAGTTCCAACATTTTTCAACAATAAAAAAGATGAAGACAAAATATATATATACTGTGACAATACTAAATCCTAAGCAGGCTGAGTTAATACAAAATAAGAGATAATATGTGCACTGACTCCAACAGGTTCGTCTACACTGTATGACCCACCAAACTTCAACTCGTGCAAACTTTAAATATTGTAATTAAAGCATATAAACAATGATAATGACTGGCAAATGTGCTTATGGGGGTGACTGAATCCTCAATCATCTTCCAAGATAACACAAAAATATACTTACAAGATGATGAAGTAGTCCGCAATAATCCCTTAAGGACTGTGTGGCTGACTGCACAACACATGAATATGGTATGAAATACTGACCTTTGACTTTAAATTTATAAAAATCAAATTCTATAGCTTCAAGGACAGTGCATTGGCTGTCCAATATCAGCATGAACTCGAAAGGCTCAAAACTATAGTCCACAGTCAAAAAGCTATTCTCTTCTCCAAACAAAAGCCTAAGATTTAAAATAGAGTACTTAACACATGATATTACCAGCAGAATATCAGCAACACACTTATCACTGCATTAAACATTTTCTTCACAAAAACACACAAGGGTTATGAACTACAGTGCAAATGGTATTCACTTGAAAAAAAGTCTTTTTGTCTTTTGTAATTACCTATTTGTGTATGTTTTGTGTGTGTGAGGAATTACTGTACCTATATGAATTTACAGGGGTTGAGCTCTATCTCTTGTGCATATATATTTGTTAAGTATTACAGTATCAGCATTTGTGCATGAAATTACCTATATGTGTGATTACGTAATTATTTGTGATTATCTATTTGTAGCTATGTAAGCAGAACTATGCTCATAGTCCCACCTTCAATGTTTACTTAATGAAAATTTCTTTAATTTCCAGAGGTACCTCCTCTTGGATTCCATGCCCCTGTTTGTGAAGAAAAACTTCTTAGTACCTATTTGGAACTGTTTTTCCTCATTTTACACTGTGGACTCTTGTTTTCATGTTAAAAATCTAATTCATCTATTTTATCTCATCTTTTATGACAATGTGTGTGTGTGTGTGTGTTAATGGTTGTTAAAGGCATATGTCGATAGATGCTTGGCCTGTTTTGAGTGTGTGTGTGGTGTATGCATGTGTGGGGAGGGAGGGAGGGAGAGTGAGAGAGAGAGAGAGAAAGGGGGAGGGAGAGAGAGGGGAGGGGAGAGACAAAGAGAGGGGGAGAGCACAAGAGAGGGGGAGAGCACAAGAGAGGGGGAGGACAAGAGAGGTGGAGGGGGAAAAGGGGAGTGGAAAGAGAGAGAAAGAGAGAGAGAGAGAGAGAGAGAGAGAGAGAGAGAGAGAGAGAGAGAGAGAGAGAGAAGAGAAGAGAGAAAGAGAAAGAGAAAGAGAAAGAGAAAGAGAGAGAGAGAGAGAGAGAGAGAGAGAGAGCTGAAGGTAGGTAACAGCTCTTAGCTTGTCAATAAAGATAGGAATCCTTAACCGGTAAATAGCTTGTCAATAAAGCTAGGGATCCCTAACCTAACCTTGTCAAACCCTGTGTAAAAAGAAAGAAAGAAAGAAAGAGAGAGAGTATGGAACACATTCGTACAGCATAATGATGTCAACGAGATAAAGTCAGTTGATTAAATGAAAATGCTGGCACACAGATGGCTCCAATTTCATCCTGTTCCCTACTTGTATGTCTCATAACAATAAAAATGCTTTCAAATGAGCTGATGTAGGTAACAGCTCTTAGCTTGCCAATAAAGTTAGGAATCCTTAACCTGTAAATAGCTTGTCAATAAAGCTAGGGATCCTTAACCTTGTCAAACCCTGTAAAAAAAAAGAGGGGGGGAAGGAGGGAAGGAGGAAGGGAAAAAGGGAGGGAGGGAGGGAGGGAAGGAAGGAGGAGAGAAGGAAGGAAGGAAGGAGGGGGGAAGGAGGGAGGGGGGGGAGGGAGGAAGGAAGGGAGGAAGGAGGGAGGGAAGGAAGGAAGGAGGAGAGAAGGAAGGAGGAGGGAAGGAAGGAGGGGAGGGAAGGGATGGAGGGAGGGATTGGAGAGACAGAGAGAGAGAGAAGAGAGGGGAGAGAGAGAGAGAGGGGAAAAGAGAGGAGAAGGGGAGAGAGAGAGAGAGAGAGAGAAAGAGAAGAGAGATGGCTCCAACTTCATCCTGTTCCTACTTGTATGTCTCATAACAATAAAAATGCTTTCAATGAGCTGATGTAGGTAACAGCTCTTAGCTTGCCAATAAAGTTAGGAATCCTTAACTGTAATAGCTGTCAATAAAGCTAGGGATCCTTAACCTTGTAACCCTGTGTAAAAAAAAGGGGTGGGAGAGAGAGAGAGAGTGAGGAGGAGGGTGGGGGAGAGGGAAGGGGAGAAAAGGGAAAGAGGGAGAGGAGAAGAAGGAAGAGAGGGAAGAGAGTGAAGAGAGAGAAGAGAAGAGGAGGGGAGAGAGAAAAGGAGAGAAAGAGGAGAGAAAGAGAGAGAGAAAAAGAGAGGAAAAAGAAAAGAGGAAGAGAGAGGAAGAGAGAGAGGAAAAGAGAGAGGGAGAAAGAGAAGAGAGAGAGAGAAGAGAGAGAAGAGAGAAGAAAGAGAGAGAGAAAGTGGAAAAGAGAAGAAGAGGGGTTGAAAAAGAGGAGAGAGGAGAGAAAGAGAGAAGGAGAGAGAGAGGAGAGAGAGGAGAGAGAGGAGAGAAGAAGAGAGGAAAGAAAGAGAGAAGAGAAAGAGAAGAAGGAGAGTGAGAGAGAAAGAGAGAGAGAAAGAGAAAAGAGAGAGAAGGAGAGAGAAGAGAGAAGAGAGAGAGAAAGAGGAGAGGAGAAGAGAAAAGAGGGGAGGGAAAAGAGAGAGAGAGAAAGAAAGAGGGGGAAAGAGAGAAAGAGAGAGAGAGAGAGAGGAGAGAAAAGAGAGAGAGAAAAGAGAAGGAGAGAGAGAAAAAGGAGAAAGAGAAAGAGAAGATGAGAGAGAAAAGAGAGAGAGAAGAGAAAGAGAGAGAGAGAGAGAGAGGAGAGAGAGAGGAAAGAAAGAGAGAAAGAGAGAGAGAGAGAAGAGAAGAGAGAGAGAGAGAGAGAGAAGGAGAGAGAGAAAGAGAGAGAGAGAGAGAGAGAGAGGGGAGAGAGAGAGAAGAGATGAAGAGAGAGAGAGAGAGAGAAGAGAGAGAGAGAGAGAGAAAGAAAAGAGAGAAGAGAGAGAAGATGAGGAGAAAGAGAGAAAGAGAGAGAGAAGAGAGAAAGAAAGAGAGAAAGAGAGAAAGAGAGAGAGGAGAGAGAGAGGAGAAAGGAGGAGATCGCCGAGAGAGAGAGAAGAGGAGAAAGAAGAGAGAGAGAGAAGAGAGAGAAGAGAGAGAGGAGAAGAGAGAAGAGAGAAGAAGAGAGAGGTGAGAGAGAAGAGAAAGAGAGAGAGAAGAGAAAGAGATGAAGAGGAGAAAAAGAGAAGAGAAGAGAGAAAGAGAATGAAGATGAGAAGAGTGAAGGAAGAGAAGAGATGAGCAAGAGAAGTTAGACAGAGCAAGAGAGAAAGAGGAGAAGTAGAAAGCAAGTAGAGAAGAAAGGAAGAGAAGGAGAAAGAAGATAAAGAAGAGAAAGAAAGAAGAGAGAAGAGAGAAAGAGGACGAGAAGAGGAGAGAGAGATGGGGAGAGAAGAGTCGCCGAGAAGAGCATGAAGAGAGAGAGAGAGAAAGAGAAGAGAGAGAGAGTGAAGAAATGAGAGAGACGAGAAAGCAGAGAAAGAGTAAAAGAGAAGAGAAGAGGAGAAAGGAGAGAGAAAGAGATGCAAGAGAAGAGTGAGAGTGAGAAGAGAGTGGAAGGTGAGAGAGAGAGAACGAAGAGAGAGAGAGAGAGAGAGAGAAGGAAGAAGAGAGAGAGAGAAGAGGAAGAGAGAGAAGAAGAGAGAGAGAGAGAGAGAGAGAGAGAAGGAGAATAAGATTCGTCGAGGACAAGAGGTAACTTGAGTATGTCACCTTGGAGCCCCCAATTCATCTGCGAGTGACAGAGTAGAGAACAGAGAAGAGTTACTCCCTGGACCCATTGGAATAGAGTCATTTAGCAGAGTTCAACAGGAGGGATGTGGGGGCAAATGTTATGACAAGGACCAAAAGTCAAAGTACAGTGGACCCTCGCAATAGTGGCACACATAACGTTAAATCGATAAGAATTTTTATCGAAAAGTTGCCTCGCAACCGCTAAAAACTTGCTCAACGCTATTCGTCCGAGACGCGTCTAATGTGCGGCCTGAGCCAGCCTCACATGTTCCGCCGGTGGCATTGTTTACCAGCCAGCCTCCGCAGTAACATCCAAGCATACAATCGGAACATTTCGTATTATTACAGCGTTTTTGGTGATTTCATCTGCAAAATAAGTGACCATGGGCCCCAAGAAAGCTTCTAGTGCCAAACCTACAGGAATAAGAGTGAGAATTACTATAGAGATGAAGAAAGAGATCATTGCTAAGTATGAAAGTGGAGTACGTGTCTCCGAGCTGGCCAGGTTGTATAGTAAACCCCAATCAACCATCGCTACTATTGTGTCCAAGAAAATGGCAATCAAGGAAGCTGTTCTTGCCAAAGGTGCAACTGTGTTTTCGAAACAGAGATCGCAAGTGATAGAAGATGTTGAGAGACTCTTATTGGTGTGGATAAACGAAAAACAGATAGCAGGAGATAGCATCTCTCAAGCGATCATAAGTGAAAAGGCTAGGAAGTTGCATCAGGATTTAATTAGAAAAATGCCTGCAACTAGTGATGATGTGAGTGAATTTAAGGCCAGCAAAGGTTGGTTTGAGAGATTTAAGAAGTGTAGTGGCATACATAGTGTGATAAGGCATGGTGAGGCTGCCAGTTCGGACCACAAAGCAGCTGAAAAATACGTGTAGGAATTCAAGGAGTATATAGACAGCGAAGGACTGAAACCTGAACAAGTGTTTAATTGTGACAAAACAGGCCTGTTTTGGAAGAAAATGCCAAGCAGGACCTACATTACTCAGGAGGAAAAGGCACTCCCAGAACATAAGCCTATGAAAGACAGGCTTACTCTTCTTATGTGTGCCAATGCTAGTGGTGATTGCAAAGTGAAGCCTTTATTAGTGTATCACTCTGATTCAACTCCCAGAGCGTTCAGGCAAAAGAATATCCTCAAGGCTAATTTGTGTGTGCTGTGGAGGGCAAACAGTAAGGCATGGGTCACTAGGGACTTTTTCTATGACTGGTTACACCAAGCATTTGCCCCCAATGTGAAAAATTACCTAACTGAAAAGAAATTAGACCTTAAGTGCCTCCTGGTGTTAGACAATGCCCCTGGTCATCCTACAGACTTGGCAGAGCGACTTTGTGGGGACATGAGCTTCATTAAGGTCAAGTTTTTGCCTCCTAATACCACTCCTCTCCTGCAGCCCATGAACCAGCAAGTTATTGCAAACTTCAAAAAACTGTACACAAAAGCTCTGTTTGAAAGGTGCTTTGTAGTGACCTCAGAAACTCAACTGACTAAGAGAGTTTTGGAGAGAGCACTTTAATATCCTCAATTGTGTAAACCTTATAGGTAAGGCTTGGGAGGGTGTGACTAAGAGGACCTTGAACTCTGCTTGGAAGAAACTATGGCCAGAATGTGTAGACCAAAGGGATTTTGAAGGATTTGAGGCTAACCCTGAGAGGCGTATGCCAGTTGAGGAATCAATTGTGGCATTAGGGAAGTCCTTGGGGTTGGAGGTTAGTGGGGAGGATGTGGAAGAGTTGGTGGAGGAGGACAATGAAGAACTAACCACTGATGAGCTGATAGATCATCTTCAACAGCATGAGGCCACACCTGAGGAAACTGCTTCAGAGGGGAGAGAGAAATTGAAGTTGCCTACTTCAAATATTTCCTTAATCTGTGCAATGTGGCTTAAAGTGCAAACCTTTATGGATGAAAATCATCCTCAGACAGCTGTTGCAAGCCGTGTTGGCAACCTGTACACTGACAATGTTGTGAACCACTTTAGGAAAGTCATAAAGGAACGAGAGGTACAGACCTCTATGGACAAATATGTTGTGCGACGGAAGTCCAGTGACTCTGAAGCCGGTCCTAGTGGCATTAAAAGAAGAAAGGAAGTAACCCCAGAAAAGGACTTGACACCTCAAGTCCTAATGGAAGGGGATTCCCCTTCTAAACACTAAGACCATCAACACTCTCCCCTCTTCCCATCCCATCAATCATCACCAGATCTTCAATAAAGGTAAGTGTCATGTAACTGTGGATGTCTTCTTCAGTTTGTG